>VWZX01005923.1:92895-232699 GCA_013399015.1 Galbula dea
CTCCCACTACATCAGGTTGCCCACAGCCCCATACAACCTGGCCTTAACAGCTTCCAGGGATGGAGCTTCCACAGCCTCTCTGGGCAACATGGTCCAGTGTCTCCCCACCCTAACAGGGAAGAACTTCCTCCTAATATCCAACCTAAATTTCCCCTCCTCTAGTTTATATCCATTGCCTCTAGTCCTATCACTACCTGACCTCCTAAAAAGCCCCTCCCCAGCTTCAGATGTCTCTTTTCCAACAACTGTCTGTGCTGTGTTGCCTTCTCTGAAAGCAAACAATGCATCCAAGGCATTTCCATGCTCTCTTAATTAACACTGCTTAAATGCTTTCTTTCTAGTCCTGACAAAATGCTGCTTAACTAACTTGTCTACTGGATAGAAATGAGGAGATCTCTCACACTGAAAGGTCCACACCTGCTTGCCCTCCCTCTGCCAGCCATTTACACTGCCAAGGGTCTGTCTGCCCAAGCATTCATCAGTACATATCAGAGTACAGATCATCTTCCTAAGGCCAGGAACCATCATTTCAGAGCAAAAGAACTGCTAGCCCTCAGAAATTATTCTATTTATGGTCAATTACAATGTCATTTTTATTTACCTATAGGTACAATGAAATAAAACAGTGCCAAGGTAATAGGTTACTTAACACAACTATCCTTAGCTGGTCCTCACAGAATCCCAGCATGGTAGGGGTTGGGAGGAACCTCTGTAGATCATCTAAGTCCAACCCCTCTGCTAAAGCAGACCCAGACCAAGTTGACCAGGACTTCTACTAACATCTTAACCCTTAGTAGCTTCTGTAAGTTAACTGCCGGTGTGGGCCAGCATTCCACTAAGCTCCTTCTCTGAAGGCTGGTAGAGAAATGGCTCATTCTTCCTTCCCCTCTTCCCTCCCCGATACTCTCAACTTGTTTCCTGCCACCATCCACCCACCTTTACCCCCACAAATCTATCTTGCAACATTGAGGATGGTGGTTACACAGCTTCCAGCCAATCCATTTCCAAGCCTGTAACAAAGACTGAGTGCAATTTGGCTGACTAAAAATCACAATTGTGCGAGTGCTGAAAAGGTTGGGAGATGACAGGTCCTGTTTCAGGAGTCTCAACTCTGCCAGAGCACAGCCACGAGCAGCAAGGCAAGGAAGAAGCCTTGTGCTGAAAGAGTGGTTGAAGATCTAAAAGGAGTAGACACAAGCAACCTCTTTGCTCATTTCTCTGCGTGGAAAGGTAGAAACAAGTCTACTATAACTACTTCAAACCAAGTCAAATTAAAAAGTTAAGCATTCAGGGAGTTATCTTTTGCTTTGGAGTTGGCTTCTGCTGAGGGTTAAAATCCACAACCTTCAGTAGATTCACTGTTGATTTCCAGGCACCCAAACTGGAGAGGTTCACAGAATCACAGAATCATTATCATCTTTGATCCTTGTTATTAAACTAGACTATCATCCTCACCAAGAACACAAGAATTTCTAGATACCATTCTGATAGTAGTTTGAACTGCTTAATTGGCTTTTTGGAAAGCAAGCTGCAGTAATTAGGCACATTAACTCTAAATTGGAGTCAATTTTGGCAGTGTATAGGGAAATAGAAGGAAGAGAAGGAATTTTCTTCCTTTACTTCCTTTCTTCCAAATGCAGCAAGATGAAATAAATTATTGGGTGGCTAGGTCTCTAAATACTGGATTCCAGTATTGATTACTTCTTTATTCTTGGGAAATACACAATGTAGAAACACTAAAAGTTGTCTGAATTAAGATCCTACTCCTCAGATCCCAAACTTCAATTGATCAGGACATAGGCTGGATGGGCCCTGGGCAACCTGATCTAGTGGATGGTGTCCCTGGCAGGCAGGGGGGTTGGAACTATATGATCTTGAAGGTCCCTTCCAACTCTGACAATGCTATGTTTCTATTATGCTGAGCATTTAAGAGATATTAAGGGAATTGAAAGAATTTTCCATGATGCTAGTGACATTCATTTTCAATGTTAATAACCTCTTTACCATGATAGAAGCTTAATAAGCTTCTAACTGGCAGAAATGCAATTACACTGCAATATGCCATTATTATTATTATTAACATTACAAAGGAAAAAAAAACACAGTTTCTTGCCCTCATCATTCAGATGTTTTCATTCTATATTTCAGGGAGATCATTAGGAGCTATTTTCTCTCTTTCCACCTCTGCAAGGATTCCACTTGTTGGGATCCAAGATCTCCTAGAGTGTTGCAAGAGGTACAAGCTGCTTGTCACCTTTGCAAACCTTACATTGCACAGTACCCTTTTAGTCTGCACAGAACCATAAATCCTAAATATCCCTGTTAGGGTTTCCTGAACCTTACAGGAAGCTCAAGCTTCTCACTCTCTCCCACTAGAATTAGAGGGTTAACATCTTCCCCTGCTTGTTTCACAGGTGCAAGTCAGCATAGGTGCCACGAAGTGAATGCTTGAAGGCTTGCATGCCAAATGCTTCCTTGATCTGAAAAAGAAACAGCTTCCCTTGTCCTCTAAGGGCAACCACAAAGACTTTTGGCAAGTACTTCAGGAGACAACTAACATTGGTTCCCTCCAACCGAGATTTCAGTAGCCATATCTTGACCTGAGAAGATAACTTGATAACATTCAAGATAACTTGAAAATATTTGTGCCTTTAAACATTTGCATATCACTAACTTAGAGAATTCCCAGTTTCTGATCCCCAGAGGTCTCTTCCCACCCTGGATTCTGGGATTCTCCTTGCCAGCACTGGAAACCTTCCCCCAGTACCACGGAAAAGTAATTCCAGTTCAGAGTAGCACTGAAAGATAAAGAGACAAAACTGCAGCAGGAAATGAAGGGGTCTGGAAGCTGTGGCACAGAGAGGGGAGGAGGAGGAAAGCATCACAGCACCTGAGACAGAATGAACTAGCATTGTGAAAGGGCAGACACAGAAAGGTACCATAAGAGAAGCCAGCACAGCATGGATGTAAATGAATGGATGGGGATAATCAGAGGACGTCTAATTGGGCTGTTTCAGAGATGCGATATGGTACAGAAGCCCCCAAAGTGTTCAGAACTTCACAGAATCATCAAGGTTGGAAGAGACCCCCCAGATCAGCAAGTCCAACCACCAACCTATCACCCTCATCTCAAACCATGTCCCTAAGACTAACCCAAGTCCCTAAGTACTGCATCACTAGTAGTGTACAACATCTAATTGTACATCTACAACTTCAGACAGAAGGAGACCTAGTAGAGAGGTATGTCACAGTTTCAGGCACTCTGGGTAAAAAGAAAAAGGGGGGAAAAAGTATTTTACCACGAAACAAATTACATAAGCACAAGGTTGCAAAACAGGGAGAAGGCATTAACATAAATTGGTTTAGCTGCACAAGATTTATCAAGTTAGAATAAAGTATGTTTTCAGGCTACATCTATTTGGGCTTCAATTATATCAAGAAGGGCACTGAAATAATCCAATTATGAAGGCCCACAAGCATTTAATAAACACCAAAATGAAGCAGATGCACTAATCAAATGAACAGTAATAAACTAGGTCACCAGTGAGAAAAGAAAGGGGTGAGGGAGGAGGAGAGCTCCACCCAGAGCTGCTCCTGGTGGGCTCCAGCTCTGGCACTGCCCTCCCCACACCACCCTGTGCAGTGATGGCTCCAAAGGATGCAGCTCTTGGACCTCTTTACCACAGACACTGCTCATGCTGTCTCCCTGCTTGCTGCAGCTAGCACACAAAGGGCTCCTGAATACAGAAACCTGGGAGGAAATGCTTCCTCTGTCAGGAGTTTATCAACCCTCAGATTAGGCCAGAGAACCTTTAAGCCTCACAGGCTTATCTGCAGTGCAGCAGAGATTGGAGAGCCAAGGAGAGGACAGTCAGGAAGTCATCAGCTCTCAAGTCACCCCAGGATCTGGGGCTCAGGAAGGAAATTCCAGCACTAGGTCTCAACTTTCCTCACTCTGAGCATAAACACTACCTGCTGATCTTGCCCAAACTGATTAGAGAATGAACCTGAATTCAGATGTGTCATCCTTACTCTGCTGCCCCTTCCGAAAGCTGGGCAACCAAGTCCAACCATTAACCAGCACTGCCAGATCACCACTAAACATGTCCCTCAGCACCACATCTCCATGGCTTTTCAATCCCTCCAGGGATGGTGACTCCACCACTGCCCTGGGCAGCCTGGGCCAGGCCTTGACAACCCTTTTGGGGAAGAAGTTGCACCTCATATCCAACCCAAACCCCCTCTGATGCAACTTGAGGCTGTTTCCTCTTCCTTCAAAGAGTGACGATGAAGAACTATCCAAACCAGCAAACAGTGGAGAGTCAGAACTGCTCTGCTCCATCTCAGGATCTGCCCTACTCCTGTTGTAAAACAGATGCATAACTGATGGCAGTGAGTATGCAGAGCAGCAAGATGATGTTAATCACTGCTCTTACAGTACAGATCCACAAAGGAGTGCAAAAGGGCCTAGGGACATGGCATCTCTCCTCAGCTTTTTTAGGAAGGCAAAGAAAGAGGGCACTGGATAATCACACAGAGGGAATTCTTCAGGCAGGGAAGACAGAAATCCTGTCTTTCTGCCAGGGTTGCACTGGGATAGCTCCAGCACAGCAGCACAACTGCAGAGGGAAGAGTACAAAGGCAAAGAAGTAAACCGTTCCTTACAACTCAGGGTTGGAAAGAGCTCTCAAGTGTTACAGTGCTGCAGAAGATCATTCTTCGTAAGTTTCTGGCACAGAAAAATCAGGAATAATTGCCATTAGAAAATAGATAAGGGAAAAAAACACCCAAGCAGAGAGAAGCAAAGTCACAGACCCATTCTTGAAGAGCAGGGGGTGGTGGCACAGACACACAGAGGCTGTACATTGACATGGGGTAAATGTGGAAGCTTGCTTAAAAGCAAATCCAACTGGTACTACAAACACTGACAGGAAAACAGCTGCTTTTAAATCTCCCTCCTCAGATGAAGGTTAACACAAGACTGCAAAGACTCTATGACACCTTCAGATGCAAAAGCATAGCCCTTAGTGGTGTGGACAGAGGATAAAGCACCAGCAGAAGCTTCCAGGAAGCAGGCTGGCTGCAGGCAGGTCTGTCATGTCATACCATCATGTGCCAGGACAGAGAGAAAAGGTCAACACAATCACACTATAACCTCAAGAATATAATCATTTAGTTGTAATTAGTTCTAAGGCCATTTACCAGAAGAACCTCAACCTACAGCCTCAGGAATGAGAACATGCTCAGCAGCAGCCCTTCAGCAGGGACCATTCCTGCTCCATCCTCCCCACCCTGGGCCTACATCCTCCCTAGGGAGTGGGAAAGAAGCCAAGAGGCACTCAGTCATCAGCCTTCACCTCCTCACCATGAACTTCTGGGCAGGGAGCTGCACTGGAGAGATCCCAAGGCCCAAGTCACCTTAGCTTTCTGGTGAGAAGGTCCCTTCTGCTCCAGGGCTGAAGCAGAAGAGAAGGTTGCTGCCTCTCTATCGCTCATCTTGGCCTTGCTCCTGCAGCACAGAGTACCTCCTGCTCTTCCCCCTGGGTCTGCCAGCACAACTCTGTGGGTGTCTGGCCCTTCCCTGAGCACCACCAGCTTGGTCAGCTGTACACTCATTGTCTCATGCCTCCCAGTTGGGGACCAGCTTGAAGGAAAGGAAGAACCTGGCAAGGGAAGAAAACAGCTGAGCTCCGGGACACGTTAGCTAGCACAGCCTGGCCTCCCAGAAGGACACACCACATCCCTGAAGGTCTGAGGGCAGGAACCACCCTGGTCCTGTGCCAAGGCAGCATGTGGGTCTTTCAGCCAGAGAAAAATCTGTCTCCTTTCTCTCCTTTCATTACAGGTATTGACAGTTTTGAGGAGAGACGAATCACCAAGCCACTAGCCAGTGCTTACCCAGTGTTTATTGGCATTACAGCACGCTGCCTCTGAGGGATGGGAGCCTATTCAGGCAACATAACACCAGATTAGGAAGATAGATTTTAATCCTCACCCAATATTTTCAGTGCTGCTGCTCTTGACAGCTCATACTTACAGACTGCATGGTCTTGCTCCAACATGTTCTTATTAAAACTCCTCATTTTCAGCTCATTTTTGTCCCCTCCCAGTTTGATGAATGGTTTTAAATCATGCCTAAAATAGCAGCAGCTATTTATATGCTTGTAATAGTCTACTGTATGCAAAGGCAAATTAAGAGACTTGCAGACAACTTGGGTAAATGAGAAATCACTTTCCTGTTCTATGACAATTCCCAGAACCCCTCAATGCTTCCTTTCTCTCCTGGATCCCTCTCCTTCTCTGCAGCTTGAGCCTCCAGTCCAGCTGCCTCTTGCTGTGACACAAGCCCTCCCCTGTAGACACCTTCCCTATTAAAGAACAAGCTCATGGATAAAGTAAGAATCAAAAGCAATACATTTAACACAGGCTACTACAGTGCTGCTTTCACCCAAGCTTTTGAAGGTTTCCTTCCCATTCCTCCCAACCAACTAAAGGGTTTAATTATTTAATGTGACCAAAGACTTGGCCTAACTGATGTTGAATGCCAGAAGCAAAGCCTGAGGTGAAATACAGATAGATGGAAAGACTAGTCGTGGCCAGTTTGGTCTATCTCCATTGACTGCTCATATCTCTGGTCTTCTCCTCAGAATGAATGCTTACATGCGTTAGCTCCAACACTTACCACTCTCAACAAGTATAAATCCAGTTTCCTGGAGTTTTTCTGGAGGCTGGCACCCTGTTACTAATCATTCATGTATTTCTTTTCATACTGCACGGTCTTCAGATAACCTTCTTCAGACAACCAATCATACAGAGGTGCTGGAGCAAGTCCAGAGAAGGGCCAGGAGAATGATCAGAGGGCTGGAGCACCTCTCCTACAAGGACAGGCTGAGAGAGTTGGGGTTCTTCAGTCTGGAGGAGAGAAGGCTCCAGGGAGACCTTCTGGTGGCCTCCCAGTATCTGAAGGGGGCTACAGGAAAGCTGGGGAGGGACTTTTTAGGAGGTCAGGTGGTGATAGGACTAGCGGCAATGGATGCAAACTACAGGAGGGGAGATTTAGGTTGGATATTAGGAGGAAGTTCTTCCCTGTTAGGGTGGGGAGACACTGGACCATGTTGCCCAGAGAGGCTGTGGAAGCTCCATCCCTGGAAGCTGTTAAGGCCAGGTTGTATGGGGCTCTGGGCAACCTGATGTAGTGGGAGTTGTCCCTGGCAGGCAGGGGGTTGGAACTAGATGATCTTTAAGGTCCCTTCCAACCCTGACAATGCGAGGATTCTAACCTGATTACCCTCTGAGGCTCTGTGTGTAAGTGCCTAGCAAGGAGTGGGTGCCACTATGGATTTACTAACATGTCATCAGGCATCACTGGCCTTAGTTATTGTCCTCACTTCTTCAACTTCAAACAACACCTTGTCTGTAGGACAATGCATTTAGCTCAATTAAAAATCACTACATCTTTTCTGGTTTAAGTTTTCAGCAGCCAGCAGTATCAATGGATTGTAGAACACCCACTCCTCTTAAAAGGGCATCTCAAGGAGGAACCTAAAAAGGAGACACCAATTTTCTTCTCCGAGCCTAATGATTCAGTCATTAGTGAGCACAAAAGCCTCCAGTGGCCTTTTCAGCACCGAGGTAAGATGGAAAACTAACCACTCTCTTCCCTGTGCTGGTGCAGTGAGCAGGGGAAGGAAGGCCCTTGGGGAACTCCTGAAGATCTAATTGAGGAGCATAGTCAATGGGAAAGGTGGTGAGCAGAGGAGACAGCCCAGCTGTGTTTTCTAAGTGAGCAGAGTTTAACCCAGTCAATCAAATATGTGCTGAATGCAAAAACTTAATGCCCTACTCACATCAATTAACTAGAAAATTCACTATAAACCCAGCAATTCTTATTCTCCCCTTTCTTATTACAGCTACTATTCTTTTCCTTCTTTAAAGATCTGAAGTGCAGCTCTTTTGGCTCATTCACACCTTACAAAGGGCTCAGCTGCAGAGCTGCATCTTCTCTAATACCTGCACTTCATCTCCTTTATCTAGCAACTTCAGCCCCCAAGCAGATGGATGTGGATCTTCCCCAAGTCTCCCTCAAGCTGGACAGACCTCTCTCTTTGGCTGCCCACCTCTTTTGTTTGCCTTTTGTACACCAGTGCCCAATGCTTTGGGGTAATATTACCATAGTTTGGGTCAAATCACAGCATTTTACAGCAGTTCCTTGAGGCTGTCCCAGGAAGAGCCAAGAACACACACAAGTGGAAAAGAAGCCTTGGCCTCACCTATTCCCTCACATAGGATGATGAAAATCATTCTGGATGCACAGGACCTCAAGAACTCATCTAGTCCAACCATTTGAGTACTTCTTAGTGTTTTTCTTGGGCTGCTCCTCCAAACAGTGGTAGAAAAATTGTCCTTCAATTCACAATAATGTTCCTATTTAAAAGGGGTTTATTTTTCAGGATGTTTTAGAAACAACATTGAGGAAATGGAATACTTCACCCTCAGGACAGCTTCCAATGGAAAAAAGAAAGAACATTTCATTTCCAAAGAGATAAAATAGGTATTTCTGGACCAATTTATCAGGAGAATTTCCCTCAGAAATCAACCAGGCTTTCTACAGCTTTCAGCTTGGAACAGGAAAAAAACCCAACTTTTTCAGCTCAAAACAACATCTTAATGAGAAAATCCCTTAGCGGTCCTAAAGCTTGTCCTGTCAACTCCTGTTTTCACCTCGTGGCAGAGGCAGAGCTGTTTCTGCTGAGGTTTAGGAGCAGCAAAGCCCTTTGTGGGCCACTTACTCTCCTGGCCTTGGGTTTTCTGGCACCATTCCTCCTGCCAATCCAAAAGGCAAAGCTGAGCATGGCTGTGGAGCACCTGCATGCAGACACAGCCTGATCAATACAGCTCCCACTACAACTCCTTTATGAGCAAAAGCAAACTATTCATTTACTCCAAACCTCAGGCCACAGAATATTCTCCCTCCTGATCTGACCTTTTTCCTCCCCCCACCCCCCTTTCCTTACTCCTGCCTGGCCTCCTTAGGCTGAGCAAATATTTGTAGCTGATAGCTCCATGAGCATTATCCCAGGGCAAGAAGTGTTGCAGCAGCAAGCTAAATATGATGTTAGGAAGGCTGAGAGACAGAACAGACAGAGCAGTAATCTTCAGAGCAGTTCTACATGGCAGCAAACAAAGGCAGCCAGGCCACTCATGCTTTGTCAGCTAATAGAGCAATTGCTCCTTGTTCTCATGCTCTGCTGTACTACAAGCCAAGCATTTACTCCACGAGTCTCCTAGCAAAACTGCATAAACAACAATAATCCTCCTCCAAAGATGACATTTTTATTCCAGGCTGTACAGGAATTAATTGAAATTCAAATGCAGCAGCTCTCTGTGTGCACAGGGGGAAGCATGTCCTGTCTCTAGCATCCCAACACTCCCATGCTAAGTTGTCAGGTAAGCTAGGAAGGAAATTCCAAATCAATTCATTTACTTTATTTTGTGATGCATAAATACCTCTTGCTTGCCTGAGTCCTTAGCTCCAGACAAGCCTTCTGAGGAAGGCAAAACTCATTCTCATTTATTTCTAGATAATAAAAGAAGAACAAAGGAAGAATGGAAAGAATGTTTGGTTTCCACCTGAAGCTCCTGTAAGGCCACATAATACATGGGCTGCAGTGTGACATTAATGGCATTAGTGACCCTTAACCACTCATTAACCATTGCCATTCACATCCAAAGAAAGGCAAGGAAGCTGGGGAAGAGTCTAGAGCACAAGGCTTGTGAGGAGCAGCTGAGGGAACTGGGGTTGGTTAGCCTGGAGAAGAGGAGGCTCAGGGGAGACCTCCTTGCTCTCTTCACATAAGTCACTTTTAACTAGGGGTATTGCTGGAGGTGTTTGTACATGTTCAGACACTGCAAAATGCTGAGAGGAGAGAAGGAAAAGGCAGATGTTGAGGCTGTGCAAGGTGTCAGCTGGGTTCAGGACAAGCTGCACCAGCTGGAGTACTCTCCCAACACATCTAGCCATTCCTCCTTGAAACACCTGCCTTGCACAAGACAGGGTAAGGGAGGAGATGAAAGACACCTGCATCTTCCTGTCAGATGTGAAGAGTTGTGACACTACAACCTGGAAAGTTTTCCCAGGCTGGGGATGAAGTATTGGATCAGAGGAACACAACCTTGAGGGGAAAATCTACAGGAAGAAAAATCCAGATGCTTCTCCTGGTGCAGCTTTGCACAGGGATTAGCACAAAAGCTGCCAGCTAACCTGGGGTAAGTGATGTAAATAGTACAGCAGCGCTGGAACCAAGGCACAGAACACAACTTACTTGCAGATGCAGCATCTACAGAGTGTAATACATATCACGTGTTGCCATGCAATAGAAACATCCCCTGGCCTTCACCCAGGGCTCTGCCATTCATCTCTTCTACACCTGTTTCAGTCCACTGCTCTTACCAACACACCTGTACCTTCTTCAAGCCAGTGTCTGTACACAGAAATCCCCAACTTATCCTGAAAAGCAAAACCAGAGATGCTGAAGTCACCTCCCCTCCTCCTCCCAGAGGCAAATGCATGTCCCATAACCCATTTCAAAGCACACAGAAAACCACCAGCTTCTACCCCATCACTTACAAAGGACAATCAGCAAGAGGTGGCAAAATTAGGTAGGGAGCTTCTTGCCACTTATCAGTCTGAGAGCAAAATGATCTTTCTCTTTCATAAACAAAGAAAAAATAACAATCATTTAAAACTTAAGATGATTTTTAGCAGATGAAAACTGCCTCAGCTTGGGTCCCTTCTGGGATATTTTTGTTTTCCTTTGTAGAGAAGAAAGTGAGCTAGTAATTACAACA
Source organism: Galbula dea (assembly GCA_013399015.1). Taxonomy (NCBI): domain Eukaryota; kingdom Metazoa; phylum Chordata; class Aves; order Piciformes; family Galbulidae; genus Galbula; species Galbula dea. Next base: position 103,744 of record VWZX01005923.1, read on the forward strand.
TGCAGCTCTCAGACCAATTAACAATCTGCAGCATGTCCCACTTCTTTTATTCTCCACTGCTAGCACCACAGGCAGCAGGAACTGTCTCATAAATAGGTGAGGGATGCCTAACACTTTGCAGGGCTTCGGCACTTCTCCTCACTCCTGGCATCAATTCTGCCTTTCCCTGGGCTATTAGCAGATCACTCTGGCAGTATGCAGATGCTATTCCACACGGTGCTCCAAGACATGCAGCCCTGGGGCTCTCCCCTGGGCTGCAGAAGGCAGGTGCCTTATTCACCTTCTCAAAAGAAAGCTTTGTTAATGACCTTGCAAAGGTCTCCAAGAGATGTGCTTGGGTTGAGTTGGGTTTTTATCCCTCCTAGCCCATCAGCTGGACAAGGAATTTCCTTCTGCTTTGGAAGGCAATGATGAGTGGTAAAAGGCAAATGTTACAGGTACTTTTCATGTATTGCCATTTCCTGAGAGCTAAATAGAACTAGAGAGCCATTCTGGTTGGAAAAGCCCTCTGAGATCACCCAGGCCAACCATCCACCCCATACTGCCATGTTCACCACTAAACCACAGCTCCAGGCACCACATCCACACATTTTTTTGACACTTCCAGGGATTGTCATTCCACCACCTCCCTGGGCATCCTGGGCCAATGCCTGGTGACTCCTGGTGGAGTCACCATCCCTAGAAGCATTCCAAAACCATGTAGATGTGGCACGTAGGGACATGGTTTAGTGGTAGACTTGGTAGTGTTTGGTTAATGGTTGGACTTGATGGTCTTGAGTTCTTTTCCAACCTTAATACTTCCATGACTCTGACAGCCACTCTGAGATGCTTCTGGCACTCAGGATGTTGCATTGTTCCCCATTCAGTTTCATGCAGGCAAAGGGAAATGAAAAACACATTGGGGTGTGGAGCAAATGAAACAAGAACGATTCCTCTGTGCAGACCATGGGTTAGATGTAGTCTGGGGAGGAAACAACCCCACTGACAGATCAGTGCTGCAGGTTTGGGTACCAAGGGGTTCACCACATCACCCTCTAGGTCTGTGTACTGGAAACACAGTCTCCTGTTGGCAGAGCTCTTACCTTATCTCAAGCAGGAAGCAAATATCTCTTGATTCTTACATTCAGCCAAGCAATCAATCTACACATGCTCTCCACCCTGCTCCTTGACCCCAACACCCACAAAACACTTACCACTGCTCTCATTCCCAGCTCTGATGTGGGCTGCCAGCATCACCACACACAAAGCATCCAGTCAGGACTCTGGATGTGCCAGCAGCACTTACTCATGAGGTAACTGAGCAAGGAAGCTCAATTCTTGTTGAGCAGACTTACAGCAAGTCACTGACACAGGCAACAGGGAGTCTTGATTCAATTTGAATCAGCTTGGATTGGTGTAAAAGGCTGCAATATGCATTTGGCCAGTGGAGCATCCAGTGTATGATGACCCAAGCAGTCATGTTTTAATGCCTCAGACCTCTCTGGTTTGAAGCCTTACAGGAAATGAAACAAAGCTTGCTTAAAAAAAAAGAATGCATCTCAAACCATCTCACATTTTTCTCCCTACTCATGTGCTCAGCTCTTGGTATTATGTTAATAGAGTCTCCAAAAATAGCCTCCTAATCACTTGATAAATTGCTTAATTAAGGAAGTAACTTCCATAGTTGTCAATTAGTTAGGTTATCAGCAAGTGTTTACTATCCATCAAAGAGCAGCAGCGAGTACCACTGCAAACCACCAAAACTGCAGCAGGGGAGAGGGGGAGCAGGCAGGGCATAAGAAATTAAATTCATATTGTTGGCATTTCATGTCACCTGTACAGACAGCATCTAGATGTTGATGTAAAGTCAATTTTACCCCTGCTGCCCAGCAGAGCTACAAATCCTCTGCTCCAGGTTTATCATACACTCAGCTCCTCCTCAGAGCTGCCAGGAGATACACAAAGATCAGAACCCAAAATTGATCTCACCACATGACAAGAGAAATAAAACACAGCCAATCACCACCACCACCACAAAAAAAAAAAAACAAACAACCACAAGAAAAAATCCTTTTCCTAGCTCTTTGGACATGTTGAGAATGGAACTACTGCCAGAGCAGTCCTCAGACTCAGCACTTACTACAGATGGAGCAGGAGCCAGCACCTGGAGAGATGGGGTTTGAAACCCTCCCCTTTCAAAATGGCTTTGGGCTCTTATTTTCCTGGAGATCTTCAATGTAGAGAGGAAAAAACAAAGCCAGCCAGGAGTGACTGCAGCCAATCCAGACAGATCTCAGATGCAGAAAACTAGGAAGTGGGAAAAACAACTGAAAGATGTAATGAAAGCAGCAGCTCTGACTCCAGTGTGGCTTTATTTGGGCTAAGATGTCCAATACCAGTACTGAAGGAGAGACTGAGATTCTGCAAGCTTGCTGGCAGGCTAGAGGTACCTGGGCCAGCTTCTGCTGACCTTCACTCCATCACCTCTCAGTGAACAGCAGACCCACTCCATCCTCCTTGCAGCCTGCACACAAACTGACACCAGAAGCAAAATTCACATCCTCTGGCTTCATTCACCCAGCCCTGAAGCACCTTTTGAAGCATCTCCAGCGACCACAAAGACAAGGTTCCTTTGGGCACTCACTTCCATCTCAAGGTCACTGATATCTCTCTTTTGCCCACTGGCTTCACAGGACCTACTCACTGCTTTGCGGTTAAGCCCACAGGCTGGGGCAGGAGAACACATCATGGGCTCTGGCAGAAGAGGACAAGAACCATCCCTGGAAAAGATGGTTCATCTATACTTCCTCTTGTGGTTTCAAGTTACTGAGAAACAAACAAAGGACTCTGGCTAAAGACCCTGACCTTTTAAAGCAGCAGGGATTTGACTAGTCACTTCAATGGAAACACTTTTGCCTTGAAGTCACCTCGTTTAAGAACACACTGAAATATCTCCAGTGTTTTCCCTGGGAGCTTAAAAGCAAGGAAAGGTCTGACAGTAGGAATCTGAACACTCCAAACAACACTGAGCATTGCAGACCACAGCAGTGGTGTGCTGCAGTAAAACTGAATCCTTCCAGCCTAGACACATCCCCAGTTAAGTGGAATTCAAAGTTCAAACATCTTCTGGAGAGACTATAAAACACAAACAAGGAAGAAAAGATGGGAAGAGAGATGAGAGAGGTCTGCAGCAGCTAAAGGGACAATTCAGCTGTCACTAGTCCAAGTCCATTAACCTGCACTTAGAATCCCAGAACCATTAAGGTTGGAAAAGAGCTCCAAGATCAAGTCAAACTGTTGACCCAACACCCCCATGCCACTAAACCATGGCCCTAAGTGCCACACCCACAAGTTTCTTGAACCCCTCCAGGGATGGTGACTCCACCACTGCCTTGGGCAGCCTCTTCTAATGCCTAACCACTCTTGCAGGGAAGACATTGTTCCCAATATCCAACTTAATCTTTTACAACTTTTATGCTAGATCATCTATCCCTGTCCTCTCCCTTCCATTTCCAACCCAAACCTTCTCAGCAGCATAACATCCAAACATTGGTCCCTCAAAATACAACCATGAGCACAGTGAGACTCCTCAAACAAATACACACCAAATTTTAACCTCATGGCAACAACTGCAGAAGCAAAACATCCCTTGTGTGTCTGCATGGCCAGCCAGGACTGGAGCTACCCAGAGTGGCTACTGGGAGAGCAAATATTTATTGAGAGTTACTCAGCTGTGATACAGGAGGGGATTCATGGCATAGTGCATCTGGACTCTGCTCATTTTTCATGGGATAATTACAGCACAGACTACCTCCAACAAGGCATGACTGAAGGATTTGCTTCTTTAAATGTAAAAACATGGCAGGGACAGGAATTAAATCAGTCATGCCTCTGCGTGGCACACAAAGAAGGCAGAGTATAAATAAACAGGCAACCAGAACGGTGCAATAAGAACAGGATTAATCCAAGGGTGATTAATTCAGTGTCAGATTAAAATGGATAGTGCCAGCTGTATCAGGTCCATTCTGCCACATGATTCTTGCCTGTCATTTATTTTATTTATTATTTTTTTTGTGTCCATCTTCTTCCCATCTCCTCGGTGGATAAACCTGCAGGAGAGTTAATTGTCACATACATGGGTTTAATCATATTGTCCACAGCGTTCGGGGGCCTTGCCTTCAGCGATCCATGACTAATTGTTGTGGTAATTTTTCAATCATTAACAGCATCGCATATGCTGCAAACAAATCCCCTGACACCCCTTAGAGCCCCAGCGGCGAGCGGTGCACACTCCTCCATCAAAGCCTCCTGCCCTGTCCCCCCTCCCCTCTTCCCCATTACACAGCCATCAATATGCTGCCTTTGGCCTTTGGGAGGGGAGAGGAGAGGCTGAGCCGGCTGAGCACCCTCTTGATATTCCTGCTTTGGAGGAAGGAGCACTGCCAAAGAGGCAGGGGGGAGGAAAGAGCTTTAAGCTCATCCTCAGGGATGGCCTCGGTTGAGCTCTGGGCTGCACCCCATCCCTGGAGGCGCTGAAAAGATGTGGAGCTGAGGAACCCGGTTTAGCAATGACCTGGCAGTGCTGACTTTACGGTTGGACTCGAGGATCTCGAAGGTCTTTTCCAACCTAAACGATTGTGGGATTCTGTGGAGCGCCCTTTCTGCAGGTTGCAGCAGTATTAGCATCTCCATGGCAACAGCTGGTCCTCAGCTGCCGCAGCAGCCTGCAGCCCCCACTCCCTCCCCTGGCAGGAGGACAGGGAGGTACTGGTGGGACCGGACCTGCCCTGGGGGAATCCTCGAGCTGATTAAGGGCATCGCTCTCATCACCTCCCCTCAACGCCAGCGAATTCAGGGCACAGCAACCCAATCGCTTTTCTCGACTGCGATAATTACAAGCATTTCAGCAGCTCAAAAAGCTCCCATCCAAGCCAGCCACAAACAAAACGCTACACTGGCAGCCCTGCAGCAGAAAGGAGCAGCGCCCACAGAGCTGCGGAGGAAGCCTTCAGGATTCGACAAAAATGCCACGTTCTGTCCAAGCTAAATGAACTTCCTGACCCCTCCCCAAGCTCAGCTGGCAAAGGCTTGCCTGGGGAATGAGCTCAGTTATCCCAGTCACCTTTCTGACTTCTCCTTCCTGGATTAATTTCTTCCCTGGCCTGCGAGGCAGCCTGGGCTGGCTGAGGAGTGTGACACCCTCTCCAAGGGTTTATGCCTGGGTGCCTGGAAAAACACTCTTTGGGTTGGAGCTTTGAATGGACTGATTGGATCATGTCATGTTCCCAACTCTCCCTCACCACCCCTTCTCCTAACATCTTCACATATTAAGCTGGTTTATGTGCCTGCTTTTGGAGGATGCCTATCAGCACCCTGAAAGAGAGCCTGAATGAAGGAGAGGAAAAGCAGATGAGGTTCTGCAGCAGCTCTGCTTTGAAGAGGCTGCTTGAAAACAAGGGTGGCATTGCAGCAATCATCCTGGTGCCTTTAGAAAACACTGATAAAACATTGAATTATTGAAAGCTGCAGTAGCAGCTTAGTGAGGATCAAAATGTAAATGCAGGCAAAAGGGGGAAAAAAAAGAAAGAGAAATAAGAAATAAGAGCAAACCAAGGCAGGATTAGACAAAAGCAGGAGCCCTCCTGTTCCCTCAGAGTGTGGGGAGAGAGAATCCCTGGACAGGCAGAAAAATAAACAACAGCATCCTATACTTAGCTTGTGATTTGAGCCATAAGGCAGCAGAGGGAGGGAAGAATCCTGTGTCCTTCCTGCATGTTCCTGACAGTCCCAGCACTAGAACTCTTATGCAACCGTGACATAAGTTATGAGAGGACCAGTGCCTTCCCTCTCCCATCCAGACAGGCTCCAGCTGCATTCCAGCCACTCAGCAGGGAGGTCATGCTCTCCTCTGCTCGCCCCTGCTTTGCAGATGCCATGTGATACACAAATACATACCAGTCCACAAAATCACAGCATGCTGGGGGTTGGAAGGGACCTCTGGGGATCATCCAGCCCAACCCCCCTGCTAAAGCAGGGTCACCCACAGCAGCTTGCCCAGGATCACCTCCAGCTGCTTTGGGAATCTCTCTACACAAGGAGACTCCACAACCTCTCTGGGCAGCCTGGACCAGGGCTCCAACACCCTCACACCAAACAAGTTTCTCCTCCTGTTCAGGTGAAACCTCCTGGGTTCCAGTTTGTGCCCAGTGCCCCTTGGGCTGTCCCTGGGCACGACTGAGCAGAGTCTGGCCCCAGCCTCTTGCCCCCAGCCTTTAGCTCTTGCCCAGACCCTCTGGGTCTGCTCTTCTCCAGGCTAAGCAGCCCCAGGGCTCTCAGCCTTTCCTCCTGCCAGAGATGCTTCGGTGCCCTCAGCATCTTCTAAGGCCTAACCCTTTGCACTTACATTATTGTTGACAGGTCTCTCCCACCATCCATGAGCTGCTTTCTGTGAGGGTGGGGGAACCCTTAGTAGCACACCCCTGACATCACCTCTCTTGCTTTTCCTCCCTCCTTCCCCCAGGGAATGCTGTCCCCTCAAAGCCAGAAGAGAGGGTGCCAACACCTAAACAGCACCTTAATTTCTGCACAGAGCAGTGTGGGGCGTTATTGCCATGAAGCATTGGAGTGGTGCCACTGACAGAAGCACCACATGAAGTTTAGGGGACTGCCTGGAGCCTTCCAGAGCCGACAAAAGATCCCAGCCTTAGCAGATGGCCTGTGAATCACTCGAAAGGCAATTAGCAGCTAGCTGCCGGATTTGGACATGCTGGGGAGGACAGAGGGGGTTTTCTCTGCTCCCAGCACTTCTCACCAGAGGGGCTGGAAATAGGCATTAGTCTCACTTGGCCCCCACAGAGTCTTTGCAGCCTTTGAGGCTGTGGCTACCTAAAAGCACCAGCTGCAGAAAGCTTGGCAGCAGCAATAAAACTGCTTGCTTTTTACCTTGATGGGCACAAGGCAGAGCTGCTGTAAGCAGAGAGTGTTTGAAACGGAGTAAACACCCAAAACCCCTCCCCTTATGCAGCAAAGGGCCACAGCCACCGAGCCAAGTTCTGTGCAAAGGTTCCAGAGTGCTGTTAAGCAGTGACTGAAAAGGCATCAGAACCATCCACTGCTTCTAAGCAACAATGACAAATGGATTCTGGAACTGTTCACGTTGGCTAGCTCTCCAAATGACTCTGTAAGGTAGACAAGAGTCCTAAATCAGATCAGAGAGCTACAGCAGAACTCTTCAGCATCAGCCTTGTCAGCATATCTCTTTATCTTTAAGCCACTCAGAAGAAGAATGTACAAATCTGCCAGTAAAATCACGGGCAGCAAAGGTCTCACTCGTGTGGCTGCAGTGCAGCCCTTGCATAACACTGAGGCAGGGATGTTTATTCTGGGCAGGCTGACTGACAGCCCTGTCACCACTGACACTCAGGTGACTGCTGTACTCTGGCAATTGGCATCCCTTTGCCCTACCACTTGCTACTTTGTTTGCTCATGACTTGCCAGCTCAGTGCTGGTTTCTGTGAGCTCTGCCATGGAGATTTCTCTGGTACTTTGTGTTTGCTCAAGAACAGCAATCCCCTTCCAGGGGCTCCTTCACAGAATGTTAGGGGTTGGAAGGGACCTAGAAAGATCATCTAGTCCAAGCCCCCAATTCAGAGCATTAACTATAAAACACCCCAGAGCCTCACAGCACAGCTGCTTTGCCTCTGGAGGCACAGAATCTCCTAACCTTTTATGCTGGAGGAGATCTCTCAGCCATCACTGATACCTGCACCAAGCAAGGCTGGCCACCTACGAAGGGCAGCCTACTAGCTGGGATTTTTCCATCCCAAACCAAGCAGTGTCCTGGTCTGAGCTACAACAGAACTAATCCTACTCAGTGATTTCCCTTCCCAGCTCAGTCTTTTCTCAGGGCTGCACTTTCTGCACTTCCCAGCATGTTCTCTCAGACCATGTCTGCTCCTAGCAGGGAGAACACTCCATGGGGAGAGCTACTGCCAAGGCTTGGGCTGCAGAAAGGCTCTGCCTTAGACTTGCTCCTCTGCAGACCAAGGGCACTGCTACACCTTGTGTGCCACCTTGGGGTGCAGTGAGTCAGAGGTGGCACCTGAGGGGAAGAGGGGACAGGAGAGGTGACCCTGAACTGACCCACAAGGGATTCCATCCCATGGATGTCACAGACAGGATCAAGCTGAGGGTCAAGACTCTTCTTCACTGGTCATTGTCCAAAGAGAACTCTGTCCTTCTGCCTTTGACCCTGAGCAACAGAAAAACAATGACTGTCAATGGACTGGCTGACAGGCTCTCAATAGAGGCCTTCAGTGACCTATCAAACCTTTCCTGTTCCAGGCATGTGTCCAGCACCAGGAGTAAAGCAAATCCTAGCCCTCCACATTCAGTATCTTGCCCAAGACTTCCACAGGTAGTGGAGAACAGAGCTGATGAGCTCCCACAGACATCTCCCCTGCTGTCACACTTCCCTGACACAGTTTTCTCAGCTGTGGTTAGAAAATCATCATGGGGTTGTCCTTCAGCTGCCAGCATACTTACTGCAATTACTCTCCTCTGCTACCAAGCCTTTTGGGTGTCTCCAGGGAGCCTGGGAAGGCCCTGCCAGCTCTGTAGAGCACAAATGTACAGAACACATGAAAGAAATCACAGATTCAGTGCCCCTTAGTTCACCTTCCTTAAATTCCACCTGTGAATGGCACAGTCACAGAGCTTTCCCCTAACTCAAGGTGTAGGCATTTTACTTCAAGCCCCAGGAGGAGAGAGATAATGAAGGGGAGATGAGAGCAAAGCAGCAAAGAGGTCACTCTGGGGGAACTCTAGCTTTTCAAATTTGAGTCTTTCAAGGAAAGAGTTGCTGATTTTCTCTTCCTGCAGAGTATCAGAAGGCAGCAAGAAGGCCAGAGCAGGGGAACACTTGCTTTTTTCAAAGCTGAGCCTTTCAAGGAAAGAATTAATGATTTTTCCTCCTACTGCTGAGTACCACATCTGCAAGGGTGGTGAAGAGCACAGAAGAGCCTGCTGAAAATAAGTCAAGTAAAGGATCTGCATTTTTGGGGATGATTGTGACTCTTTTCCACCTTTAATAATGATGATGTTAATCTGGGAAACAATTCCAAGCTGACCTCATGCCTCTTGCATATGGCTGCTCTTCCTTCCTTTCCCCTGACAGCTTTGCAACCTGATGGCCAAGTGAATGCCAAACAGCAGAAGAGAGGAGGAGGTCTCTGATGGCTGTTAAATGGGTTTTAGCTAATTATTGTCCCATAAAGAAGGGGCAAGAACAGGAGACCATCCTCTGTCCTACATCAGAGTGTCCACAGAGGTCCTCTAGGAAGTGACTGGTTGAATTACTCCTCCTGAACTTGGTTTAGGATGATTCAAATTTCCACCTGTCTCATCTTCTAGTTGCATGCCCTCTTGTTTTTAAATACCCTTTTCTTGAAAGTATCTGGTAGAAACCTCCAGGGTGATGCCAGTGCTTATGCCTGGTCTGTAATGTAACAATAAAAGCCAGTCACAATCATGTCTGTGCAAACATGACACCACTGAGGATCTTGCATCCTCCTCTAAGACAGTGCTGCTGTGGCAGCTACAAAGCCAGGAGACACAGAACTACAGGACCACAACTGATGGGGTCACACATACAGAAACCCACATACTCACCAGAGCATCACTCATCACTGTTAGAAAAGCACAGACACTGCACAGACCAACTCAGGAAACCCACAGAGGATGCTACAACAGTTTCCTAATGCTTGCTCACAGCTCCATGTGCAGAAGATGGCAACTGCTTAGGCACAGTCTGCTCCACTTCCCTGCTGCTGTGTGACAGCTGAGAGCAACAGAGGGACAACAACTTCTGTTTGAAGCTACTGGATGATTAAGTCCATCTTCAGATGGCTTGAGTGAACTCCAGTTGCCTGTTCTGGAGTGGCTCTAATCAATGCCTGACTTCTTTGTTCCTATGGCTTCTGGACCTGTGATGTGCAAGAGCTGCAAACTCAGCTCTTAAATGGGGCTCAGACTGCAAGGAGCCAGATAAATAAATAACCAAGCACAGGAGGGCAAGCACAGGACAAGCTGCCCCTCAGGAGCAGAGCATCCAAGAGAGAACAGCCTCTTCCTCCACAAAATGAGCTGCCAGCTCTTATTAAAGAGATCAAAATAGCAGCAGTGAAGTGTCAATACAGATAGAGGCCTGTTTCCCTTCCTAAGATCATCAGCTTTTATTCAGGGAGAAGAGAAAGTAATTTAGCACTTGTGAAAGGGAGTAATTGTGCCCCTGTCTCCATCCTGCTACCCTGAGTTCTAATGCACTACCAGAGATGTCTTGACACTTGGAGTTTCTCCTGGCAGCTATGCAGGAAAAGGGTATTAAGAATATATTTCTGTTTCTGTGAGATGAAAAAAGGAGGCCAAGCCAGGAGTTTGTCACTTCTGAAACATGCTAAGCAAGTCTGAACTAACACAAGACAAAGGATTCTCCTCACTGCACTTCTTCTTCTGGAATAATTCATTAGCTAAACACTTTTCAAGCCATCCAGTTAAAGATTAAGCCCAAACCAGAGAGTCTCTTGCCTTATTTAAATGGATCCTAACTTTCCTTCTGTTAAATCCCCACTGCTACTGTGCACCAGTCACTGTCTTGAGAGAAAACTCAGCAAATCCACTTTAATTATTTTTAAGTAGGAAAAAAAGTCCTGAATTACAGTGTCAGTGACAATCTCTGTCATCAGCACAAAGAACACTGGTACTCTTGAATGAGCAACTCAAGCTCTAGGGCTGGAAGCAACATTCTTCTGTCAGAGTTATGAGAAGACAGGAACAAAGGGAAAAGATAAAAGTTACTGCTCATTGCAGGGTGAGGAGCTGAAGAGCTCCAGAAACTGCAGCCATCAGTTCAGAGGCTTTTTGTGGAGGTGGTTTTTTTCCCTTGCTAAAGCCAACATTTGGACCCAGAGAACACTTGCCAAGAGTTTCAAATATCCAGCTGAAGTTTTTCTACAGTCCAAACACCCTCAAAAGGAAGAAAACAGACAAAGCCCTTTCCCTGCCCTCCACTCTCCATTTGGCCAGAAAGGAAACAGGTAGGAGATGACTCCTGTGCTTACCTCTTCACTTCCATTTGTTGCTACATACAAAAGTTGCCTGGGACCCTGCCAGAACATTTAGGATCAAACTTATTACTGATGCTCACTGCAGAGTCATCAGGATACATAATTTATGGCATCCATTCTGTTCAGGAAAAAGGAGCCATTGCTTTAATATCCATTAGTGATCTGTCACTCTTATTTACATGGGGGAGAAGTGTTAATAGAAGCTGGCACTTCTCCCCAATTCATCTCAGGTCCAGCAGCAGCTCCTGCTCCAAGCTGGCTGGTACACTGCCTGGGACAGGCTGTCTCCTCTTCACAACCCTGCTGCAGATGCCTTTTAGCAGCACCTAGGTGCCAAACCTGTTCTAGAGTCTTGCCTTCCTTCTGGGAACATGATTATCCTTCACAGCCTCATCCCCTCCCTCCCAACACCTTTCCATTCAGGTGTTGTAGGTTTTATCCCCTCTGCTGCTGCTGGCCACTGCCTGGGATGAACACTGCAGAGGAAAGCAAACCTGGGTCTCTGAAGAGGAAGCCCAACCAAAACTGGAGCTGCTTTACTCTTGGTAACACAAGCCAGAAGGGCACCAGCAGGGCCAACTGATACACTTCTACAAAGACAGAGCTCCTAACAACATGAAAGGTGGTTCTGTTGGCAGGAGTGACAGCAACAGTGGCCAAAGTCTGGCTCCTGAGCCATTCTGTGTTTGCTCACACACCATCCAGACCAGGGTCCCCAGCCAAACCTCACCCAAGTGGCCAGCAGTGGGCTGGGTAGGCACCAGCAACACAGACAAAGCTGGGCAACCCCATCTGCTCAGCCTCCAGCCCAGATGAGCCAGGAGGGGCTGGTACCACTGGCTCAGCCTGGGCTGCTGCCACCAGCACCAAACCTTTATCACTGGAAAGCTGCTGCTCTCCCTCAGCTCCACAAGACAGTTGCTGTCCTCTGGAGGGGTGTCTCATGTGCCTGCTGGAGGCTCTGATGGATGGGATGGAGCTGGGATGGCTAACCACCCTCATACAAGCACTGCCTTGTTCTTTCCTTGATGCAGTAGCAGAGAGGATGAGGAGTGTGTGTTCAAGCTCCAGCAGTCAACACAGGAGACCTGTGTTCACCCAATTCCTCTCACCAGCTAGAAAGCTGAAAGACAAAGGGAATATCCTGACCCAAAGCTCCCCCTCCAGAAACCAAGGTTGCATTTGTGATCTAGTCAAGAGAAACCCTTCCCAAAACACTTGATCTAATCTCAGCTGAGCTTTGTGTAGCAGAGTCAGGAACAGTTAGAGCCATGCCTGTAAAAATCTCTCCTCCACTCTCAGCTGGGTAGTCCTGAGCCATTTGCTGTCCTGGGAACAGCAAAAATGAATATTGCAATGCAACAAAACACCCCACAGGGTCTCCTACAGCCTGATGAGGAATTATATTAGGCTCATTGGACCAACTCCTGGCTGATTAAAACCATTCAGCATTCATCACATCACAGAGTAGTAATTCAATAGTGTTACTTAGCTCTATTTTCATTTGCATAAATAAAGCTAAAGGAAACACCTTCTCCATGCTAGAAATTGTGGCTCTTCAAGAGTTTTGGGAGCAGCAGTTTCTGTTCCTTGGGAGCTGCTTAGACTCCATCCATCATTATTTAGCCTTCTCTCCTGTGTGGTGCTCCTGCTGGATCCCAAAGAGACAAATCCTAGGGGTTTACCAAACCTTTCATTTAATTTTGATTAAAAACAAACCCTAAAGGGAAGGAAAGGGATACTTCCCCATGGGCAAACAGCTTCAAAGGCAACAGAAACAATGGAAGATGGAAATGCATCTTCTCTGACCTCTTTGGGTTTTTTTCGCCTCCTTTTGTTTAGATTCCAAAAGGACTAAAACTCAGGCTCCCATGTACTAGGGAGAAGCTCTCACTCCCTGGATGGAAAGATGCACTGTGCACCAGAGTCAGCCACATAACCACTCTTGCTGGTGTCAGGGGTAGGGTCAGACTGAGTTAACTCTTTTTTCACAGGTATTTTGGTGCAGCAGCAGATGAAGCATGAAGACAAAGAAAGGAGCTTCCTGAACTGTGAAGATGAGGAACACAAATTCCAACTAAATGTAGCCTTGCACCCCAAAAGGGAAATTATCCTCTAAAGCCACTGACAGTAATACTCTAACACTTCAGCCAGCAAACTCCATCAGATGGAGCCTCCAACTCTAACAGCCATCCAAGTTCTGTAATAGCTACCTACTGCAAGATTCAATCCTCTGCTTATTCTCCCACAAAATGCCCCTGTAAATAAATACATTTCCCAGAAAGAGGTGCAATAGAATTGTCAGAAACCAGAATATTAGTTGATTTAAACAGCCACCCAGATTAGAGTAAGCTTTCATTCATTCTGCTGAAGAACACCAACCCCAACCTACTTCATGAGTTGACCAAAGGTAATTAACCTCAGAGAAGGCAACAGCCCCAAACTTTTATGGCTTCCTTCTGGATGAAAAACTTGATGAAAAAAAAAAAACAACAGCTCTCCAAATAGAACTGTACATTAAATAGGAGACAACAGGCAAATTATCTTGACAAGGATAAAGAAAGGGTGGAGGAAAGGTCTAATTTCATCAACAGCACATACTCCAGAGCTGGTGGGGTAGCCATGGCTAATAGAACAAGAGAAAGCAAGCAAGGACTGGAGCATCACCACTGGGCAGCTCTGCTGTGTTTTGGTTTCCCTATCAAGGCAAGACCAAAACTTACTTCCAGTCAGTTCAAAAGAGACTAAACCAAAATCAAACCCAAAAAGACACCTTCATCCAAAAGCAGGTATTAAGGTCTCTCCAATTTCTTCCAGTGGGGTGGATGGAAAGAGATAGAAGGTACAGCTTCTCTACAGAAGAGTCGTCCTAATTCTGAGAGACTTGAACCTGCAAAGTCCTGAGAGTCCAAATCTAATCCTGCAGAAATTTAAAAGCAGAAGCTAAGCCTCAGCTCCTGTGTAAACACCTAGCAGTGCTGCACCTATTCCCCTTGCTGGGCTGGGCTGCCTACCAAGCCATCCCTTAGGTTGGGTCTGAAGATGTTGAGAAACCAGCTGGTATTGCTGCTATCACTGCCTATGGGCAGTTCCTCTTCAGGCAGGAGCTGGGGCAGTCAACTAAGGACAGCTAATAGCCCCCACACATCCCTCAACTTACATGTCTGGGCCTTTCCATGAACTATTCAAAGGTGAAAAGTCAAGCACATGCAGAACTGCACTGCTGGCAGCCACCCAGGCCACCACAGCTTCTCTCCTTGGACAGACAGGCTGGACCACCACTGATTTGTAAGGAAGAGCAGGTCCTCTACCCTGTGATTTATTCCCTTTTCAGCTGGTCAGCACTGGCTTAGGTACAGACTTCTTTGGATGGGCCATGTACATGCACTGATGATAGCTATCAAACACTGCAGAACACCAAAGTCCCAATCACTTCTCTGAAAGCCCAACAATTCCACACCAGCTCTGGGTTTGATTGCACACACACACACACACACAACTCACAGGCCAAATGTGCCTCACTTTACTTATCTGGCCACTTACTTGCCTCACTGTGCTTAACTTCACACACACACACACATACCCAGAAGTGTCTATGTGCGAAGTTAAATCACTAGGATGAACTGAGACCCAGGTGACCCAGAAGCTAATCTATAAAGCTTGCAGCCAGCTCTGGTTTCTGCAACAGGCAACTTCTGAGACCCTTGGGAAGTCACCCAAAAATCAGATGCTTCCTCATTTCCCCTTGATTTCATTTCATCTGAGACACTGGCTCTTTGTGAGATGTTTTCTTTACCTTCAGGTACCTCCTAAATTAGGAGAGCAGTTTCCCCCTGCAGTCAGCCACAGAAAGAGGCTGCCCAGCAGTGATCCAGAAAACAAGCTCTATCCATTCAAAGCACACTGGAAGTTCTGCTTTCTCTGTGGAGTAGACAAGGGCTGTAGGAAAGCTAACTTCACTAAGGCAGCAAAAGCCTTTGTCTGCAGCTTGTGTGCATGTAAGTCAGCTCCTGTGCACTTCCAGCCCATGAAAGAGCAAAGGCACCGCTTTGCTATCTCCTAATGGCCTCAGGAGAACAAGCACAGCAAAGGCTGGGAGACATCAAGGTATTGTGGCCACACAGGAGACAGACAGTGACCTATAAAAACAAGAATTTAACCCCTGGAGGTGTGTGATGGGGAGCAGGGAAGCTGAAGCAGCAAACTTGAGCCACTCTGGCTGGACTGTGTGGCAAGCAGCAGCCCATCCAACAGCTCGACCTCATGCTCTTGGCAGGCCCCAGGTGCTGAAGACACCAACACCTGCATAACTTCCATTTCACCTTGAAGAATTGCAGGAATGGCTTTTTAAATGCATTATATTTACCCTTCTCCACCAGATCCACACAGATACACAGTGTTAACTATTGCAAGGTCCCCACAGAGAGCTGTTAGCACAGGCAGAACATGGGGCTGCAGACTATTGAAGCCACATGCACCATCTGCTCCAGCATTTTAATGTCATTTACCAGGCAAGAGCTGAGCAGGGGGAAAAAAAAAAAGCAAGCCCTGCTAGATGGAAGAGATTAAATTTCCCCTTTCCCCAAACAACTCCTGCTGCTTGATATATGAACCCAGCTCACCCTTAACCACTACCTGATTGAAGGAGATAGTCAAAAAAACAACCTAACCAGAAAAATCCCTGAGTCTGTCTGCAAGGTAGCACTGACATCATTCTTCTGTTAACTGCTAACCTGCTGGCCCTTCTCCAAGCTGATAACCCTTCTGCCAAAGCCAAAAAGGAGTGGGGGCAAGTTAAGACCTTGAAGTTGTCCCTTTCCCCTCAATCATTTGGATGATCTTCAATAAATGAGTCCAGGAAGATTGATTTACTGCAGCACTGAGGCCAAACACATTCTACATGCTAAGAGTTGGATTTGGCTGAAGGTGACAGCCCTGGGCCAAGTCCTGTTCAAATTTTGGGTGCAAGTCCTGCAACTGCTCTGTAGAAGAGCTTTCAGGTGGAAAGGCTTACACTCCAACAACCAGGGCTCACCAAAGAGCACACTCATCACAAATTAGCTTCCACCTTCTAAACCAAAAGCAATGATCTGGCCCTTCCCCTGCAGAGGGCCACTGAGGTGCTGGAGCATGTCCATAAAGAGGGCAATGAAGCTGGGGAAGGGTCTAGAGCACAAGTTTTGGGAGGAGCACCTGAGGCTGGTGGGTTAGTTGGTTTGGGAGGGGACTGGGGAGTGGTGTTTGGTGGCTTGGGTTTTGTTTTTAAATGATTGGGGTTAACAGCTTTTGGGGTAAACTCCAGTCCAATTTTCTCACTTCCACCCCCAGCTAACCTCCTCTGCAACACTGAGCAGATTGCCATTGATTTCCATCAAAGGATCACACCCTAACTGCTTCCAATTTCACAGGCACTAAGCAATCCTAAGTGACCACAGCCTCTGAGGAAGCAATGTCCTGTACTCCAAGCTTTGAATCAGGTAACTACACAGACCTGGGAGCTTGGGCACCTACCAGTGAACACCAGCAGCTCTGCAAATCTTGGATAACAAACTCTTGAAGGACCCCTTATGTGTTGTTAATTGCTATTGGTTCTACTGAATTGATAACTGTTAATTGATTTTAGTTCTAGATAAACATTTCCCTGTGTCCCCCTCATGGACCTAACCCAGTGCTTGCTAGTGTACTGTAAAGCTTCTGTATTTTCCCCAGTGTTACCCAGAATAAAACCAACTTCCCTTGACATCAGAATTCATCCATTCCTATTAAAGTGATGTGTTTAAGGTGACAAACAGCAGAGACAAAGATAGCAAGTTCAATATAATGACACAGAAACAAACATTGATGATCATAGTGATTTTCTATGTCTGCATTAGCCTAAACAATTGCTCTGGTTGCTCAGCTGCAGCCTTAGGGGAACATGGAACAGAACTCCTTCCAATCCAGTGCATCTTTGCAGCAGTGCAATGTTTTCCCAACAAGTACAGAGGAACACTGGCAGAGTCTGTGTTTTCCTCTTAAAAATAGCAGCTAACCCTGTTAGAAAATAGTCAACACCACTATAGTCCCTCTTTTGCTAGGAGTGTGAGACTTTCCTGAATGCTAACAACTCAGAGAAGGCTCAAGAGCTGGGTTGGCTTCCATGGAAATTGTACTTCCAGCCTTCAGCAGGTTATAGTTGCATATCCACACCCCAGGACAATGCCTGAATGGTTCAGAGAGTGGATCATCCACACCACCCAGTCAGTGACTAAGAATGAGGCTGAGTGGCCCTCCCTGGGCAAGTCCTGCTCTGATTTAACATTATGGAATATTTGAGGAGGGAGATAAAGCACTAGGGAAGTCCATATGCATGAGAAAGCTGCAACAAAACAAGTGCTGGGTTGCTCTGGTGCCTCTCTCTCTCCTTACTGGGTTCTTTATCCCCCCTGTGCTGTGGACAGTTAGGTCTGGAACTAGAAATCTAGCTTGTTAAGCAGGCAGGAATAAAACAAGAGGACCAGAGAGTGTCCACAGATCTCAGGAGGAAAAAGAGCAGAGTAAGAGAGCAGCAGATGAAGAGAGCTATCAACACACCTGAACAGAGCTGACAGTTTCTCCCCTGTAACCAATACATTTCTAGTTACATCTATTTTTTTGGGTATCAAATTCTACTTAAGTGGTTGAAACCAAAGGGAAAAATAACCCAAACTTTGACCACTGTAGAAACTGTTTCATTCACACAGAGTCATTATCCTGAGGCCACAGTTTAGCTCTTCTCACACAGATTAAAGGAACCTAAACCTTAGAATTGAGCCACATGAAGTTTTTCCAAGCAGAAAGCCTGACCATCAGTGGGTCACATCTGCTGGAAATGACATCCCTTCTACTCTCTCACTGCTGAGGCTGCCCAGAACCTGGATTGCACTTAGTGCACCACAAATATAACCCAAGGAAGAACATGGCCATAACATAACACTGACATAAACCATTAACCCATTGGAGAGAAACTCTGGAAGAGGATTCATCTCTTAAAAGGAAAATGATCCCAACCTTGGAAGAAAAGCTGACCCAAGGAACTGGGGCCAAAACTGAGCCATGCATAGGTATCATAGTTGGAGTTCAATAGAATGAATTTAGAGCATATTGAAGAGCAATAGCTTAAGGAAGCAGCTGAAATTTGGCTATCTTGGGAGGATTAAGAGATCCTGTTCCAAAAAGCTGCAATACCTAGCAAAGAGCCCTGGCAGACAGCGATGACTGAGGTCTGAGCACATGCAGCCTGCCCTGGGTGTCCACAGAACTGCTCATTCTCAGCTAGGGAAAGAACAAGCACAAGAAATCCTCTGGATGAAAACCATCAGACAAAAAGTCACCCATTATTTTCCTCTTCCCTTTGTACTTACAGATGAGTTTCAGAAAGCAAGATAGTCCAGTGACACTGCTCAGGATGAATCCCAATCCAAACAAATGTTGCTCTTAATGCAGTTTACAAGCTCATAAATAACCACTCTGAGGATAAAAGAAACAAAACCAACCCAAAAGAAGCAACAACAAGCAACCTACCGTTTACCCAGCAACATCAAAGACACCACATTCCTCTTTCTACATGTCAGAGAGAGAGGAGGACTGATACTCCAAATATTAAGGAATATTATTTGCTTATGAGACTTTTAAATCCTAGCTATGAATGCACTGGACATCCCCTGGAAGAGCAAACACATCCTAGTTTGGCAGCTGCTCTCTGAAAGCTGACATCTGTGTCTCCTGACTGCACAAAACAAAAGGCAAGCTTCCCCCTTGCAGGCTCCAGACTCTTTCCTCCATCATTCCACTCAAAACCCAGAATGCAAGGGCTGCCTTCCACCTCAGGAAGGCTTCCTGATCTATTCCAGCATCTCAGGACTAGCTGTGGTGGCTCCCACCAAGAGGGATGTCTGCGCTCCCCAGGGGGAGAGGAGGAACTTCAGCCCCTGAAGCCGATGGTGCTGGAAGGGTTTGCTAACAGATGCCAATGAAGTGAAGGAGCTTCAGTACCTGAGTTAACCAGCTGCTGCTCCATGACCCCACAGCCCAGGACCTCCATCCATTCTCCTTGGAAGTTGATCTCCATCTCAAAGGAAGGGTGAGTAAATGGGAAGTAGCAGTCTACCCATCTGACTTGCAGTCCTGTAGCAGGGTTGAAAAGAAGAAGCACAGCTGAAGGGTGCATGCTTACAGACCATCCCTCCAACCAGCTGCAAAACTTGCCCTTCAACTAATGACACCAATTACAGCAATGCAGAGAGAATAAATAGCAAACAACCTCATTTACAACACTTGGGGGAGGCAATAAATCTTCAAACTTGGAGGGGGAAAAAAATGACTGTGTCTTTTCTAATATGGAAACTGCTTTGTGCAATTCAAGCACCCTTTGAAACCAAATCAATCACCTGTCAAACTCCAGCAACCACCTGACATCAAACAAAAAGGAGCCAAGATCATCAGAAAGGCAGTCATTGGGTTAGTCTTTGCACCAGGAAATGACTAACTGCTGCTCACAAAACAGTCTTCCCTTTTCACTTGGTATTTGATGGATCAGCCAGGCAGGAGCTCTTCTGATCAGAGTCTGTTTAAAATACAAAGCTAATCTTTATGTTTAACTATGAGCTTTAAAACCAGACATTAACACCAAATACCAATATATACACACATAGAGTTGTACATGAAGGTATGTTAGCACACACAGCACTCTAGAGCCAGGAGTTTAGCTGTGTGTGGATGTGAAGTGCAAGAGAAAGGCACCACTGGGTAACCCTCCCTTGTCCCCAGCTCAGCACCACTGTGCAGGATGAGGGAATCACTGCTATCTCCAAGCACTGGAGCCAGGAGAGGGCAAGGTCCCCAGTGCTGCCGAAGGAAGAGGTGTCCTCAAGGTCCTCATTATATTTGGTGAGGTTTAGTTCCTTTCATGATTTACACAAGCTTTGTTTTGCTGATTTTTTCTTTTTCTTTTTCTTTCTAGCCATGAGGTGTCAGGAAAAAAAAAGGTCTTAAAAATCCTGACCTGTGAACACTGAGCTGTGAATTCTGGGGGCTAATGCCGTAACCCCAAGCTCATCCTTCCCTTCTGTTAAATGCTAACCTGTGTTAGGAATCACTAAGGTTAGAAAAGATCTCCAAGATCATCAAGACCTTACCCTAACACTGCCAAGTCACCACTAAACCATGGCCATCAGCACAGTGTCTACATGTTTGTTTGAACCTCTCCAGGGATGGTGACTCTACCACTGCCCTGGGCAGCCTGGGCCAATGCCTAACCACTCCTTCAGGGAAGAAATTGTTCCTTATGTCCAACCTGAACCTCAGGCTTTTTGGTTTCACTTCATAAAAGGAGCCTAAACTATGAAATCACATGATTCTATATAGAGTTTTTCAAATGAAAAGGCTTAGATTTTCTTGGATTCTTTCTGCAGCACTAAATGTGGCTCCAGAAACTGAGAAAGTTACCAAAGTATATACAGAGCCAAAGCAAAACAGCCAAGAGTCACAGGGAACCTCTCTGGATGCTAGAAGGCAACTTTCAAGACACACATTTGTACTTCCAGATTTCCTTTTCCCTCTTCAAAATCAACCTTTTTGCTCATCTGACCCACACAACTCAAACTGGATGGATCAGCAATGAGATGATTCCTGACTGACTGACAGCAGCTACTTCACTGCTTTTTTTTTGGCATAACAATAAAATGCTAGAGATGAGAAGTCTTGTGTGTACAACAGCACGGTGTGAGGGAAACTTCTCCTGATCTTGATATTTTGTAATCCTTGGGCTGCAGAGCTCAGCATTCACTGATAACAAATCCATACAAAGCCATGGACATGCAAAATATCTTCATTTAGCTTCCAAAGTCTGCAACTGCAGCAAGAAAGGCACTGAATAGTCAAGTAGTTTCATGTTCAATAACAACATTTGGTTAATTGTTTCTTTTTCATCCTGATGACTTAGAAAATGAAGCTCTGGGAAAAGAAGGTTTCTTAATTAAAATACATTTTAAAAGGTAAAAAAATCATTTTAAGATCTTAATTTGGAATTTGAATGCCTATTGGCACTTAAGAGGCATTTAAAAGGCAAATAATGTGAATAAAACAATTCCCAATGAAGACAATTCTCACTTTCACTCTATTCCTTAAATGAGGAGCTAAGTCTCCACACCACAAAGATTTCCTTCACCCAGTAGCCAGGACACTTTGGGAATCTCTCTGTAGTTTACATTCAAGTGTTCCCTCAGACTCTTGGCTCTGGCAGACTCTGCTAAGGAGCAGAGGGTGCTCAGCCCTGGGGAAGATTAAACCTAACTGCATTTCTAGAGACTGGCACACTAAAGACTTAACAGGATTACAAAGATCAGGGTTTCTGTAGTACTGGATAATTCTCCTCATTTGCCCAAATGTATTTCTTCACATCCAGCCTATAAAATGCTGGCAAAATTGCTGTTTTCTAGAAATTCTAGGAAACCTGCTCCTTTCCCAGCCTCAGAGTGCTCACAGGAGTCTTGCCAGGGAGTACAGGTCAGGAACTTCCATGTCACACCTCTAATGAGCAAGGACAAAGGGAAGAGTTATTGTTGTTTCAGGTGTGGAATTGGTCCCAGCCTGCACTCAGAAGTGTTGGTGCTCTGAAGGTATTAAGCTAGCCTAATTGAGTCTGAAAATGAAAAAGGCTTAACCAAAGGCACTAGAAAAAGACAAGGGGGTGGGAGGGAAGCAACAAAACCCCTACCACCTTAAACCAACCTATTGCTACACTACAGCACAGAAGCAACAAAGCCAGAGACCCAGATGGTCTTCACTGACCAGAAACTCTATTTGTTGCTGTGAGGGTGATTTGTTACAGGAGTGTATGGGAGAGACAGGAGAGGGGGCAGGAGGGTGCTGGGGAGCAGAGGAGGTACTGAGCTGTAGGGTGTGTTGTGTGTGTGCTCTGTACCTCATTGCTCCAGCTAATTCACCTCACTTGGAGCAGCCAGGAGCTGGCTGCCCAGAAACCCACCTAAGCTCCCACCTTTCAGAAGTTAGTAGTCAGACCATGATGCCCTCACACTACATGATTTTTTTCTTTGCTTTATAAACTCCTTCTACTTGGAGATGCCCATGCACTCAAAGGAGAGACATCAGTACAGCAGTTGAGAAGAAGAGCAGTGAATTTGGGGCCATTTCATGCAGGGCAACAAATCACAGAACAAGCACAGTGTCATTCCTTTCTATTTGCTGTAGTAAGATAACTTCTGAATCTCTTGGGATCCAGAAAGCTTTGGGCAAACTGCAGAAGGTGAGAGAAAGACCTGGAGGTGGGCAAGACTAACTTCAGGAGGACATCTAAGAGAGCTAACCTTGCAAAGCCTTGGTACAAGGTAGCTAAAATGAGACAGAACAAACTTCCTACCCTGACAGACTGTGGAGATGGAGATGTCAAGTAAAGGAGGGGATTTTAAGTGTGCACTGGATCTGGAGGTAATAGAGGAAAATAGAGACATGGCTTACCACTAAAAAATGTCATTAAAAACCCCTCTTACATTTTTAAGTGTTTAAGACAACTGATTGCATGCTCCAGATCTGCCTCCCTGCTCTAATATCCAGCATTCCTTGGCCTGTTTGCAGAGCCAGGAGGAAATAAAAAGACAAACCTCGGGAATCAATGGAGGTGCAGGTTTTTATGGAGTTCTTGACCTTCTCATCACAACTTAGTCACCTTTAAGAAACTTCTGTTAACTTTTTTTTGTGTGAGAGTGGTGGGACCCTGCTCCAGGTTGCCCAGAGAGGTGGGAGATGTCCCATCCCTGGAACCAGTCCACGTCAGGCTGTCTCCAGCTCTGAGCAACCTCCTCTACTTGCAGATGTCCCTGCTGACTGCAGAGGGATTAGACTAGATGACCCTGAAAGGTCCCTTCTGACCCAAACCAGCCTGATTCTATGACACTGGATTGTTTACTGGCATGTAGTCAACACTGAAGTATCCAGACAGTGTGGGACAGATCAGGTAAAGCCAAACTGGCTCTTTAAATATGATAAAGACTAACCTAGAACAACACAGCCAAACAAAAAGGTCAGAGATCTGACCTTCCTGCAGAGATCCTCAATCTATCTTCACCCTCAGCTAGGAAATTTCCAGAGCAGCAGTGCAGAATCACAAGCACCCAAGCCCAGGAACTTCAGCCCTGAGCTAGTTTATGCAAAACTAAACTTGCAGAACAGATTTAATCTGCAACCCAAACAACCTGCCTAGGAGGAACAGTTGACTGGATGACAATGCAACATTGCAGCACCTTCCTGCTACCACCACCCTGCTCTGCTGCTAGAAAAGATGGGCAACTTCACTGCAGGATTCTGCTGACAGCACAGGGCTGTAAAGAACATAACTAATGTCAAGGATTACAGTCATTTAAGGTCATTTCTTCATGTCTTTCTAGCTGCTGTGTGAACTGTAACTAGCCAAAGAGCCAACACACTGATGCTGAAAGTGCAGCACCTGCAATGGTTTCAGAAGGATGTCACTGCAGCCTCAGATATCACTACTAGCTCCTAGAAACTGCTCACTTTAAACAACATCCTCAGCAGCTGAGGTTGATCAAAAATATTCTTGCTGTTACTCGCTTGGACCCTAATTTTCTATGTTTCAAAAGGTTGCTAAAGCAAAATACAATCACAAGAACAACTGAAGAACTTCAAATAAGTGTTTATCCAGATGGGATAGAATAAAAACTGGTAAAATTTTGCTTGCTGTAGATCTCACTTGAGACTTTCAGAGTCAAGCAGGCATATATAGGACTTGCTCCTGTTATCAATCCACTCTGGGAACTACTGCTCTAAATTCAGTGGGCATCCTAGAAGAGCTCTGAAAGTAGCCAGCACACTCTGTGCATTCTAATACCAGCCAGTATTTCCTCAACAGAAGAATGAATCGGTTGAGAAGAGAAGCCTCCTTGCCAGGAAAAAGCATTAACAGAGCAATTTGAACTCAGGCCATTTATAAACTCAACTCCTGAAATGGAAAGCAGGTATTTCTGAGGAGAGGATATTTCACTCCTAGCCTTGGACATTCATTGCCCTTCCTCACTCCACTTTAAGCACTAAACAATTATTTTTCAGCTTGCTGCAAACTTAGCAAACACCATCTCCCCTCAGCTGCAAGATTTCATTTATTTGCAGAAGGAAAACACTCCCAGCACTTGGAGTGTGTATGCAGCAAAGTAGCAGATGCACACACACACCCTGAGGTGCTGGAGTGTGTCCAGAGAAGGGCAAGGAGGCTGGGGAAGGGTCTAGAGCACAAGTGCTGTGAGGAGCAGCTGAGGGAACTGGGGTTGGTTAGGCTGGAGAAGAGGAGGCTCAGGTGAGACCTCACTCTCTACAACTCCCTGAAAGGAGGTCGGAGCCAGGTGAGGATTGGTCTCTTCTTCCAGGTAACAAAGCAACAGGATGAGAGGGAACAGCCTCAAGTTGTGCCAGAGGACATTCAGGTTGGACATCAGGAACAGTTTCTTCCCCCAAAGGGTTGTGAAGCCTTGGCCCAGGCTGCCCAGGGCAGTGGGGGAGTCACCATCCCTGGTCTATGAAAAGACACAGAAATATAGTGCAGGAAAATAAGAAATCAGGGACCTACCATCCCCAAAGAGGTGAGTCATGAGCTTTGTGAGCACCTGCTTGAGGTTGAACTCCACCAGCCTCACTGCCTCCATGGTGTGGCACTCCTGCTTGTGTGCAGTGCGGTGACCTTGCTCGAACAGCCGCAGGCCTTCGCTGTCCTTCACGGTGGAGAACAGCTAGGAGAGAAACCACAAGGACATCAGTGTTTGGCATCACTGACTTCTGGAAGGAAACCAGACAGTGAAGTGTCACTGATTTAAGTGGGACTTTGACCTGCAGTGTCTACACCATGAAAAATTAGTGTGAATTCTGTTCACCAAGCAGAGAGAGAAATCAACACAAGATCAGAAAGGCTCAGACAAGAAGATTTGTCATTCCTGAAGCATATCTTCAAGTCATATGATTAGCTACAGGGAAATACTCACTTAGAAAGGAAATAGCTAGTTTTTCTGCTCCTGTTGCTCTGAAAGTTATAATGCAGAAGAAAGTTCTAGCCCCAAAATGACCATCCAGAATGACATGTCACAGCTTCAGCTCTGTTTGGTAACTGGATGATGTCAAATAGATACCAAAACCTCAACATTTTAAGAGTTGTAATGAAGTGAACTCAAAAAAACCCCCAAACCATACAACAGAACCACTCCCTCAAACCCCCTCCCCAAGCCCAGCAACCAGAACCTGGCAGTTTAAGAAGAGCTTATGCTGCTCCTACTTGATTCAGCTTGGATAGTTTATTTCTACCACTCAGCCAAGCTGCAGCTTCAGGAATAAATTCACCTCAGAATATTCCAGAAAGGCAATGCTACTCTTCTTTTTCTGAACACAGTGGATCCAGTTCAGGCACCCCTGCTTCCCAGGAGAAGGAGGGCCCTCTCCCAGGCTCCTTGGGGACCAACACTCTGCTCACAATCAGCATCTCAAACATCATCCCAGAAGCACTAGAACTCAAACTGACCATGATACACACTGCTCATTGAGCTGGACACCTCACCCAACACACCAGCCTGCACCACACACCACACCCTGATGGGCTGAGGCACACCCAAATCAGAGCACACACAGAAAAGAGGATCTCCAGAGGCTGAATTCAGGGTCTTGTGTCACCCCTGGGTGAGCCTCTCCCTATCTTCAAGCCTGAGGGCTAAGAATAGACCTTTCCCAAGCCACTTGTTCCTTGGGGTCTAGCTAAACATTGCTATCATGACTCCAGTCACATAAACATTCTCACACATCAAACATGCTCCAAATGACTCTACATAACAGGCTGATCCCTGAACACTATCAATTTATTTAAATCCCTTGACTTGGGAGGAGTCACAAATGACTGAAGACAGGAAGGAGCTTTCCTTTGGCACAATGTCAATGCACAGTGTCCAAAGCTACAGGAAGATAAGGGATTTTGGAGGAGACAAACCTCAGGACATTAGCCTTACAAGTGAAAAGCTAGGACTGAACACATTGATTTTTAAATGGTAAAAAGAGTAAGCAAAGATGCAAGTTGATCAGGTGTCCACACCTACCCCCAAAGCATAAGGAAAAGGAGAAAAGCAACTTTATTTTCTTAGCAATACATCAGAAGCACATTCAAGGTACAGAAGGATGAAAAGATAGAGAAAGGAGTATTTGTGTAAGTAACAAAATCCAACACTTCTATTACCTGGGACAAACCTTTTTTGTTGTTCTAGTTTAGGATAACCACCACCAAGTTACAACATTGAAGTGTTTTGTGCTTTGGAGAAGCAGTTCTTACTTTTACCTGGAATGTTTAGAGTTTTCCATAGTATCCTAGCAAAAAAGTTGCCATTTGAATCAAACCCATTTCAGACTAGAAAAAAAGATATAGCACTACCTACTACTCCAGTCTCCCTGCTGCTGGTTTTCAGACATTGGCAAAAATGAGCCTCCTCTGAACAATCTGCTATCGGCCTCCATTGACCAAGGTTACTAAACTAGAGGAGTAATTCCTATGCTTTCACATCTGTTTCCCTTTCCAGTGCTGGGTAATTCAGCTCAGACTATCAGACACCTTAGGAAGGCTCCTTCCAAGGTGTAAACGTCAGTTGTTGTCAGCTGAGAGCTGTTCTGGGGTTGCCGTTGGGTTTATCCTGGCTCCCTCTTCTGGCTGAAGTGCACGAAGTGTGGCTGAGATTTCTCTCTTTTCCAGGCACTGTGGTGAGTAAAGAACTGCACCAGAGACCAGGGCACAGCACAGGAATAACTGCTGTGGGAATCCACCCAGGAGAGTTTGCCACTTCAACCCTCACTACAGCAAGGTCAGGATGAACCTGCCAAAGGATTAGAGCTAGAGAAAAGCTAGACACTGTAGGAGGAAAGAACATCTATAGACCACTGCCAAAGGTCAGGGCAGGGCTGGGCTCGCCACCAGATGAGTGGCAGAGGCTCTCTCTGAAGCCCTCTGCCTTCCCAAAGGGAAAAGGAATAAGGGAGAGAGACTTAGGGGTTGGAAAACTAAAACTGATGTAATGAAAATAATGACAAGAAAATGACAGATAGCCAAATATCTACAAACCCAATAGTGAACCCCACCCCTGATACAGTGACATCACTGTCACCACTGATGCTGTGGCAGCACTGGGGAAGTCCCAAACTGGACTCAGTGGCTAATAGGGACTGGATTCTATGATTCTATGGTAGTAAATCTAACCATGAGGCCTTATGAGGCCACTAGAAGCTGGCAGTGTATGAAAACATGCTGTTAGTTTCAGAAAGTGCAGTTTCTCTGAGGAGTTTTAACTAAAAAGTAAAGTCACTGAGCAGAATTAGTTGTGTTCTAACCCAACCCAGGACACAGAGTGTTCTCTGACAGCAATCCAAGGGCAAGCTAAAAAAGTTGAAGGGAAATTTCAGCCTGAATGATTCTAACTTTGAGCAATGACTTAGGCTGGAAGCTATAAAGAACTGATATAAAGAATTATAGCAAAGGTTTCAGTCACAGGGCAGAAGTTTTAACCTAGCCTTGGCTACAGAATTTGGTATTTGAGAGGAGAAAGACCTCTCTACATGCTTCTTACCCTGCCTAAAATTTCAGCTGAGGATGAACTGACCTTTTCCTCTCCCCTGCCAAACTGAGATGTCAAATTCCTCTCAATTCCAGGTCCTATAAACCCCCTCTAGGTGTCTGGGGTTTCTCCTCACTCCCCCAGTTCTGTGGTTGATGAGAGAGAAATGAAAAGGACAAAGCAGAGCAGTAAACTGACTAGGGGAAAAGTAAAATTATTGTACTAGCCATGAGATGAAGTGTACCCAGGGCTTGTGGCTAGGAGTTTTCCCCTTAGTTTGAAAGGTTCTTATCCTCAGGACTGTGCAGATTTCCTCCTGCCACAGACTGCAGGCTGCTTCTGAATGAAAAGTCTGAGATGAAGGTAAGGGGCCCTGACACTCCCACATTTCTGTTCAGTGGGTTGCAACTTAAACATGAGTATAAATACATTAATAGAAGAAGAGAAGAATATTTCTCACATGTAGCATTACCTCCACTTAGTCTTTGTTTTGCTCAGGCAGCTCCTTCTGGAATGATTTAACTGTGGGTTATTTCAAAGAGGCAACCAGAATATTAAACACAGAACCAGTCTCCAGTGACATTTCTCAGTTACACATGCCAGGTTTTTTTCCCCCCACAAAGCTCCTGTGATTATGACTGGAAGAAGTTTTACATATTGCCAGAGTGTCAGTATTTAATCTGCAACTGAAGCAAAACAGGATGCTTTAGGACATGCTCAGCTTTACAATGTCTGCATGCTCCCTGATAAACAAGATTCCACACACTGTACACCATACCACTCCAGTTTCTGCTGCAGTAAGAGAGACAGACATAACTAACTTCAAAACTCCTCAGCCATTAACATTTGAGGGTGCCAGAACCCTGGCCCAGGTTGCCCAGAGAGAGACTGGAGTCATCTTCTCTGGAGGGATTCCTACCCACCTTGATTTCAGTAATTCTGTCAAGCACACCACAGTTGGCAGAAATTGTCTCCTGCAAAAGTTCTTTTGGGGCAGAAAAATTCTTTCCATTTGAATGCCTAAACTCCTGCTCAAGAAGAAAATTTGTCACAGACTTAAACCATTAGGAAATAGCATTTTTTTAATGTGGCAGTGTACATTTTCCTCTGGCAGACACCCTGATTGGATTCATAAACAGGCCTATGGCTAAAAACACCACAGAAAACTAACAAGACTGGATACATCTGCAAGATTCCCACCTCCTGGTTACCACAGCAGTGGTTCAAGCTGGATCCACACCATGTAGCTCCCAGGACATCTGCAGAGGCAGATAGGTTTTCAAACGGGAAGCAGCAGCACAGGGTGGGAAAAACCAGTGCAAGCAGCATGAACCCTTTCCACTGCTCTAGGATTATCCCAGTTTTCCCTCAGGCATCCAAAGCCAGCAGGCTTCCCTGCCAAGCTCCTGTCACCCTTTGGCAAGCATACGAGGAAGAGTCTACCTCTCAGTAGTCTCAGAGTAAGCTAGTTTGAGTTCTAGAAATGTGAATTTGACAGTACTGCTGTAACCAGACAGAAATGATACAAATCCATTGCTGGTTAGGAAACAAACTGCCTTGTAGTTACCACTGATCAATGATCCAGCAGAATGCTTCATGACACCCAAGCCTCTGCAGAACAAACAAACACTGCCAAACAAAAGATCTGAGCTCAAGGGTCTTGGACATCTACCTAGAGGTCTTCAGGTGACCCCTCTAGACCCTGCTGGGTTTCCTGTGCACGCATCACACCCTCAGAACTAGCAGCTGCAGCAGGTGAATCCTTCAGTGCAGCTTTAGGATGAGATGAAGAACAGAACAACTCATTTTAAAATATGTTAATTTACAGAAGGTTGGAGCTGCTAAGAGACAAAAGCTGCACTCTGGATGGAGCTGCAGCAACTCACATCCAGAGTCCTTCAACTATTAACATGACAATGCTGTAAAGTGACCTCACTGGGAAGAGACCAGAATTGACTCCTGCAGATGACTGGCTGAACAAGCTGTTTCCTTGCTAGCTTTCAAGAATATTGCCCTTTCCTATTTCTCTTCACATTTTCCTGGGGATGTTTATAGCCACCTAGATTTCCCCCAAATTAAAAGTATGACAACACAATCAATCACTTTATCAACACACAACATCACAGAATCACAGATTATTAGAACATGGAAGGGACCTGGAAAGATCATCTAGTCCAACCCCCCTGCCACAGCAGGATTCCCTAGACCAGGTCACACAGAAGTGTGTCCAGATGGGTTTGGAGTCTCTCCAGATAAGGAGACTCCCCAACCTCTCTGGGTAGCCTGTGCCAGTGGGAAAACATTTTGTCTTCTATTCGCATGGAACCTCCTGGGCTTCAGCTTACAGCCACTGCCCCTTGTCCTGTCACTGGGCTGCACTGAGAAGAGCCTGACCCCATGCTCCTGACACTCCCCTTCCCGTATTTATAAGCAGAGATGAGGCAATGAGGTCACCCCTTAGTACACATGCACATGCTTCGCTCACAGCAAACATGAGCTCGTTCAACTCACCCAAAAACCTTCCACCCCAACTAGAGGATTCCCACCTCATGACAGGAAAAGAGGCCAGAGGATTCCCACCTCATGACAGGAGAAGAGGCCAGAGGATTCCCACCTCATGACAGGAGAAGAAGCTAGAGGATTCCTACCTCATGACAGGAGAAGAGGCGAACTCCTTCCATCTGATGGAAGACTGGGTAGTGGCTGCTATCGATTGTGTCCCGGCGGTAGACATCTCCCACGGCCAGAAAGGCATTTAGACCCGAATGGATCAAGTCCCACTGATGAGCTGATGTATGTGCTCTTAGCATGTGCTCCCTGTTCAAGTAATAGTTATCCTCTTTCCTCCTGCTGGGGTGGTTTTGAGGGATGAGCAAGCTGTCAAAGTTCTGCTGCACTGTCACCACTGGAGAGAGGCCATCGTAGACCGAGAAGAGAGGCGTTCCCCGGCGCCCCGTGTACTGTTTGTAGAAGTGATCCTTCACCTGCTCCTTCAGCAGCCACAGAGGGTGATGCTTTCTGTTGTGCAAGTTCTTCCCCACCTTAGAAAGAATCTTCTCTGTGACATTGCTGTAGTCATCCTGAGGATAAGCTTTCCCAAGCAGTTCCAGAGTGTTTGAGGAGTGTGTGCTGGCAGAGCAATCTGAAGGGGCAGACTTGGATGAAGAATGCCTGGAAGAGGTGGGAATTCCTCTCACCTTCACTTTTGGTGGTAAAGTAGCTTTAGAATACTTAGCTACTCTCATGAACTTCCAGAGCATTGCCATTGCAAACTCTCCTATGACCTAGAGAAAGAAAACAAAATATAACAGTTAGGAAGTGCAGACTTGCTAGTGTCTCAGGGATGAGCAAAATGCAAATGTCTCCTTCAGTAACATGACAAAGTGCCCTCTATAAACCACTATAGAAAATACTTGTGATCAACTTTCAGCTAGGGTCTCTTCATTATCAGTCCTCTGCATCATTGCCATCAGTATTAATGACTCCAGACCCAGCCTTAACCCCATTCCAGACACTGCTCCTTTTTGCAGCTGAATAAAGACCAGGCCTTCTGTGAAACACTTTTTCACCTAGGTAAAATAGGTGGCAGTAACTGAATATCACTTAGAAGAGACTCCAAAATTTAACACCACCCTTCAGCAGTCAAGGAACCCCACCACGCTGAGGTTCTGGGAATTACTAGCAGAGGTTCCAATACAATAAGTAAGCATTAACATTTGCTTGCTATGGAATGGGAACACAGAAGCATTAAGAAGTGAAGAGCCTGGGGAAAGGCTTGTGCTCCAAAGAACAAACTGGTTTGTATTTGCCTGTGAACCAAGAAACCCATGGCCACTGGTTTCCTGAGTGAAAAAATACACTGTGAAAGCCTTCTTAAAGGACATAAGCAATGGATAGACCACAGCCTTCAAGGGGTAGCTTTGCATCTTCCCACTAGGCTTACAGCACCTGGCTAGCTTTACACAGGAACAGAAGAGAAACAAGTGTAACAAAACCCAAACAAGCCAAGATTGGCTTTCCTTCTCTTTTAAGCTGCAAAAATACATATGCAACTAGAACAGACACTCTAGAATACACAGCCCCCAAAAACCAGATCTGTAAGACAGCAGGTATGTTCTTATTTGGCTTCCTTTCTTCTGGCTGGCACCTGGATGTACTCAAAAAGGTTTATTTGCTGCAGTAATTGGATCTCAAAAAATCAAAACAAAGGCAAGTTAGGTAGTTAGGAATTAACTTCAGCAGGGCACTGGAAGATTATTCATATTTGGGTTAATCCTTTTTCTGTTCCCATCTCTTCAGATAAAACCTGCACACAGAGCTTTTAGCATGAAGGACTGCTTTTGGGGCTTGTTTTTTAAGGGAATCTTTTTGTTTGCTTGGGTTTTTTAACAGTTTGCAAGACTATTTCACCAAATGAGTTCTTGGCCACTACTGGAAAAGGTTCTTCCACAAGTGAACTCACACAAACACACACACAACCCCCCCCAAAATCCCTCTGGCAGACTAGATGAGGGCTAGCCTTCCATCTTGAAAGAGGCTCCTTTTTCCCCAGCCATACGTTCTCCTTCATGGAAAGCAAGTTCTCATTTCCAAACAGCCGCTTGAAATGCCCAGTTCTAGTCAGAGAAGGAATTCAGCTCCCCTCAAATAAATATCACCATCTGCCTAGACATTTCTTTCTTTCAAAGCTTTGATTCCAAATTGATCCATACTCTAGTGAAGGAAACACTCATGAATTGTCGTGAGCTGCATGATGTTCACTGCTTTCCTAAACACCATTCCTCTGAGAACAGAGGAGTTTAACTTCCACACAACCCCAGCATGCTGGGGGACAAAAGGGACCTCTGGGCATCATCCAGTCCAACCCCCCTGCTAAAGCAGGGTCACCCATAGCAGCTTGCCCAGGATCACCTCCAGCTGCCTTGGGAATCTCTCCACACAAGGAGACTCCACAACCTCTCTGGGCAGCCTGGGCCAGGGCTCCAACACCCTCACACCAAACAAGTTTCTCCTCCTGTTCAGGTGGAACCTCCTGGGTTCCAGTTTGTGCCCAGTGCCCCTTGGCCTGGCCCTGGGCAACACTGGCCAGTGGTCTGGCCCCAGCCTTTTGCCCCCACCCTTTAGCTCTTGCTCAGCATTGATCAGATCCCCTCTGGGGCTGCTCTTCTCCAGGCTAAGCAGCCCCAGGGCTCTCAGCCTTTCCTCAGTGATGCTCCAGTCCTCTGATCTTCCACATAAACAGCTGTTTTCAGGACTGTAACTTGATGGAAAAAGAAATCAGAACTCACACCATAAGGGGGACAAGGACTTTTGTTTAAGACTCATGATTTCTAAGGGAAACTCTAATGGATATAATGCTAACAGCTTAACCCGATGATTTTTCAGATGATTTTCATCAGCCACATTGCTAGTGGCTGTTCTGAGGGGTCAAAAATGCCCATTTTTCTGAGCAACTGCTATGTACTGTTCACAAACTTGTACAGGAGAAGAACCTACAAATGAACTTGTATTAAGAGTTTTCACCCTAACATTAGGCTCGTGCCTTCAATAGTTAAATTACACTGCTATCTGCACTACTCCTAATCCAAACCAAAATGTATTGCAAGTAGTGAGAAAAAAAATGAATCATCCAAGCAATGCCAGCAACAGCAACCAAGTGGTAAAGGAGCCACCAACATGGTGCCACCACACAAGAGCACCAGAACCACTGAAGTCCTTAATCAAGACTTCTCTGTTCCCCTCCTCCACCCCAGACTCACATATGCTACTGCCAGGACTGTTAGAGAAAACTCAACCAGTGATAAATTACATCTAGGGAGAGAAGTCAGAGAAGGAAGGCAGGCAAAAACCATGGTTACACTCTTCACAGCATACAAGAAACCTTCTGATCCTGAGGAAAGTAACACTAGAAAATAAAGAAAACTCTTTAGCTCTCTGCTAGCTGTAAACAATTGATCCTAAGGATACACTAACTACTTCTGCTTAGTCACAAAAAGTAGTTATTTCTAGTACATATCTACCTAAAGGCCTGGAAAAGCACAGCTTAATTTATCATTTTCTTCCTTCATTTCCACCATGCTTATTGTTTGGCAGTAAAATGGAACTGGTTTCTGCACACACTGACAAAACCTGAATCCCCCAGCAAAGGCTGTCAGCCAGCTAACAACCACATCAAGCCAAACAGCAGCTGTAGGTCCTGGAGATGAAAACAAATACATACATGGGAAATAAAACACTGAACAACCACCACTGGCATCCACCATTCAACGAGGGCAAAGCACTCCAGCAGCATCACCAGTGGGTCACACACTCTGTGCTTGGCAGTGGCTCTGACTCCTTGGCAGCTGGGAGCCAAGGCAGGGGTTTGGAAGGAGGCTGGCTCACCAGCAGCTCCCAGCAGGGCTTCTGAATTTGGAAGCAGGCTGGCCCACCAGCAGCTCCCAGCAGGGCTTCTGAAAGCACTGCAGGTGGACATGGAAGCACCAGGCCCACCATCTCCTATTACACAGATCATAACCTTGCCACTGTCACATTACCAGGTACCTCAGAAGTTCCTCTGAAGCTCCATGGGCCTGTCCCTGTATTTCAGTCCTGCACTTGGGTCATGACAACCCCAGGCTTGGGCAGAGTGGCTGGAAAGCTGCCCAGCAGAAAAGGACCTGAGGCTGTTGGTTGGCAGTGGCTGAACTATTCCTGCATGTGTGTCCTGGTCTGATTCTGTTTTATGACTTCATTTTTCCAGCTGAAGCTCCCTTCAACAACTGCATTTCTGAAGCTGGCAATGTGGGGCTGAGCTTTTCAGCAGCTTGAAGGTAGACCTGTGGGCAGGAGGTGGCACCCTTACCACCCAGGGATGAAGGCATCAGAACAACTGCCTGTGCTGTGGGTGGAACAAGCAGAGATGTGACCAAGCTTACTACAGACTCTGAGTTCCAGTGATGGGCAATGTTCCTTCATCTTCCCCAGAAAACCAACCATCCCCTGGGCAGCAACACATGCAGAAGCACACCACAGCCAAGAGCTTAACAGGGAAAGAGTAGACTGGATGCCAACTATCATTGTGATTTTGGAGCACAAGCAGAAGGCCCTTGGATCCACAGAATCACAGAATCATTATGGTTGGAAAGGACCCTCAAGATCATCTAGTCCAACCGATAGCCCTACACTACTCTTACCCCTAAATCATCCCCTGAAGAAACACATCCATCCTCTTCTTAAAAACCTCCAGGGACGGTGACTCCACCACCTCCCTGGGCAGCCTATTCCAATATCTCACCACTCTTTCAGTAAAGAAATTCTTCCTAATATCTAATCTAAACCTACCCTGGCACAACTTAAGCCCATTCCCTCTAGTCCTGTCACTAGTCACAAGGGAGAAGAGGCCAACACCCGCCTCCCTAGAATGGCCTTTCAAGTAGCTGAAGAGAGCGATAAGGTCTCCCCTCAGCCTCCTCTTCTCCAGGCTAAACAACCCCAGCTCCCTAAGCCTCTCCTCATAAGGCCTGTTCTCCAGACCCCTGACTAGCTTAGTTGCCCTTCTCTGCACCCTCTCCAGTACTTCAATGTCCTTCCTATACTGCGGTGCCCAAAACTGCACAGTGTTGCTGTAGTCTCAAGGCATGTCCCTTCGTGTTCAAATCCAAGTTCCCATGTCACGATGCAGTGAGGATTAAGATAGCATTATGACAGCCCCAGTGGCATTTGTCACCAGTCCCCCCTGCTCCACTGAGGGGTAGGAAAGAACTCCAGACAGTGAAGTTCCTCCTCACACTGCCTTGAAAGAGGAGGAGAGAAAAGGAGCAGGTTAGCAGCTCACGACGAGCAGAAAAAGGGCTGTGCAGCAGCCTTGCTTTATCCACCCACCTCTCCTAGAAACGTGGAGGAGAAAGAATGCTCCAGAAGCAAACCAGAGCCCATCAGTGAACCAAAGCATCTCCTAGGTATGCCCATCTGTGAACCAAGGACATCCTCACTGACCTTTGTGTGTGTGTGTGTCCCCAGCTTTTTACTGTTTATGGCTGCAGAAACACAGATGGGCTGTTGCATACATAAACCAAAGTACACGATGGCTCCGAAACCAACATGCTCCAAAGAGGAGAGTCTGTCTCCTCTCCAAGAATAGCTAATTAATGCAAGACTCTGAAGTGCCATGGAAAACGTTAGAAAAGTTGGGCTGCCACCATTCTGTGATGTGACAACTTTTATCTCCCGTCTGTGTGGGGAGGGGAGTTCAACCAACAGAGCATATGTTACAACAAAACTCATAAACATATGCCAGGCTGCTAAAATTGGACATTTCCCAGTCTGCTCAGCAGTTTAGCTAAGCATTGGAGTTGAGTTTGGAAAACTATGGAAGCATACAGCAGCAAGGAGCATTGTATTGCCATGACTATAGCTAGACTGGAGAGGATAACAAATGATTTTGCATGCAGGACTAATATATTTTTTCCCAAGCTCATTTGAAAATGCAGACCTATTGTTGCACACCAGAAGAGGCTTCCACTCTTCCTTAGCACTCTGGATTGGTTAACACCCCCTGATTTCTGAAATGGCCTTACAGACAACTTCAAATCATGCTCATAAATATGGGACGGGTGGGTGTCAGGAGGCTGCGGTCAGGCTCTTCTCAGTGCAGCCCAGTGACAGGACAAGGGGCAGTGGCTGTAAGCTGAAGCCCAGGAGGTTCCATGCGAATAGAAGACAAAATGTTTTCCCAGTTCAGGTGCCAAAGCACTGGCACAGGCTACCCAGAGAGGTTGGGGAGTCTCCTTATCTGGAGAGATTCCAAACCCATCTGGACACACTTCTGTGTGACCTGGTCTAGGGAATCCTGCTGTGGCAGGGGGGTTGGACTAGATGATCTTTCCAGGTCCCTTCCAGCTCCTAACATTCTGTGATTCTGTGAAATGGATCCATTTTAGAACCTGACCTTCAAGGGCAGAACATTTTCAGATGTCCCTCATGATGGCTGACCACCCAACAGAACAAACCACTGCCTGCACCACTATGCACCAGGCAGGATAAGAGCCTTCAAGTATTTGGCTCCTAATTTTTTCATGTCCTTCAAGTTCATCTAGTTAATAACCCCTCAGGAGGGTCCAAGAAACATACAGAACCACTGCTTTTTTTGCTATTTTTCTTAACTGAAGCAAAAATGTGTCCTAAGCTGCCTTGCTGTCTGCTCTCTAATAGTGATCCATTAATCATGCTGCAGCCTTCAGCAACATTTTGAGGCTTGCAATAGAGAGAGAAAATTAAATCACCTTTTCTGGGATAAGGCAAGACCATGCTTTCTCAGTGTTCCATTGAAGACCTTCTTAAATATGAAATTCAAGTTATTAACAACCATGCACCTTTTTCACTGATCCAGAAGATGCTTATTGTCTGAGCAAAAGTCAGCATTTCATGCCCCAACTTACACTAGCACCTAAAGACAAGGCAGAAACAAACAGCAACATTTTCCACAGCAGGTTCAACACATGCTACCTAACAGCTGCATTTAGCCTTCAGCTGCAAAAAAGTTAAACCCAGCCCACCCCATACTAAAAACAAACCACCCCAACTAACTTAGCTGGGTCATGCCCAAGGAGGTGGGTAACAGGAACCACTCAGTTCATTCACAAACTTAGAGGAGGCTTCAGCTTTATCTGCTCTTTCCTGGAAGTACTCAGATTCCTGTCATCTCCTTCCATTACTGAGAAGCACTGGGGAAATCCATGAGCACAGACCTCCAGTGGCTCCCCTACACATCATGCTGTAGTTCACAAAAATCATACCAAGATGGAAAAATAAATAGAATGAACATTTTCAACTAGGGAGTTATTTTTTGGTTTTAATATGTCTGGAATCAATATTGAAATGAACCCAGTCTCTTAGCACACTTCAGCCCTAAGTGCTGGCAAAGGCATTATACAGTTGTGTTACAACAATTTGCTGTCACACCAAGCTCTAAAGAGTTGTTTCACATTCTTTGCTGTCACCTGGAACCAAATATGACCACAGATCCACAGCTCAGACCTAGCTGTGACAGGAACTTGATCTCAACTCTAACTTAGCTGCAGTCTGTCTCTGGGATAGAAACAAAGCAAGCCTGAGCAGACAGAGTCCTTACCAGGGTGATATATATCTTTTAACAGCCAACCCAAAAGAGACAAATCTCTCTGTGGATTTTACTTCAGAGTCAGTAAATCTCCCAGACTCCAGTATGGATAAAGAGAAAACATCACTGCTTGGAGTGGAGACTCCACTGCAGTCCAGCACCTCCCAGTTTGAAAGTGTCTGATCACAGGTGTACAAAGAAGTCAGCTCTAGTTTGAGCTGCAACGTCTTCATTTCTCTCTCACAAGCTCTGACAAAGCATTTAAGGAAAAGATTAGAAGGCTCCTAAGGAAGGAAGTACATTTCCCTGCCTGGGGCATACCACTTCTCCAAGGTTGGAAGGAACAGAGCTGAAATATTAATGACTCAGGCATTTGTCAAGAAAATTATGCAAGAAGCCTTGGCAGCCACACAACGAGACTAGCAATAAGATCTCAAGCTAGGTAGCACAAACCAGTTGGTTACAAGACAAAAGGGAAAGGCAAAAAAAATTCAAAATCACATTCATTTGCTTGTCCATGCTCACCAGTTTTGGAAGAAAACAAAGGAAGGAATGGGAATGTTTCAAGATAACAGTTCAGACTCAGAACTAACTCCTAAAAGGGACCATAAGCTGCTTTAGGAGCTTACAAAAGAAAAGGATGAAAGATAGTTAGATTCCATGCTCCTATCCTTTATACTAGCCTTTCATGTTGATTCATACATTTGAATACCAATACACTATCATTTTTAGAGCTCTCTCTACAGACAAATTGAAGGCCCTGTTTTGAAGGAGACACTGCTAATCCGAAAGGCATGCAAAGCATCAGCAGGTAACTAAGCCAAGGATGCAAAGTCTCCCTGAAAGTTTTTGAAGCCTTAAAGCTGCTCTCTTGGACCTTTATGGCATTTCATTTTCTGCTGTTCCAACACATCCATTGGCATCTAAGCTGCAGCCTCTCCTTTTCCCATTCTTCTGGCTCTCACCTGCTGAGAGGCAAAGGCAAATAATTAGGTTGACTCAAGCAGTAGCTGATTGCTTTCAGCATGTAGTTCATTCCTGGACACCATGGAGAGGAGTCTTGCTAAATAACGATCAATAGACTAAGTAGGAATGTTTACATTTTCCTTAACAAAGCTGAAGAGCAGTGTCAGGGAAAAAAAATTAACTTTAAGGCAAACTATTTGGAAGAAAGAAATGTTGAGTGAGGTTACTGCAAAGTTTCTGAAAGCTGTGAAGAGCAGAACTCAAGCAGAGTGAAGCTGAAGTCTGTCTTTTCAGTTCCCCATTACTTCTTGCTACTACAAAACAGCTTGAAGGAAAAGCAAGCAAGCAAGGCCCAAGGTTAACATTTCAACACCAGTTAAAGCAGAATTACAGCTGCCTTCAAACTGCAAACTGCCACACAAAATACAGCATCACAATCTGCACCTCTGCTCATCATCACAGGAAGAGGTAAAATTCGGTGTACAGGCAAAACAACTCCTAAACATGCCCACTTTTCTGCTTCCAGGCTGATGCTATTTAATTAAGATAGAAGCAGGAGAAAGGTAGTTTCCTGCATTATCATTGCTAGCATAGACCTGTTGTGGACATTCAGACTTCTCAGGACTACCTGAATTTAAAGGAACTTTTCCCCTTGAATTCTTCAAGCCAGCTGCTTCTCACAATGAAGCAGAAAACTAGTGAAAGCTTTTACTGTCTTTTATGCTTCCAAATGACTTCTCTGCTCTACTGATACCATGTGGAGTGGATAAAGCTGAATGTTTCAGCAGAAAAGGAAGAGCTAAATTTCAGTGGTGTTTTAAGCTGCTGTCATTTTTGTTGCACTTCTGCAAAGTTTGCTGTAAATGGAGGAATAAATGACCATAAGATACCTCCTGGTGTACTTGAAGATGACACACACTCCCATCTAAGGCTGAAAATAACCACTTTGCAGAAGGGTGGCATCCAACCCATGGCCAGGAAAGCCTTACCAAGGGAACTGTAAAACCACCTTCAGCTCTGATGCCTGAATCCTGCACTAGGTGCATCTCTCACAGCAGGAATTTGCAGCTTAAGGCCTCAATTTCCTTCTGTTTAATGAGACTTTTAGAACCTGGCCTTCAGACATAGCAGATACACTCCAAAAGACTTGCTATAATGTTATGAACATCCTGCATTCAAGTAATTACCATGTTCCTCTCCCCCCTAAAGGCAGCCCCACTTTATTCAGTGTGAGTTCCACAAACAGGACAGGACATCTGTCACACTAACTTCTACCATCTCTCTCCGAAATCACAAGTTTATTATTAGCAACCTGTGGGCAATTACTGTTAATTATCAGCAGGCTTGAATTCATCTGAAGCAGTGTTTGCTTCAGTTCCCCAGGCAAACAAGACATCACCAGTGCAACACTACAGTAAGATCAACAGCACTATGTCTAGCTGTAGTCTTTTATAGCCTCTTCTATCTAGCTATAGTCTTTTATAGTCTCTCACATCTAGCTATAGTCTGCAGCTAGGCCCTCCCTCCACAAACTAACCCAAACCCACCCAAAAACCAAGCAAAAAGACCCCAAACCCCCTTTCTGCAGGGCTGCTCTCAAGCCTCTCCTCCCCCAAACTGTAGCTAGACCCAGGGCTGTCCTGTCCCAGGTGCAGCAGCCAGCACTTAACCTTGTTAAATTTGATATGGTTGGGCTGGAACTCCAAATTCTTCTGTCAAACTAGAGGAGAAAAAGAACAATTCAGCAAGAGCAAGCCCAAGTTTGGCTACTTTGGCAGCTAGTCAACTGCATATCTACAGCATAGCAAGGAAACCAGCCAGCAGCTCCTTCAGCAGAGGTTTGGGGGGGAGTTAGAAGAGACCACAAGCTAAAGAGAGGTTCAGATGAGGTTTTAAATAAGAAACAACCATCATACAGGGGATAGATACAAACAGGAGCATATACTCCATAAAATAGGAAGCACTCCTGCCCTCCTGTTTAGCAGGAAGGAATAAGAGAGGCAAATTTTGGGCATAACATGTATTAAAAACGGGAAGGAATTGGAAAGAGTCCAAAGATAGTAAAAGAAATTACCACAAGTCTCCAAGGAGGAGCTATGTGGAAAGACTGAAGATAACAGCACCATTGAAACTAGAGAGGAAAAACATTAAAGGCATTTTCTCATCATCAGATCTGAAAGTTGCATAACCTTGTCTCTGCTGTACCCTGGCTAGGACAAGCAGCAGTGGACCTCCCAAAACCAAAGGCAAGCACATTTGTAGCTGTTATTAGGAGAAGCCTTTCTACAAAGATATTGTTTTATTATTTCAGGCAGATTTCCAAAACAAAACAGGTATAAACCAGGCTGTTGTGCAGGGCAAACAGACAAGTCAGGCTCTCAAAAGTCTCTTCTGTTTTGGTTTGGTTTATGTTATCATTTCTATGCTCATCATTACAAGTTTAATGAAAGCCATCCTAGGGGGATAGCCCTCAGAGGTCTATCCAAGTGTCTTTCAGCAGCAGCCTTAATGGCTCTTGTGGCTGGATGCCAGTTCCATGGCTGCAAGCTTCCCAGGTGATATATTTGCTTATAGGCACTGTCATATTTTATCCATCTCAGCATCTATTTAGGAAGTGCTTTACCATTCTAGAGGATGGCAGGTGCTCTAGAAAACACAGCATTATTTTCCATGTTTCATTCCCCTCATTGGCATTCCTACTCTCAGATTAACTGCCAAGGGTACAAATAATCACAGCAACTTTCAAGAGGAAACTTGGAGTGCTCAGTGACAGCCACAGTAACCAAAACACAACACAACACTCTTCCTTTCCTACTACCACACTAAATTTCCTCAGCATTGTTTTGTGTAGAAGGAAACACAACCAAGATGCCATCTCAGTGGGCATTCAAACAGGCACCTCCTGCTAACTGCATGCTGCAGCAATGGTACCTCAGTTAATTCAAGGGGGTTTGTGCTTGTGTTTCAATTAGTCTCTTCACCTTATTTCATGGTATAGGATAGGCTGAAATATCCATTTGGATTAGGCTTTTCCAGTCATAATTTCATTTTTCTTGTGTTTGGAAGATTTTTTGGAGTGGTTTAGATACCAAGTCCCACTGAAATGAACAGTTAGACCACAAAGGTCTCCTTGATCTTTCTCAGGCTGGTTCTCAATATGCTCAGGCAAGAAGTGCTGTAGAACAAGCAGACAAAAAAAAGGTCTTCTCCCTCTCCAGAAAAGCTTTTACTTGAAGCCAGTGTTCTCAGGGGCAAGTCCACTCCAGCCAGAACAAATGCATTGTGTTACTCTGCTGCCAGCAAGTGTAAGACTCAGGCATGAGTCTCCTAGGGAGATGTTCTTGGAGCAGCCCTGAACACAGAGTGTGGATTTAATGCTTTTTCAGGACAAAGCCTTCTCTGGAGACAAAAAACATGACTAAGTGGAACATAGAAATCACTAATAATCCATTCAGACAACTCAGCAGCAAGATGTCACCCAGTGCCACAAGAGAGGACACCAGGGAAGGCTGTGGATAGAAAAACTGGATACAGATGTCCTGGAAAGAAAGGGTGGGACATTGTGCCCAGGATGCTAACCCCAGCCTTAGCACAAGGGAGATGTGCTGGCCCCACAGATCTGACAGCCCCACGAAGCTCTCCAGCTAATCCAACAAGGAAAAATCCCATCTGTGCTTCTCCCTGCCCCTACAGACCTACAGGTCAGTTTTGGAGTCCTGAAGTGCAGCCTCAACACCCCCCACCCTCTCTCCTGTCCTTGAGCAAAGGGCTCACTTGCAGGTATGCAACATCTAGCCCATCAGAAGGGAAGACTGAACAAGAATTAGGAGGTATTTAGGTCAGAGGAGTATCTTTCAGACCATGCTTAATCCTGCTCTGAGTAACCCTTATCCAAGGCTTCTGATTTTTAAGCTTTACTAACACTGAACCTGTCTAAATTAGACAAAAGTAGCAAGCCAAGAATCCTGTTTTAAACCTGAGGCAGAGAAACTCCAAGCACTTTCAATGCTCTGGCTATTTTTAAGCTCATTTCCCACCCAAATACAGATCTGAAGTGAATGGGTGACTTCTCCAATTATTAATTAATTCTCAGTAATTCCAGGTGCCACTTCCTACACACTCTGTTTCTGAATGTCCTCCTCATCCACCTCTTCCACTCTACAGACTAAGCAGGGTATGACTCTTGGAAACCAATTCAACCCATCCTACTCCCAAGTCCTCTTAAGATGTCCAAACTACTTCAAACAACATTCATCCCACAGAGCTATAAATAAAATAAATAAATAGCTAAATAAATCATCTGATTTTAGAGCAGGACAGGTAGCATTAGGTTATAAGTGATCAACTTCTTTTGACATTCTCATTTTTCCTAAGGAGGAAAAAGGTGGATGATCAACTTTCAGCTGCCGCAGAGCAGATGTGTTTATCTCCTATGAAGTTTCAAGGTAATAAATCTTAGAAGTACTTTGTTTAGAGACTGACTTTTACAACGAGTAATTCTTAGAGGCTTCTTAGATGTGTATTCAAATATCTTCCTTTCTCAGCTATATATAGCAATGAAAAGACCAAAGAGCAGATTTACAGATGAGGCAAATGAAAACTACCTAGAAGAAAGATGTAAAATCCTCTAAACTGTTAGTAAATAAACTTCTCTGTAGAAGATTTTTGATGTGCTCTGTATCAAACAATGGTGAGTAAAGCAGGACAACTTCTAGGCTGTGATCTTAACCTTACCACTTGGGACACAAGCAACACCAACTGTGGCACTAATGCACCAACTACTCCAGAGAAATTATGGTGAAACTTTTGTACTTTACAACATAAGCCCTCACTGTTCTGCTGACTGAAAACTTAACTGGCTTATTCCCTTGGCTTACACAATGAATCAAAGCACACAGACACTCAGGGATAGTTGCATTCAAGTCACAGGAGGGGCTCAAATCTCCCTGGATTTCCAATT
Source organism: Galbula dea (assembly GCA_013399015.1). Taxonomy (NCBI): domain Eukaryota; kingdom Metazoa; phylum Chordata; class Aves; order Piciformes; family Galbulidae; genus Galbula; species Galbula dea. The sequence goes on from VWZX01005923.1 coordinate 147,490, forward strand.
GATCATCAGCCACTCCCTCCCCTCCCAAGTCTGTCTTAGATCCTGCTTCATTTTTCACTCCTTCCACTAAAACCACACAGCACCTCAAGACACACAGCTCCTAGCTGGGCTTGCCTCTTCAAATATCTTCATCTGACTTGTATGTTAAATTCTGTGATTCTGTATGTTAAATTCACCAATATACAGAAATCAGGGGTCTTTTTTGGTCAGCAGCATAGTAAGTTTGCAGCTACCTCCTAGAAACCACTCTAGCATGTGAGCTGTCAGCACTTCCACTGCTACATCTTATATCAGCCTTTCAGACAGGGCACATTGAGAGAGATTTAGAGGCTCATACAGTTATACTTTAATCCATTATTCTTTATCTGACCCACTGCATCCTAGGCCTAATTCATCCCCAGAACAAGGCAGTAAACCAGCACTGAAGGCAATCCCGTTGCAACAGCCACAGCAACCCTTAGGTTCAGGCATGAGAGACTCCTCCTGACAGCCAGATCCTCCTGTGCCCAGGAACAGATCAACTGCCCTGCTCTCAAGTCTAGATGAGGCTGCGCTAGCCTGTGTCTTCTCCTGATGGAATGGGAAGAGACAATCCTGCAGCCCTCTTCCTGCCCTGTGTCCAGGCAGGCTGGGGGATGAGTCCCTGAGGGCTGAAAGGGAAGATTCAGCTGGCCCAGGCATCACAGCCCCACATCATACCAAAGGTGTCTCCTTCCTTGAGAGCAGCAGACAAGGCAGAATGGAATTTCAGGTTTCTCTGAGGCATGATAAGGAATTTGTTCCTCCTTTCACTTAGAACGAATTGTCATTGTTATTGTTGGAATGGAGCAAACCTGGCTCTATGCCTGGGTTGAAGCTGAAGCTATATTCTAAGCTTTGCACATGCATACCCAGTCCTCAGCACAACTCACAGCCAAAGAAAGGAGCAAAACCGAGAAACAGATCTCACACAAAATTCCTTCAGATTTCTTTTTCTTATTTAAAATGAGTAAGATCTAAAGAAAAAAAAGTGTTAGGCACTCAATTCTTAAAGCCATCAACAAAGCAAATTATGTAAAGAACAAAGCTGGGAGACATCAACTTTCTGCAGAGCAAAACAAGCACCTGCTAACCTCTGGGAATCAATTATTGTAATAAACCATAGATCAGAATAACTCCCCAAAATTCCCTAGGGAAGGTATGTTGAACACCTTTCTGCCACTTCAAAAGCCAAAAGTCACCCTATTCTAGCCATAATTTCTCCAGAAGACAATCAGCACAGGCTTGTCACACCAAAACCACCTGCACTTTGCCTTCTCAAGGTGGTATCCTTGAGTTACACAGACAAGAAGAATATAATACCCAGAAACAATCTGCTCTGTTCAATATATTTCTGTATAATATTTAATGGAATTCAAATTCCCACCCAAATGCAACTTGTATATATCCCAACCCAGAAGTAATCAGGAAATGTACAGATCATTGTCTCCTAAAGCAAGAATGTGCAAATATGAAGAAACTAGGTATATTTGGGGTAGATTGATAACTGCTGGAGAGTGCAAAACCAATGCTCAGTTTAGCATAAAGGACTAACACTATTTCCCAAACAACTTGCTGCACTTTCTGCCAGGGAAGCAAGAAAAAGCAACATCAAACGCCCAAAAGCTTCCCTGCTCCTTGAAAGAATCCATTTTTAATTAGGATTTAAATAATTTCAGCTTGACTGATGTCCTGGTTTGCTCCCACTAACCTTCAAGCTTCTAGTCCCATGACCAGAATGAGTGTTGCTCAGTTTCCTCCTGATGGGCAGCAGGGAGCTGCTGGCTCACAGAAATGAGCATCAAAGGAAGACCTTTATGAGTGCCTCCCCTAACACTCCCCTTGTGATGCCCTCAGGAAAACTGATTATTCTCTAAAGATGGCAGCCTGGAATAGAGTTCCCACTCTCAATTAACCTGGGCTAGTTCCAGCTAATGAAGTGGAAGGGAGGGGAAAAAACCTAACCAGATACATTATCCTATTTTTAGCATACAACCTTATTTCTATTCAGTCCAAAGTTAACCTGCTTCCAACTCCCAGGTGAAGATTTAATCACCATCTAGTAAAATTCAGTGCAGTGAACACTATTATTTTGTTTGCACTACCTAAATTAAAAGTGTCTTGACAAAAATAACAAGCAAGTGACATCAGAAAAGGGAAGGGCACAATCTGAAGGACTCCTCTAGAGAAGTTTAGCTGCAAACACAGAGGAGAGAAAACAATGTCAGTCCTGTCTTCAAGAAGGAAGATCTGGGACACTCCAGGCCAGTGAGCCTCACCTCAATCCCTGGGAAGGTGTTGGAGCAACTAATCATGGAAATAACTTCTAAAGTAAGAGAAGGTGTTAGAATCAGAACAGAGTCACTGAAGTGGAAAAGACCTCCAAGATCAAGTCCATTAAGTTCAACTAATTGACCAAATAGCCCCATGCCACTAAACCACCTCACCAAGTGCCACGTCTACATGGGTTTTGATCACCTTCAGAGATGGTGACTCCACCACTGCCCTGGAGCCACCATTTAAGAAGGGGAAACCATGGCTAATCAACCTGTTGGCCTTCTACAAAGAGATTATTGGCTTGGTAGATGAGGAGAGCAGTGGATGTGTTTAGATTCTCTCTGAAGTTGTTATAGGAGGCAGTGTCAGAAGCCTTACAAAAGTCAATCTTCAGTCTCTTTGGTTGCCACTGTTTCCTCTCAGGCATGGTTAACAGTAAGCTTGTGCAACAAGAGCATATTTAGTGTCCCCAGCACGCAAGAGATGATACACCTGATTGTTCCGTGTCCTGCAGCATGGTTTCAAACACTGAGATTTTCAAGACTCAGGATGATCAGTCAAATTCTGCCCTTGCAGCATGTTTGAAGGCAAAATCTTGACTTTTTAAAGGGGGAAAAAACCCCAAACCAATCAAACATATATATTCTTAGCTAGAAGCCAAAACCACTCTTGCAACGGCACTGCATTTTTGCTAGCAGGGTGGCAGGAGGTGATGGGTCGTTTAGGTTTTTTCCCCAACACCTTGCAGATGACACAAGAGAATGTTTTAAGTCCTTGAAGAGCTGTGCTCATTCCACTTTACCAGAGAGCAGAGGTAGTAGCTCTCAGCAGTGCTAAAAGCAAACTGCAGAGCTCTGAAGCAGTGTGAAACACTGGAATGTGACACAAAAAACAAAAAAAAAACCAAAAAACAAAAAACCCAAGTCAGAACTTACATAATCTCCACCAAAAATGAGAGATACTTTGCTGCATGCTCAGAACTCCTTAGGAAAGAGCAGGCTACAGTCTCCAGGGAATGATTTAAGTAGAGGATAACAGACCATTTTCCTCATGACTGTATTTGATTTCATCTAAGTGTTTAAATCTACACTGGCTCAAACACCACCTACAATTATGCCAACACTCTGTCAAAAATAACTTTTTATATATATAAGAACCCCACAACCCCCCTACATATCTATCCTAACTCCTGGAGTCAGGAGAAACTCAAGATGCCAGTATCCCCCACCACCATCTAGAGGGTGTTCACATACAGTGCAGTCAGGGGTGAGGAGGAAAGGATGGAGACAACTTTATTTGAACAGGAGAGAAACTCTTCACTCACTGCTCTCAGAATTCCTGTTGTGCATAAAACATTTCAGGGAACTACTGGAGAGAGGCCAGCAGAGGCTAGGAAGATGCTGAGGGCACTGGAGCATCTCTGGGAGGAGGAAACGATGAGAGCCCTGGGGCTGCTTAGCTTGGAGGAGAGCAGCCCCAGAGGGGATCTGCTCAAGGCCAGACTCTGCTCAGCGGTGCCCAGGGCCAGGCCAAGGGGCACTGGGCACAAACTGGAACCCAGGAGGTTCTCTCACACAATCCATTGAACCATCTTCTGAGAAACCACACCAAGAGAAAATGAAAGAGCAGAACAAAGCCTCCAGGCTGTTCTTGCCCCAGCACCCCAGAGCACCCACAGACTGAAGCCTTCTGCTCTGCTGACCTCAGGTGAACTTGTAGTGCATGCCACACACACCATCAACCAGAGGAAGGATTCTTTGGCTAAATCTCTTCTCCAGTGTAATAACCATCCCTGGAAGAGTTCAAACAACATGTAGATGTGGTGCCTGGGGCCATGGTTTGGTGGTGAGCATGGTAGTGTGAGGTAGATGGTTGGACTCCATCTCAGAGATCTTTTCCAACCAGAATGATTCAATCATTTATTGCAGCAGTCTTCATGCAGTTCCTGGTTAATTCTTGTTCTTCCCTTTATTGAGGAGTATCAAAATCTCACAGGTAGCTAATCATTTCATCCCCAAAACATTAAGAAAACAGACTTTATTTTCCTGTTTAAATCCTACCCATATCTAATGGGCAGATTGCCCTTTCTGCACCTCTCCCAAGGCAGCAACAATAGCTGCAATGCTTTAATCCTCCAGGTTAATTGAAAAAAATTCTGACAAGTCTTTATCTATACTCCATAAACTTTAATAGAAGTGTCTTCCATGAGAATTCACAGGTGTAAGTAGCTGTGCACATGACTCCTAAACTGGTACTCATTACTTCAAAGAGCCTATAAAGTTTAAGAAGGAACAAACAGTGATAGCACACTGGCATAAAAAAAAAAAGAGATACCAAAGAAAGAAAATCAGCTGGATTTTTGTTGTCTGGTTGTGCTTAAGAGAGAACTACTTTGTGATATTTGGAGGGGGAAAAAAAAAATCCACTTTTTCTTCATTGGAAGTTGTTTTTTTATCTTGACAGCCCTAAAAAAAAATCCAGTTGGTTAGAAGACATCTCCACAAGTCAGGCTGCCTCTTCCTCTTTCTGCAAGGAAGAGGAAAAGCAGAGTAAGAAAGCACAGGGAGACACAGCCATGAGCCAGTGGCTATTGTTGAGCCCATTCTCAAGTCTAAGCAGGAGATAGATTTCCAACTAACATGCAAGAGAACTGCACAGATTCAGAAGGGCTTGCCATGAAAACAGAGATGACAACACCCAGCTGAGGAGACTCCAACCTGCCTAAGGAGCAAGCAGGGAAAGGCAGCTGCTGGCCTCCTTCACAGGTGCATGCCCAGGGGAGGTGTGATTGAGCTCTAAAGGCAAGACTAAGTCTGTCACACTCAGAGCCAAGGGTCTGCTAGTTCAGAAGCATCTTCCCCATCATCTTTTCAGAGAAGACAGAAAATCTTGATTAAGCCTTTTAAAAGGTCTTTTTATCTAGCTAAAGCTTGTGTTTTAATCACTTGTGTGGCAAATTTCTCTGTGCTCTCCTGATGAGGGCAAATTCAGAAGATGATTCCCAGTTACTCTTCATTCTTTTAATATTTTCACAATAAAAAGAGAATCATGATATTATTAATGGAAAGCAGCAGAACAGTCCACTAAGGACCAGCATAATTCAGTGTTGCATGGGTTACTTTAGAACACCAGGCTGGGGAAAACAGAGCTTGCAAGCTGACTACAGAGAAAACACCAAAGGAAGACATCCCTGAGCCCAGTAGTCAGCATCAGCCCCTACTGGAATTCCCTTGGTGACTTTAGAGAACAACCAAAAAACAGAAGCAGAACTAAAATCCAGCAGATGGCTCTGAATGAGGAGTCCAGAGACAGGTGACTAACTAGTCTGAGAGAAATAAAAATAAAGTGGGAGCAGTGCCACCATGTTATCATTTTTGTTGAGCCACCTGGAGAGGTAGCAGCCTTATCTATGGATGCCAAAACTGAGTAGTGCCCATCTGCTCCCCCTAATAAATACCCCTTCCAAGAAAAGGATACAAATCCCTCAGCACCACTGCCATGCTTGCAGCAGACCTGTTTGGTTCAATTATTTATCTGGGTCTTCCATGGCTTAAGAAGCACATGCCATGAACACAATAAAGCTTTAAGGTGACCCTTGGGAGCATGTGGCCAGGCAGTAGCTGTAAGAATTCACAGCAGCAGCAAGCTCCAACAAATTCCTTTGAAATAAGCAAAAGCTCTGCAATTATCACTGCCTTCAGAATGTCTTTAGAAAGAACTGAATGGCCAAACCCTACAGGAGAGGGGCAGGCCAAAAGTCAAGGAGTTAGCACTCCTCTGGAGAGAGGAGCAGCAAGCATCTCCATTCACAGAGTGTAAGAACCCTGGATCCTCAACTCCTTTCACCTCCTCTGCTGGCTTCCCCAAATGCCAACAGCCTTCTGCTGGTTGTAAATGTGGCTTGAGAAGGAGGTCAGAGCTGGCAAGAGGTGAAACAAGGAATGCTCCGGGTCTTCAAAGTACCACTACAAAAAGAAATGGGATAGAAGAGAAACCAAGCATGCAGGTTTGTAAAGCAAAATGCCTCCTCTCCAGCACAAATCATTCTCAGCTTCAAGCATTGGTCTTGCAATGAATGGAGGCATAAGAGCTTGGAGCAGAATTCAAGCTTACTAAGCCTGAGATACTTCCAAGCTGGCTTTTTGATTCAGATATATTAATTTTTCATAGATGACACACACAGCTGAAAAAAAAACCCCAACACTTTGTTCTGTTCAACATCATCAATTCTACCACCTCAGGAAAAGCAATTCCCTCACACATTCCCTCACATCTGGATTCACACAGTTACCCAGGACATAGATCCTTTACACCACTCTCTCTAAATACAACATTGGAATACTACTTGTGCATGAATATTTTGCCTTTCAGATGATAGAAGTGACAGAATTAAAGTATGCTTATAGAGACAGGTATGAAGAGAAAGTAACACAATGAATAGCACCTTGGAGGAGATACCCATCAGAAAAGCAGGAGGGAAAAAGTGTATCCACACAGGGCAAGGTTCTGTACATGTCTGTACCAAAGGCCAGAGTTCCTTCATAGTCACAACAGTTTTTTAACAGGAGTTTTAAAATCTAAACCAAAGCAAACAGATACTGCACTGGGGGCCACCTCTGAGAGCTTATTTCTCTGTTGAATTCAATACTCAGGAAATCTTCCTTCAAAATTAAGGTTATTTCATGTAAATTCCTTTAAACTTAGTTGTCTTCCCTGAAGAGACAAAAGCTTGCTAAGCAGCCCAGCTGTAAGTTGTGGAATGCACCATGTCTAGAAGCACAGGCAGCAGAAAGATCCATCCCACTTTCAATACCTGACCCAGAGCCTGCAGGGCCAGCAGCTTGTGAATAGCTTTGCTTTCATAGCAACAGCACATTCCAGGGGTAATCAATAACACAAGAACAAGAACTCACTTTTGCCGTGTTCCACTGCATGTTTTTCAGTAGATCAAAGGCTCATTTTAGGTTATTTCTACTCACAAGCAGCTATTTTCTGGAAAACAGCTTTAAAAGGACAGTATTCCCCTGCTTAAAAGGCTTCCTTCCTAGCAGAGGAGACACTAGAAATGCAATTATTTTAGCCACACTGGAAGAAAAAAATTAAACACATGAAATCTTAACCTGGCACCAAGTGATTTCAGCTCCCACTCTTAAGTCAGGAACAGCAGAGACTTTCCAGGGCAACAGCTCCAGCACAACCAGCTCCTACCAGTTGAACTCCATCCTCTAGCCTCCTACAGCAGACAAAAACTTGCACCAGCTGAAGCAAGGGTTTGCTTTTAAGCTCTTCTGTTGATTCACTTTAAGGGTGTGAATCCAACTCCTTGGCCTAATCAGAGTGTGCCAACAGGAATTTTGTTTAAAGAGTTCTCCTGCCTGGCTTGGAAAGCCAGGAAACTTCTCTGAGCAAAGCAAACAAATGAGCAAAACAAACCAGATGCTCCTTCTGGTGCACAGGAGATGAAAGTTTCCAAGCTACCCAGCCATCCTTAATTATTTTCAGCAAATAAGTCATCTGGGTAAAGTTACTCCTTGTAGTAAAGGCTTCACATTCCTCTCTTGAGTTTCTCTTATCTTGGAATACTTGGCATTTCATTGAGGAAAAACAAAGAGCACTTCTTTTTCTTGCAATAGCTGAAAAAAGAGTAAAGGCATGAAGTGAACCTAACAATATCATTCTCTACAGCACCAAGAAAGGGAGGATTTTCAGGTGACTTGGAAGACATCCTATTGCTAGTAACCAAGCAGAGAGAGCTCTCTTAGCTGCAATAGTCTACACAAGTCACAGGTTACAAACATCAAAAGATGCTGCAGAAGTGTCTACACACTAACCTGTACCTGGGGCTAAGCTCCAGCAGTTGCTCTATCATCCAAAGTCCTCTCCCTGTCCATGCAGGGAGACGAGAAAAAGGAGAGGAGACCCCATAGGGTGAAATGAAACCAGAGATAATGCAACAGCCAAACTAGTCCCAAGAGAACATAGACAAAGTTCTACTCACTCCACTGAATCCACACCAGCCACAAAAAGCAGGAAAACATCCTCAAGAACAGGATGGTGGGCAAGTCCCTCCAGAGATAGAGAGAAGCAGCAGCAGAAGGAAAAGCAGGAGCAGAAAGAATGCTTGGGCTCAGCAAAATTCCCCTTTTATAATGGCTGTGCCAATTCTGTTATAGGCTACACCTGTAGCCAACTCAGGGCAGCTGCTCTGGCTTTTGCCCCTCCCAGCAGCAGCAAGGAAAGCTCATCAATCAGCAGCTAGAGACAAAAACACACCCCACCCCACCCAAAACTACTCAGATCACCTGCTTCATTCCTTTTCTAAGGTCTGGATCACTTCTTAAAGCACAAAGAGAGATTCTTGTAATACATGACCCTCAAAATCTCTGTAGCTGATCCACAATCACACATCAAGCATGGCTTCAGCATATGTCATGCTTCCTTAAGAAGCTAATGTCTGCCTCAAAAGTAGCTTATGTTCTGTGTTGCAATCACTGCAGAAACTTCTCTTCTAAAGCAGCAGAGGAAACACCTAAAATCCCAGCATCTTGCTGGTATAATATTTCATGCTCCTTTGGCAACTTTTAAATGCCCTGTGGAAAAGAAACCGAGTCCTTTGATTGCTATAGACCTCATTTTTTGGCGGTTAGGCTTCCCTGAGTGGTAGGGAACTGACACTTCAGTGAATTCCTTTTTCTCTGCTGCAAATCAGGTGCAGCCTATCAAAGGGCTCTGGAAAGCCAAGAGGGAGTTTCTGGCTACTTACACAGCTGCTAAACTGAGAAAGGCTGAGAAGCTAACACCCCACTTTTCTTCCTTAGTAATTCCACCTGCTATTCCCATTTCTGCTATCAATACATCCCAAAAGCTTGGGAGCTTTCCTAAACTCTCCAGCATGAGACCCACAGCAGGGTCTGCCAGCATTGGCAAAGCAAACACAAGACACAGCCACATGGAATCTGTGTCCAGGGTCAAGAGGCACAGCCAGCTCCCAGCACCCTCCCACCTCACCCCAAACAGCACCTTCACTTCATGAGTTGCCACAGCCGAGGTGCTGGGGCAGCTCCCTTCATGAGGGAGAAGCCAGCAGGGATTAATGGGATAAGAATCTGGCTGAGGGTAAGAATCTTTCAGGTGGTCAGGTGAGAGGTTTCACCTTTCAGCTCCAAACCTGCTGCAAACTGGCCTTGATGCAGAGAGGTTTCCTCTGGCTGCCCCTCAAACTCCCATGAAATGTAGAAGCAGCTCCCAAGAGGAAGCTATACTGCTTTACACACATGAAAGAACCAAAGAAAACCACCCCAGAAAATCCAGAATTAAACCAAACTGACAGCATCACTAGAGAGATCTTCAGCATGATCCACAAGGAAAACATACTTTATTGGCCAAGCAAAGATTTGACATTAGGGAACCTCCTTTTGGCTCTCAGGAGAACAGAACCTCTCCCAAGTTGGCATTTTTAACCCTTCACTGTACCTTCATAGGGGTTTTTGGAGATGGTTAAAAAGTAGAGATACAATACAGGTACAACCTGCTCCATTTCTCAGCACAAAACTGTTGCCAGTGACAGAGAGCTCTGGTTTCTGGGTAATGGGATGTTCTAATTAGCGGGAAAGAGGTTTAGCAGTGTTGAAACAAAGGTCCAGCACTGGGAAAGCCAACTGTGGGTACTCCTGCACTTGCCATCTCATAGATACACTCATGTATTGGGTTTAGGTAATTACCATCTCAGTAGGTAAGATACTAGAAGAGCCAACAACACAGCATTTCCCAAGCTTGCTACTAATTAAATCCCATGCAGGCAGGTTCAATCCAAGGATGATCAAAGTTAATGAAAAAAAACCAAAATTCCTCTTTAATTCAATGAGCTGTGGATCAGTTCCAGGCAGCTCACTGCTCTCCCAGCCTCCTCTTCTGTTATCAAAAGCACTCCAGCAGTGTGAGAGGGAAGAGGACTCCATATGAGGCTCCAGATTTTGGAACTCCCCTCAGATCTGAATTGTAAATGAATTATTTGACACTTGGCCACATTAGATACAATCCAGTAACACTCTCCATAAAGCTGTTTTAGAGGCCACTCCAGGCTCTGGAGGAAAACAGAGCACTACTATTATTGTTACAACAATAGCTTTGAAAGATTTCTTTCACCCACAGCTCTACTCTCACCCTGGATATTTATGTGGCACACTGTTCACCACTGCAGCAATCTATCTCAGCATGGAAAATGGCAGCCCATTGCAGTGGAAACAGGAGCACAAAATTGATGAGGCTTCCTCATTTAAAGCCCAAGAAATACTGAATGTTCAGGTCAGAACCATCTATTTTTAATTGCATTTGAAATGCAATGTCACAGTTGTCAAACAGGCTCTGGACAACTGGACATTGCCTCCATGAAACCCCTCTGAAGAGCCTTTGATTCTCTTCTGGTTAACAATGCTACTTCACATCCTCTTCTTCACTAAGTGCTCAGGTTAAAAATGTGAATGTAATGTCAGTACTTCAAAAGTCAGCCCCCAGTGCTGCACAGATGCTGAGTTCTGTCTCCTGGAGGTCAGGCTTTCAGCAGATGTTCATTCAGATCAGCCTAAAGGCTCTCAGTTGTTTAAAGCAGAGCTGGAGAGGAGCTGCTCTAAGATCTTTCAGCTGGAAATTCAATGTATGTGTCACTGCTATTAGCCATTGTGTAAGGTCTCAAATCTAATGAGTATTGCATAGGAAATTAAAGAAACAAATCTTTACTGTTAAAGGACTAGAAGTCAGTGAAATAAAACCTGAAGATGTCAGCTTTTGAGAGGAGAAATAGGGTCTGTGCCTAAACCTTCCCACTCCATCTCCAGAGGGACACAAGCTGAACTGACAACTGGTATTTCAACACCACTTGCCAACAAAACTCATGGGTGCAATGCTGCCCAGGTGGCCACCTTCCATCCTTCCTACTCTTAAGGCAGATTTCAAGTAGTTCTTGTTGGAAATCTGGAACTTTCTTGACCAAATCCATCACATCCAAGTTCAAAAAGCTTTGTAGCTCTAACCAGAGGTCTCCTCTTAGCACCTCCCACTTCATGTTAGGGAACTACATGAAAAACAATGGAAAGGGAATGGTGTTACAATAACCTTTGTTATCACACCTCAGCTCTCCTTTGCTAGAGCTCCTCAGAAGCCCTGGATGGCTGTGCCACATCACTGGGAACCTTGTGACTGAGTCAGAGCAGCAGGATTTTATTCCCAGGTAGTACAAAACCATCCCTCATGGAGGCCTGAGGCCCAGAACTGGGATGGGAAATGACCTCCCAGTCTGCTTGCCCCTTCCCTTCTCACTCAACCCCTGCCTGAGATTCAAAAGAAAAAAAAGGAGCAAAATTCCTCCCATTTTCTGCTTTGCTTTGCCAGAGAAGATTTCTGCAGAGCCACTTTTAGGCACCCAATGGAAAAGTAAACTAGTTGGTTTTGGAGGGTTTGGGGTTTTGTTTGTTTAGGTTTGTTGTTGTTGTTGTTGTTTTCCACTCAGTCCAGACACAAGAAATGGTTCAAAACTCAGCTCTGGACTGACTACAAGATCACAGAGACTCTAGAGTTTAAGATAAGTCAAAACTGATTCCTGTCAATCTGCCCAGGCACTAATATCACTCTGGAAGAACATTTGAGAGATTTTCCTCTCCTTTAAGACACTGCTGTCTGCTCACTCTCCCTAAAGAGAGCCCATTTTCTCTGAAGTCTGTAAGTGGCACATACAAGTTGAACTAAGAAGTAAATTCTATTTACTCCAACACTTTTGGTTTGGAACAGAATGTAAAAGCTTTTATTGCTCTGCTATGATTCCCTGTCACTGAAGCTTTTTTTTTCTGCTGACTGAGTGGAATAGAAATCAATGACCTGAGTTTTGTTATTCTTCCATTTCTGTGTTATGGATTGAGGCTGCTGTGTTCCCTTCCTGCTAATGGGGCTGAGAAGCAGAAGACTCCTCCATCCATTGCTCATGAACCATTAACCCAAAGGCTTAGGCTAGAACTGCAAATACAGACTATGTTACAGCAAACAAAATTTGGTTAGAAACTGTGTCACCACTGGCATCCACTCCCAAATCAGGTGGGCTGCAAATAATAATCAAGCAGGGAGAACCTGAAACATGCAGGTAAAAGCAGGTGGCCAACAAAGCATAATATTAACAGGCAGGTTGCAAAAGGTAAAAACCCAACTCCCCATGTAAGTTTCTAAGTGACACAGCTCATTCCAACCCATTTAATCCCCAGCAAAGGCTGGCTGCACATGAACAGTGGGATCTGCAAACAATCCAGACAGCTTTGCCAGCAAGTCTCCCCCAGAGACAGATTCTGTCTCAGTCCTGTGGGTCTCACAGAAATCCACCTTGCAGAAGGGAAAGCAAACGTGAAGTAAGGTTGCACTGCTAAACACTTTCAGTTTGGTTTCCTTTACCCTGCTCTTGTGAGCAAACTTGTTTGCTGTATGCACATAACTATTCTTCAGCTACTCTGCTGCTGTTTCACTACAATGGGTGGATAATCCATTTCCTCAGAACCCCCTGGGACTAATCAAGCCTGTCTGCTGCCTCCTCAGTCTTCCAACACATTGCTGGCCTGCAAGATGAAAGGCTTGCTTTTCTCTTTCCTAAGCAAGTGTACTCAAGAAGCCTCCCAAGAATTAAATGCCCTGCCAATCTCCATTAGCAAGCTTCAGATTCTCTTCTGTATATTCTACAGTCAGGAATGAATATGGTTTACCAAAGGACAGAAAACCCAGTTTGCAAATATCTTACTGATCTTGGGAAACATTTTCTGTACCTGGAGCTAAAGAAATGCATTAACCTTGTCTAAAGCCTAAGGGTATAAAAAAAAAAGTGTAGCTTTCTTGCTTCCAAATATTTTAGCTGCAACAAGTGATCCAGACAATGCTGCTGAAAATAGTCAGGAGCTAATCTACAACAAACTCCCTGAATTTAAAGTTCTGCCTCTTCAAATAAACTCAAGTCTAATTTTCAAATGAACTTGTAGAATTCTTTTCTAACTCCCTCATACAACTGTGCTCTGCTTCTGTTCAAGGTAACAGCTAGGATTCACCCACACCTAACTTAAGAGCTCTGGATTGGATCCCATCTGCAAACTACTGCCTTTAGAGTGTTCAAGAGGTACTGACATCTAAAGCAGAGCTAGTTCCAAGATACTCTGTAGCAAGCAAAGGAAGTAGGGCTTAAAACACAGGTTTAAATCCCGTCACCATCCAGCCCTGCAACCCCAGGGTAAAGAAGTTTGAGACTGTGCCAGCAAAAAGAATGAGCCTAGCATCACTAACTTCTTTCTTTATCATTCATGCTAGAAAATAAGATATATTTGGGTCCATGGCTCATAGCACTCTAGGATAATGGGATCCCAAACAGCTCTTCATGCTTTCTGATCTTTAATATTACCAGGTAACACCCCCATAGGGCTTGTTAATGGTGATACACTTACTCCAGATCAAACACAGTCCAAAGACCAAAAGAAAATCTATTTGAAAGGCCTAAAGAAAGTCACCTATTTTAATTAGATCAGAGAAGTCTTCTGTGACACCAAACCCTTGAGAGTCACACTTCCCTCCACAGCAAGCCTCAGTGAAAGGAAACAGGCAGAGCTCAGGACAGACATCTCAAACTATGGCACACAAGTATTTCTCCATCAAGCCTTTAGATAACAAAAGCAACATCTGCTCAGCATGTATTTGCAGCCAAGAGACACACACTGACTGGGTGGAAGAAGCTGTACAAGTCAGGGGAGAAAAGGAAAACAATAACATGAAAGAATCAAATCTTCATTATTAATGAAGACTAAGGTGTTGTTATAGTTCAAGGTCACATATGACAAAACAAGCTTCAGTTAATGCCACGTCCATTACACACTGAGAGAATCAACATTAAAGCATAATAATTGTTTTTATTTGTTACTTTAAAACCATTTGTAGAACTGCACTTTGCAACATGCTGAAAGATCAAGTTCCAGCCAGGCCCAGCAGGCTCTGTCACTCAGGGGCTGGAATGAGCAAGCAGGAGACACAGGGGTCAATGAACTCCCAGTATCAGGTGAGGAAAGAGGCTTTGAAAGAACCTGCAGTCTCTTTTAAATGGTGTTTCTAAACAACAATAATCATTTCACAGCAACACAGGCAGTCAGAGAAAAGAAACTAGAGGAAGTATGGTGTTCCTACATAGGCATCCCAGCAGGAAAGCTGGAACCTCCATAATGAAATGGAGCAGCCCCTCTGCAGCCACACCTAAACCCACCCTGATCCCCAGTGCAAGCCAAGACAAAACTTCATGAAGGGACACAGACATACACTGCCTTGAGCATACTCTGCTCCAGGGACAGGAACATAACAGACTGGAAGGTTAACAGGGGGATTTGTAAAGCTGGAACTATTGCCTCTCCCAAGAGCTCACTCTCTGGTCAACCTAGGCTGGCCTGTAACTTGCATCAGTTGTAACTTCCCCAGCTATTAAAGCTATGCTCACAAGCTGGTGAAGATGAAGAAAGATTTTGTTGTTATGAAAATGGAGAAGGACTGAACTCTTACAACCCAAAAAGGCTGGCAGTGCTACTGTCAAACAGAGACTCAGAAAGCTAAGTTTATTTGTAATGACTTACCCCCAAGCAGAGATAATCTTTCCTTTGCCTGTTTGCTTTAGTGAGTGCTGTTTCTTCTCTTCAGGGTCTGGCTAAAAGACAAATTTTGACACAGCCACCCCAGAGAGAAAAACCTGAAACAGAAATAAAAGAAAGTTCTATCTAACAGTGTGAATGCATGTAAGGGAGTCTTGACAATTCATCTCATCATACAAATGCATCAGAAGTATGATACATTGAGAAACATGTCCCTAAGGCACTATCACGAATGCTGGCCAGAGCTCTGGGGACACAAAATGAGAGTGAAACAAGATGAAAGAATAAAAATGCCAAGGATCATGCCAAAAAGAAGTTATCTTACACTCTGCTATTCCTGCAATTTCTAATATGGCTATATTGTCTTCCTGCTCCATAACTTCCTTTCCTCTCCAGAAATATTCTCTTCAGGTTTCTTTGTTTCACCTTCATATTTAAACTGCTGTGGGTTTTTTGGGCCCAAAAGTCTAAGCTACCAGAACAAAAAGTCTGTGGATGCATAGCATCATAGAAAATGAAAATGAACTGAAAAATCATATTCCCTCTCCCCTCATTACCCAGCCAGAAATAAACAGTCTACTTACAATCCACTTAATCCTTGCTGGTTTACACATCCATTGTAAACTCCAGTTTTGATTATCCTGTCTTCCTCTACAAATAAGAAAATATTAGTGTCTTCCACATAGTCCACCTTCAAAAGTCACACCTTTCCCCAGCAGCACTTTTCCAACATATTATGCAAACACTTTCCACCTTAATTTTACCTTGGGTAACAGGTTTTCCTACATCAGCTATACTCTACCTTAGAGCAAAGTGATACTTCTACCCCCAGCTGATACTTCACTCAAGGAATTGCTTCCAAGAAATAATCACACAAGAAGTATACAAAATAAAATACCTAGCAAAGTGGATTTTCAGGGAAGAGCTTTAGCAATGGATCATGACGTGAGGGGAGCTAGCCCCTAGGTGTTGCCTGACAAGAGCAATGCTGGGAGCAGGAGAACTAGCATACAGCAAGCCAAGCAACAGGTCAGCTTTGATTTCCCAGCCACGGCATTGGTAGTCATAAAAAAAGTCATAGAATCATAGAATTGTCAGGGTTGGAAGGGACCTTAAAAATCATCTAGTTCCGACCCCCCTGCCTGGCAGGGACACCTCCCACTAGATCAGGTTGCCCACAGCCCCATCGAGCCTTGAAACTTGCATACATGAGGAACCTTAAGGGAAGTCATGAATGAAACCAATCATTTCTCATTACTCTAGAAAAAAAACAAACCCAAGGAAAATGGTATTTGGAAATTTCCCACTGAAAATCAAACCAGAAAAATCCTTGCAAACCTCCTTCAAAAACTCTCTACATTTAACTCAAATAGTACCTGAGCTGTAACTACACAAGTTAGCTCAAATAGCAGAACACAACTTAAAACACGATAGAGAGAAGAACAACTCACACACTACAGTAACACCCAAAACTCTATAGTCTAGAAACCCAGGCAAACGTTCAGTGCAAACCTCTATCGCGACTGCAATGCCATCACCCAATGCCATCACCTGTTGCTTATTTCCAGGCCCTATACCAACCCCACCATCGCCACCCTTTGCCTCCACCTCAATCCCCCAGCAGCACCGAGGTCGGCTCTCAGCACAACGCTGTTATATCACTACCTAGTTTATTTCAACGCTGCTTTCCCAGCTTGGGCCTTGCTCTGTTCCGCTAGGGCTTGAGCCCTTCCCAGCCGCCCCGCGCTGGGGAAGCGCCGCTAGGGCTTCAGGACAAGCCGAGGCTTAAGCGCTAACGCTGTAGAGGAACCGCAGGAGGATTCCTTAGACCTGGCCTGGCCTGCCCTGGCCTCGAGCCGCGGAAAGGCTCCTACCACCACCATCCCACTCCGGGACAACATTAAGCTGCGGCGCCCCGCCCCGGGCCGGGCCGGGCCTTGCCCTGGGCCCGCAGCCGCTGCCTCTCCGAGCCGCCACTCACCGCCGAGCCCCAGCACTCCTGCTCCCGCCGCCGCCGCCGCCGCCGCTGCTGCTGCTCCCGGCCCGGCTGCCGCGGAAGCGCGCAGAGAAGGCCCGTAGCGGGGAGGAGGCTCCAGAGACCGGCGCGGCCCCGGAGGCTGCGGGCGGGGAAAGAGACCTCGCGGCGGGAGGAGCCGCCCTGGCGTCGGCAACATGGCAGCGTCCAGCCGGGCACAGGTGCTGCGGTTGTACCGGGCCCTGCTGCGGGAGAGCCAGCGCTTCAGCAGCTACAACTACAGGTGAGCTCACGGGGCGGGCGGAGAAGGGCTCTGGGGAGGGCAGTGAACGGCTCCGGTACCGCTTCTCGCTGGGAAGGGGTGGGGGTAACGGAAGTGGAGGGGAAGGGGAACATGGTGCAGGGTAGGCCCCTGTAAGGGGCTCGGGTTTGGAGGGCACAGGAGATGTGTGAGCTCCCCTGGGGACCCCGCGACTGCCCAGGCTAAGCAGTGCACTGAGGGTAGGAGGGAGAATGGGCCTGGGCATTGGCCGGAGGCTGACTGTCTGGCCTTGGGCTGCTTCAAAACACGCTTTTGTGAGCCCTCCCTGTTGTAGGAGAAAGAGACAGGGCAGAGATTGTCCCAGCCTGTAAAATCTTGTGTCTGGTCTGGATGCTGCCGCTTCTCCTGGTTGAGAGAGGGGAGCCGGGGCCACGCTGCAGCCCTGGTTGGGCTGGGGGAGGTTGGTAGCCCCGCCAGACCCTGGTCCTGCGAGCTCAGGAGGGAGCGAGGTTTGCTTGTCCCCTCTTGAACGGCTCTGCTTGCTGCTGAAGGATGTGCACGGGCTTTTGGCAGAGGGTTTGTCTGCCTGTGTGCTACAGACACAGGCCTGGTTCTCTGTTGGCTATCTGTTGTGTTCACACGGGTGCTCCCCAGCAGTGCACACGAAGTTGTATTAGCCTGTGGTACTTTATTCACCTTACTGCTCTCTTGGACCACAGGCAGAGACATGTGAACTGCCTTTGCTGTGAATCATCTCCAGCCTGGTGAGAGTTGGGAGCAGAAGCTTTTGAACTTGCATAACTGTGGTGAACTCTGCACTCTTCAAGGCAAAAAGCATGAATACTGTGTTCAGTTTTGGGCCTCTCACTACAAGAAGGACACTTTAGTGCTGGAGTGTGTCCAGAGAAGGGCAGAGGACGAGTGTTGTGAGGAGCAGCTGAGGGCACTGGGGTTGTTTAGCCTGGAGGAAAGGAGGCTCAGGGCAGACCTTCTCACTCTCTACAATTCCTTGAAAGGAGGTTGGAGCCAGGTGTAACTCTTTTCCCAGGGTACAAGTGATAGGATAAGAGGAAACTGCCTCAAGTTGCACCAGGGAAGGTTCAGGTTGGATGTGAGAAACTATTTCTTCCTCAGAAGGGTTGCCAAGCCCTGGCCCAGGCTGCCCAGGGCAGTGGTGGAGGCACCGTCCCTGGAGGAGTTGAAAAGCCATGGAGATGTGGTGCTGAGGGCCATGATTTAGCGATGACCTGGTGGTGCTGGTTAACAGTTGGACTTGATCTTAAAGGTCTCTTCCCACTAAAATGATTCAAAGATTCCCCAAACCTCATGTGTGAGGGAGTGTCCTGACAGAAAAGTCTATGGGGCTGAAACTGGGCTATAGCTAGTAAACCTTCATGGCTAAGTCCATGCAGCAGTGTGCCTCTGTATCACCATTTTCTCCTTCCTTAGTTCCTCTGCTACCAAAGCTTCCCTCCAGCTCCTTTTCTGGCCTGGATATCCCAGCTTGCCTTTATTCTGGTTGACAGAGAGGGTTGTACATGATGGAAATGGCTTTGAGGCCTGTGAGATGTGCAGTTGGATGCAGCTCCTGTCTGGGCTGGGAGGTGATCAGTCAGGAAGCTGAGCCAACAGCAATGGGAGGAAGCAAGCCAGCACCACCTCACAGTGCTTGCACCAGTAATTGGTGGCACCAGTCTCACAGACCACATGTAGACCCACCTCTGCCAAGCCCCTTGCTCATGGGGCACAAAGCACTTAGGGAGTGTCGATCTGCTTGAGGGTAGGCAGGCTCTGCAGAGGGACTTAGATAGGCTGGATAGATGGGCAGAGACCAATAGGATGAGTTTTAATAAGGCTAAATGTAAAGTCCTGCATTTTGGGCGTAACAACCCCCAGCAGCGCTACAGGCTCGTGAAGGTGTGGCTGGAGAGCTCCCCAGCAGAGAAGGACCTGGGGGTGCTGATTGACGGCCGGCTGAACATGAGTCAGCAGTGTGCCCAGGTGGCTAAGAAGGCCAATGGCATCCTGGCTTGCATCAGGAATAATGTGACCAGTAGGAGCAGGAAGGTGATCTTGCCAGTGTACACGGCACTGGTGAGGCCACACCTCGAGTACTGTGTGCAGTTTTGAGCACCGCAGTTTAGAAAGGACATTTTGCTACTAGAGAGGGTGCAGAGAAGGGTAACTAAGCTAGTCAGGGGTCTGGAAAACAGGCCTTATGAGGAGAGGCTTAGGGAGCTGGGGTTGTTTAGCCTGGAGAAGAGGAGGCTGAGGGGAGACCTTATCGCTCTCTTCAGCTACTTGAAAGGCCATTCTAGGGAGGCGGGTGTTGGGCTCTTCTCCCTTGTGACTAGTGACAGGACTAGAGGGAATGGGCTTAAGCTGAGCCAGGGTAGGTTTAGATTAGATATTAGGAAGAAATTCTTTACTGAAAGAGTGGTTAGGTATTGGAATAGGCTGCCCAGGGAGGTGGTGGAGTCACCGTCCCTGGAGGTTTTTAAGAAGAGGATGGATGTGTTTCTTCAGGGGATGATTTAGGGATAAGAGTAGTGTAGGGCTATCGGTTGGACTAGATGATCTTGAGGGTCCTTTCCAACCATAATGATTCTGTGATTCCTCCTCCCCAGGTCCCCAAAAATGAAGTATGGACCTGGGAAGTCTTGGTCTTGGCGTGCAGCTCTAAGGCCAGGCTAGCTATTGTACAGCAGTAGGTGCACCAAGGAGTTTTCTGTTTACACAGTGTAAAACTTTTCCTTCTGTTTCTCTTAGTGGTTTTCTGCTAGAAGATTTTAAAGGGTAGAAGTCACTAGATAAGTCTCCTCCTTGGATATCTGATTTTTGCCACTATATCATGGTGCAAGCTTTCCTTTTCCTTAAAGGAAAGATCTCAAGCTGTCCCTAGATACTATAAAATCAGGAGCTTATAGACCCTTGTGTTATATATACATTGATGAGCACTACAAGCAATAGCAATGTCCAGCAAGAGAGGATGAGGAGCTGTTACATGTAGAGATCTGGGACCACAACAGTTCTGCCTTGGTGTTGTGCCACACCTGTAGCTAAGAGATAAGCAATCCTGCCATGTCCTCAGGGCTGCCCTAGTGTGATATGGTCATACCCTGGAGGGAAGCTAAGGACTTCGTAAAGCACCAACTTTAGAAAGTATGGAAAATCAGTCTTATTGAGTCATGATCTCATCTGGAGAATTCCAGGGTGTTTTATTGCTGCAAGCTGCATATTTGTACATCTGGAGTCCAGGCAGCTAGTTATTGTCTCCTTATCTGCTTGCTGTGCTTTCTCTTCAATGTGTCCATAGTTTGGGATGGAAAAACTCCATAGGTTTGGTGACTCTCTGGGTAAATATATTCTATATGTTTGGTAACACCAAATTTTCTTCTACCACCCAAAAGAACTTTTAGTGCCATGACTGAAAAATAATCCTCAAGTCTTAAAAGGAGCTGAGGTTGCTGCTGACAGCCTTCAGAGTGACACCACACAGGAGCATCTCCAGAGTCCTGCAGGAAATGTTAGGGAGTGTTTGGAGGCCCAGATGTAGACACCAGGTTTTAACAGCAGGGAGAGAGAGTTTAGTAGACTGGAAGTAATTTCATGTCTGCCCTTCTGCCCTATTACCTATGCAGATGGTCTGAGGAAGGCTGATTTGTACTGAAGGAAAATCAATATTTGAAGAGGGAGATTTGGAGTCAAAAAAGTTGGTTCTTAATGACTGTGCTGTTTTCTTCTGCTTGGTTGGCAAAAGGTAGCTCCTCTGACAGTTTATGAAGTGTCAGATTAGGCTCATGAAATTGATTTAAGGGATAATTTCTAAAGAGAGTTTTGTGAGGTAAATAATGGCTTGATGTTGTTTCTTTTTGTTGCAGAGAATAGAGTTTATAAACAGATGAAAGCTGTTAGACACATCTGGGGGTTTCTTGTTTTTCATAACTGAAGCTCAGTGGACAAAACATGGGTGAAGGTAGTGGAAGGGTAGCACAGCACTGGAGTAGGTCACCCTGAGAGATCTTTACCTCTCCAGTTTAAAGGTTTTCAGGGCAGGTTTAACTGACCAACAGCTGACCTGACCTTGTTGTGGGTAGGTCTGCTTCAAGTCTTTTCCAGCCTAAATGATTCTGTGAGTCTGAAGTGGGATGTTGGTTTGGATAAGCTCCAGAGATACTAGCAAACCAACATGATTTTTGGGCCCCCAGTCTTCCTTGGCCTGTAAAGGTACTAACACTGGCTATGAAGTTCTGGAGAACATCACAGGACATGCTTCCAGCTGGCTTCCTTTCTCATTCTCCTAATTTCTTGGAGTTATGAGCAAGGTCAGAAGCTTTTAGTGCCTCTGGGATTTTTCTGCAAATAATTTCCTTTTTAATGGTATTTCTTGATGCATCTTACAGATACACCTAAAAATAAACTGCTCTGTGCTGATGAAAATGTTTCAGCTGGTGACCATTGCTGTGTGTGCAAGATTTAGTCTGCATTTTGCAGATAGGAAAATGGAATAAAGAACTCTGTTGGAGGTCAGCTGCTGTTACATGAAGCTTGGTTAAACACAAAAAGAAACAAAAGGCTCATCCTGGAACATTTGGCCAAGGAGTCTGGGCTAGCAGTGTGCCCTTTCTCATTGTTTTTGGTGCTGTTCCACTGATGGCAGTGCTCTCCATTTTGAGACTTTTTGCTAACTCACTATGAGAAAGACTTTGAGCTGCTGGAGTGTGTCCAAAGAAGAGAGATGCAACTGGTGCAGGGACTAGAGCACAAGTCTTGTGAGGAGCAGGTGAGGGAATTGGGGTTGATTAGTCTGGAGAAGAGAAGGCTATGGGAAGATTTAATCAGAGATACAAAATAGCTTGTGGGATTCTGAACATGACAGCAATCACCTTCTCCACGAACTTCATTGCTAGGTCTTGAGAGTCCTTTTAAGTCTGCTTGTCTGGCATCTTCTAGTCTGGAACCATTGAAGACCTGTTTCTAAATCATTAGATTGTATAAAAATAAGATTGCCTTATTTTAGCAGCCAGAGAAAGTATGGTTTAAAACCCCTCTTTCCCTGAAGCCATAATCAGTTGTAGTATTTTGGCAAGAATCACTAATCCATTACAGTGTTGAAACTTAAATAATTGAACTTAGTTCTGTGACTTTTAAGTGCTTCTAAGAATAATTTGTTGTATCCTGTGAGGTCAGGCCTTGGAGTTGTCTCCATCTTCCTCTTGCACAGCATGGGACTTGTGCTAACTAGTATTTGCCTGCAGGATACATGGTAGCTTTCCTTGGTAGTATCTGGTTACTGTTTCTCCACCAAACAATACAGCTCACCATGCTCAGCTGCAGTCACAGGCAGATGGAAATGTCTGCTCTTTGTTGGCATAAGCAGAGAAGTGCACACAGGTTGCTTGGTGTCGGAGGAAAATCAGTTTGCCTTCTGGTTAGCCACCCTTGCTGGTTACACCTCCAGTGGCTGTTAAACTCTTCTGTAGACTAGAGCAGTGAGAGAGTTAAATGTAGCTGGGGGCAGGCCTGAGAGTGGCAGGGGCTAGGCACAAACCATCTCATTTCATCAGGTTTTGGATTGACTCCCTAATGGAATTCTTTGTGAGGCAATAACTCATTCATTCATCCAAATGTGCCTTCCCTGGTAATCAATGTTGTTAGTTAGTTAAACAGCATCAGGCTGTTGCCAGTCAATGCAGCTCAAATGAAGTGCTTAAAACTTAGTCTAACTGACAGAATGTCCTAGGATTTTGCAGCTCAAATGATGGGCTGGCTGTCAACTAGAAGCAGGTTGTGTTGCCTTGAAACTAACCTGTTCCTAAGTCCCAGAGAACATCTCTTTCTCATCTGAAATACCCCAGACGTTTTTGGTGTAATAAACAAGTCACTAGCTTTTCAGTCTCTGGTCTGTGTATGTAACCTGGATTGAAGGGAGGAATCCTGATGGATTGATTGAGGTTTTGGCACTGGTCATAGTGAATGAGATGTTTCCCTCAATGCTTTCTCCCTGATCCATTTCCAGGATGGAAATAACTGTTGAAGTTTTTTATTTCCAAAACAAGAGTAAGAAATCCTGTAGAAAGTAGGTTCTCTAATTTCCAGAGCTGCTGAACACAATATTTCACTGAATCGACTGATTTATTCTTTGCAGTTTGTAGTTTATAGCCCAAATTGCTGCCTGTTATTTGCAGATTTGGAATGTGAAGATAAATACTTATCCAAGTGGTGGTGGCACCTTCACCATCACCTCCAAAAGCAATGGGAGCATAGGATGAGCATAGTCCTACAAGCTACAGGGGTGCAGTGGTGGGTATATAAACATACTAGTGGCATATAAACATAAACTAGTGGCAGTGCTTACTGACCTGTGTGGATTTTGAGGCTTGATTGTGGGGTTTTATTTCCCAGCAATTGGCTGGAATTCTTGAAGGAGTAATTCTCTCTCAGGCCAAGTGATTGCTGTCATTAGCTTAGGGCCTGGAGGTTCTGCAGCTTCTGTGGGTAATTTGTTCTGAGATTGGGAACTGTTTTCTGCTCCCCTCGGGAATGGAAGGTCATGTTCTGTGTCAAAGGGAAGGTAATCTGCCCTGGTCATAAAATGTTGTGCTGAAAACATAGTTATGCTAAATAAACCACTCTTCATACCTCTTTTCCTCTGCTAATGTCTTATGCAGTAACCTTAAACAGGACTGTCTGAGCTATTGAATCTTCAGCCAGATGTTCATCCCACATTAGAGTAGCTGTTACCTGAGAAGAATAACTCCTTACAGCCTTGTGCTTATGGGAGAGACAGGAGTTGGTGTTTGCTCTGTCTTTTCTTGCAGATAAAGGACAAAAGGTGCTGCTATCACTTGTGGCTGAATATTTTCTTGTGATTTAATTAGCTAGGAAGTACTGTCTGAGGGTTTTGGTGACACATTTTTTGGCTTGAAATGCAAAATTTTATGCTCTCTAAATGGCCCAGTCTGAACTCACTCTTGTTCAGTAGAATTTATAGACATATATATATCATCTGAATATAACATGTTCAGGCTTGAGCACATTAAAAGGCAATTCTTTGTCAGTCTTTCTCTTCTTGGAGAAAGAAAATTATCTCCTTCTCTTCCAGAGTATTTCTGGTCTCTTTCTGTTCCAGTGGTTAGATTAAACTTCTTCACAGTGCACAGAAGGTTTGTTGGCAAGTTTATTGAATGACTTCTGCTCACTGGAGTAGCATAGCTTAACTTTCCATCTCATTTTTCTCTCTGATATTAAATTAGATAGTGTCTGGTCAGATCCCAGTATTGCTTTGTACTCTGGGAGCTAAGTTTGAAGAGCTGAGTGTGTGCACTGCAATTGTAGAGGTGGAGACCATACATAGCCCAAAGGAAACATTTTGGGGGGTAGGTGCTGGTGCTCTTAGCTTCCTGATTGCAGACCATCCATCCTACATTGGTGTAGGAAAAACAAGAGGAAAATGAGTGTTACCTTTTTTCTCCCTTGTATGTGAAGTAGCTTTCACAAATGTTGGATTGCTTCACTTAAGATTTAGGTTTACTTGGGGTCATATGCTGCTTCTGGACTCCAGAAGGATATATAGGCTGTAGAGTTCCTAAAAAGCTGCATTTACTGGAGTTAGCCAAGGTCTTTGGGTTTGTTTTAGCTAATCATCATTCTACTCCAAAGATGAAGAGCAGGGAGGATATTGTTCCATAAGTAGCCTGTAAAAGGTCTGGCTTTGTTCAGTTCTTGCCACTCAGCTTTGCTTTTCCCTTCAGACCTTGCCTCTGTTCACACATGGTTTCTTCTGCTCTTACCATGTGAGACGCTGCACTTTTTCCCTGTGGGGATGAAGTGACACCCAGAGTCTGTACCCATTGTGTTTCTGGGTTATGATTCCACTCTTGGCTGAGGGTGGAGCTTTCAGCCTATATTTCTTTTGTGCTAGTGTTAATCTGTACAGCTTGTGAAGCCTTCCATGTCTTGGTGGATATAGACAGAAAATACAGGAGGAAAGATCTAGTTCATTTGCCTTTCTGTGCCTTGGGTAGCATTCAGAGTATCCAAACAAGCTGGGGGCTTTTCCTGAGCCTCTGGTAACCTAATCACAGTAGCCTGTACCTGACCTCCCTGCAACTTTCCAGGTGTTGTCCAAAGGCACTCTATTTACAGTCCCAAATGTTCCAAACCAATATCCAGTACTCTTGGACACACAGATGAGGATGCTGATTTTGTTTTGCATTCCAATTGGTTTGTTTTCAGGCTCTACATTTGACTAATAAGCTTGGCATATATTAGGAAGCCCTGTGCTGCTCAGTATTACATTGGAATTTCAAATAACCATCTTTGGTGTCAAAACTGATGCTGCAGAGTTGTTAAGTGAAGAGATGAGGGAAGGTCACTGAGCCATATGGTGGTGGGAGGTCCAGTGGGGGTTGTTCCTCACCACTGAGTGAGAAGAAACAATGATTTTGAGCTAAGCTGTAAAGCTGGTAGAAGTGGATGAGAGGATAGAGTTGGGAGAGGAACTCCAGTAGTCCAAATCCTGTCATTTCTGTGAGCTCTGAACTTCATGTGGATTCTTTAATCTGTTTATGGTTTGTTTGTGCTGAGATGACTGGATTCTCCCTAATTTCAGTCCGATTTCTTTGACTAGGATAACTTTGGATCTATGATGCTTACATTCTTTCTCACAAAACTGAGGTTTACTCAAGCAAAATTCAAGGTCTTTATTCCCAGGATCTGAGGATGGCTTTTGCAAAGCAAAAAGTGTGTTAGGAATTTGCTGTGTATACTCAAAATTACTGACCTGTCCAAATGCCCAACAAGGTTTCACCTCAGGTGGCCTGCAGAGAGCTGCTCCTGAAAGTCTTTTGTAAGTCAAAATATCTCAGTTACTGTTCTAAGACTGCTGTAAACAGAATGCTGAGACTCAGATGCTTTCCTCAGGAACTGGCTTTATTCTCATTGCCTTATTAAGAGTGTGTGCTCTGTAACTAGTTATTTACTAAATCCAGATCTTTAGTTTCAGCTATTGTGCCATGCCTCAGAAATCTATCAGCCTCATCATCACCCAGTCCAAGCAGTTGGAATCTCCCAAGGCTTTATGCCTTCTTGCTTAATTAAAAACAAACCTAAGGACTATTGCTTCATCCAAGACAACTTGTTTTCCACTGACAAGTAGGAAATAGCTGGATCCAGCAAGGCTGCTTAGCGCCCAGTGGGTTTCTAAATGAAGAGTGACAGTTTTCAAGAGGTGTGTCCTGCTTTGAGCTGGAACAGAACTAATTCTGTTCAGTGATTTGACTGTAGAATGGAATTTTAACAGCAATTCACAGCAGGCCAGGCCTTTTTAAGAGCTGTCTGGAGCTAGCAGCACAGGGAAGGGAGCAGTATTATCTGCCTCAAAAGCGAAAGGATAGAAATCAGCCTTGTCTACATTGGAAGGTGTGGATTCAGGGCATTTCTTACCTGGTGCCTGGCCTGCTGAGTGACCTGAGTGTCCTAGGGAGTGGTTGGCAGGGTCTGGGTACTGAAAACTTAGCAAAGAGAGCTGCAGGCCATCAGGACATTTTTCATCTGTGACAAATTCTATGTCTAGTTCCTTCAGCACATCCTCGCCCAGTGCCTTGCTAACCCAAACACCTTGTTTGCTTAGGTCCTTCACTGGTAGCCCTCTTTTTTTTTAACCTCTTCTGCAATAGGACATTGTAGTTGCAACTCCAGTTAAAAGAATGCTTTCATTTGGATATCTTTTGCCTTTCACCCTGACCTTCTCCAAAGCACTCCCTTCTGCAGAGGTTCTTTACACTTAGAATTAAGCCAATCACTGCTTTTATTTCTAGAGGTGCAGTAACAAAAATGTATGTTTCCAAGAGCTGCAAAAATAACCCCATTTAACTAGGAATAGTACTGCTAGTATTCTGGGGCTGTGAAGGAGGAGGAGTTTGGGAAGTGAGGGTAGGTAAATCTTGTCTGGCCAACATCATTACCTGGCTTTCTGAACCAGGGGAAGAGTGCTGGGTGTTGTTCACCTCTGCTTTAGGGAAGCTTCCCACACTGACTCCTACCACATGTCTATGTCCAAGTTAGGGTATTGCAGCCTGAGTGGGTGGGCAAGCATGTGCCTGTAAGACTGGTTGGGTGCTGGGGGTAGATAGAGTGGTAGTTACTGGAGTGAAGCCATTGGCCAGCTGCGGTCTGCAAGCCATTAGCAGTTTGGAGTCAGGCAGAGCACAGAAAAAAACCACACAAACTCCCTCCTTCCCTTCCCCAACCAAAACTAAGCCCCCCAAACTGCCAGTTTCTTTACATCTTAACACTTTGGACATGATTTTGAAAGACTTTGAGCATGGATGAAGTGTTCCCTTGGCACCTCTCACTGGGGAAGAAAGGATGTTTTACAGTGATAGTATTGGCTTTGAGCTTGGAGTTCAGCTCATCCCTGTTGTAAGTGATCTATGGAATCTTAGTTAAGAGCAGTACCAGGGCACAGAGCTGGTCTTTGAAGTGTGTTTAGAGAATACTGGAGATGGATTGACTGAGCTGGTGTTGAAGCCAATGTAAAATAACTTCATTTGGGTGTTAACCTTCCTAAAGGTTTAAAGGAGAAGCTTTCCGAGTGGAGATAAAAAAAGCCTGTTTCCTGAGTCCATCTCTTTTCTTTCTCAACAACTGCTGGGTGTAATGAGAGGAAGAGAGAAAAGGGAACAATTAATGCACCATATGTACACACCAAAAAAACCCAGTCTGTAGGTGTTATACTGAACATGAATCTGGTTCAGTCCCATCTATCTTTTTTATGTAGATAACATTTACTTGTTTGTGTTGCAGTTTGAAAGGCTTGTACCCAGTAATGGATACATGCTGTTTGTTTTTTTTCTTTTAAGCTATATATATTAGGTCTTTTTGTCTTTTGGAAACCCTTCTTTTCTTGCAGACAATATTGCTTCTGCCAAGTTTAACCCTATATAGGTATATGGAGTGATTTGAAATCCATCTGTTATCAAGCAACTAAATTAATCTGTAGCTTAATGATTTGAGGTTGTTTCTTTTCTGGGGGGAAAAAAAAAAACATTTCCCTTTCCAACCTTGCTAGGACAGCAGCTGCAGATGAGAGAGCTTCCATATTTAATATACTCTATTAACTTCACCCAGACAAACAGACACACACACTCTCACACACCCCAGTGTCACATTAGAGGTGACCAGACCCTAATTAAAAGTAGGCACCATCTGCCAGCGTGCAGCAGCAGGGTGGCACTCCAGAACCATCCTGATTCCTGTGACTGAGATGTATTATTTATGAGCTCCCAATGAAAATGAATGCCATTTGCCTGGTGGAGGCTCCATCAGGAGCTGGATAGCACCATCTAATGGTGCAGAGTGCTGCTGGGTATTCATCTTCCTCTGCCCTCCCTGGTGGTCTCCCCCAATATTTTTATTTTTCAGCATCATCTTTGGAGTGTTTGATCATGTTGCAGATGATTGTGTCTTGTGTTTCTATTTTTTTTACAAGATTGAAAACAGTGGTTGAAATATTGCCCTATTTGTGGTGTTTGCAGCAGGTGGTTTCTTTCCTTCCAGCACCACATAGAGGGTTTGACTTTCTCCAGTCAAAATGATGTGCTGTGGTGGTAAAGTGGAACATGATGAAGAGCTGAGCAGGATCAGTTTACTGCCATTTCTTCTTCCCCTCCTAAGCACCTGTGTAATGAAAGTATCTCCTGCTCAGCCTGAAAATTGGATCTGAATATTGAAATGGGCCCTGTTTATGTACCCTGCAAGGCTGCAGAAAGGTTCTGTACTGGGAGAGAGGGAGAGAGCTGCAGCTCTGGCCCTTCTTCTCTGAAAGCAGAGATCATAACCTCTTCCTTCTTGCAGAGATCATGTCCTGTTAGTACTTCTTAACAAGGAAATGGTTGAGAAGATGCTGAGGCTGAGAGGCAAAATAGACTTTGGCAGGAGAGGAAAGGGGTGATGGGGAAGGAGCCCTTTTTGTTATGGTTGGTCCATCAGTTGACTTTTGACTGCTAGATGACAATGTCAGAACTACTAATAATGTATAGTCAGAGTGGTTGAGGTTGGAAGGAGCTACCAGAAGTCATCCAGTCAGACACCCCTGCTCTGGCAGGGTCACCTTAGAGCATATTACACAGGATTGTGTCCAGACACTTTTGGAATCTCTCCCCAGAAGGAGACTCCACAACCTCTGTGGGCAGCCTGGGCCAGGGCTCCAACATCCTCACACCAAACAGGTTTCTCCTCCTGTTCAGGTGGAACCTCCTGGCTTCCAGTTTGTGCCTGTTGCCTCATGTCCTATTGCTTGGCACCACCAAGAAGAGCCTGGCTCCATCCTCCTGCTGCCCTCCCTTCAGATACTTCCATGCATTGATAGTCTCCTCTCAGGTGTGTTTAGAGGTTAGCTCAGTGACCTTTAGAGTCTGCAGAACAAGAAGTCACACTAATTTGAGGGATTTTTTTGGTCCTTGGGCTTTTTGTTACAATCTTGAGCTTTGCACTAGCCCAGCTGGGCATCCACAGCAGCATGTTTACAGCAGTAATCTGAAAGATGATTTTTTTTCTGCAATAACTTGTAGTAAAATCACTTTTTAAAATACAGAATCTAGTCACTGTTTCATCTTGGGTAAGGTAAGACCCCAGATCAAGAGATATGTGTAATAAAGCTGGGTAAAAGTGACACATGTATGTATGGTTAATTGGAAACATCAGTGTGTGCTCAAGAATGTTGAAATGTCCTAAACTGTGCACATCTATGAACACACAGCTCCTTTGTCTTTAGAACATATGCCATCAGAAGGATAAGAGATGCCTTCAGAGAAAACAAGACTATAAAGGATTCTGCAAAAATAGAAGAGCTACTGAATAAAGCCAAAGCAAACCTAGAGATCATTCACCGCCAGGTATGTGCATTGCTCACAGCTGGGCTGAGCTCTAGCCTCCTCAGTTAACTCTTTTGTGCCTCTACAGATGGGGGGAAAAAAACCCAACTCCAGATCCTTGCTGAAAACATCTCTGGATGAACAGTAGTTTTGGGATGTCTGAGTTGTAGAGGATGGGAAACATCGATAATGAAGGCAGTGGGGATCTTAGAGTTGTCAGAGTTGAAGGGACCTTAAAGATCATCTAGTTCCAACCCCCCTGCCTGCCAGGGACACCTCCCACTAGATCAGGTTGCCCACAGCCCCAGCCAGCCTGGCCTTAACAGCTTCCAGGGATGGAGCTTCCACAGCCTCTCTGGGAAACCTGTTCCAGTGTCTCCCCACCCTAACAGGGAAGAACTTCCTCCTAATATCCAATCTAAATCTCCCCTCCTCTAGCTTGCATCCATTGCCCATAGTCCTATCACTACCTGACCTCCTGAACAGTCCCTCCCCAGCTTCCCTGTAGCCCCTTTCAGATACCGGGAGGCCACAAGAAGGTCTCCTGGGAGCCTTCTCCAGACTGAACAACCCCATCTCTCTCAGGATTTAGGGATGCTTGTTCTCCTAACTGGAACAGGCCTTGCTATCAAAAGTTTCTTGTTCCTGCCTTAGAAATCTGGTCTGGGATGCTGATTTGTAGTGCCTGAATCTCCAGGGTACCCTGCCTTGGTGTGTGGGGAGGATTTGGCTCTAGCTGGTTCTGAGAACTTCCCTTGAAGTATCTCTTGTCACACTTCCAGAAATTTCCCAGAGTAATCATGCTGCCTTCAGTTTTGGAAGGGTGTTAGATGTTTATCTGACATGTTTCCATGAGTAACAGGCAGGAACACAAGAGGCAAGGGACCTTTTAGCAGAAAATAATCTGATAAAACAAAATTAGTTGATGAAGGTAGTTTTATTTTGACATGAATTGCTGCAAGTCTTGTTTGGGTGATAAAGTCTATGTTTCAGTGTCATCTCCCTTTCAGCTGTAAAGCAAGAGATAAATACTGGGAAAATAGCAACACTGTCTTAAAAGTAAGCATTTCATCAGGGCTATTAAAAAGCTTAGCATCTAAATTCATATTAATATTCCCTTGCTGTCAAGTGGTATCATGCTCTCTGGAAAAAAAAATGCATTCTTGCTCCTTGTTTAATTGGAGAGCTAAGTAATGAAGTCATCTGACATTATTAAGACTTTATCTTATGCTTGGTTAGTTTTCAAGTGCTTTTCTTTTTAAATGCAGAAGCACTGAAGCAAACTGATCTCTCCCAGGTTGGTTTTTGGCTAAGTTTGGGGATTCTGATGTAGTGCATCTTCCTATGGCTGCCTTTTTCCTGGTGTGTCAATAGAAATTCAATAATATCCTACTTTGCTGACAATTATTTGTTCCTCTACAGTCAAATCTATAGTCACTTTACATTCTAATTTATGGTTTAGTCATCAGAGTGACCATTGGAGTGTAAGGTTCCTAAATAGCTCTTTGAATCAGCCTAGTGGGAGATGGGAAACAGTGACAATGTCATTTTCATATCAGTAACTCTCCAGTTGGCTTGACTGTTAGAGATGTAGCTTTAGAAAGCTGGAAAGCATGGAGGAGCATTCATCTCTGCCTTGGTCCTCCTCTGCTGCTGCTTGGTTTGGGTTTAAAGAGTCTGGCTAGTCTCAACACTGTTCTTTTAGGGGAGTTTTGGGTGTGCATCCTGTGTAAACAACACAGTTTGTGGTGTATTCCCTTCCCTGTGGAGAAGGATGTTGTGAGAAAAGCATTGTCTGAAGGAAGGCAAAGTTTTAGCAATCTTTGAGGCTGAGTTTTGAGGTCCTTGGAGGGTTTTCATAACAGCCTTTCCCCAGCTATGCTAATGTGACTTCATCTGGGAGTTTCCAGTGCTGTTGGCATGCACTACAGGTAAGAGAATTTGCCCTGAAGTGTTGCTGCTGTTGCTGAGATTCCAGATGTCCAGAAGCCACTTTGAAGATGGGCTAATAGTGAGTGGTTTGAAGCATCTGCTACTTCTGTTTGTGGCATTGTCACTCTCAAGTTTGAACTGTGAATGTCAAAGGGAAATTCAAAAGCTGTATCAGACCTGTGTGCTCTGAGTAAATCCCTGATTTAATTGATAGGCCATCTCATTCTTCTGTCTTCCTCCACAGTACTTTCTCCTTGGTTTTAGGGTGTAGCTGGAAACCACCTTGTCCAGGAAGATTAGTTTGGATTTCCTGACTCTGAAGTTGTACATTTTTGACATCACACCACTACAGTACTCCTCAGGAAAAGAGTTTTGATATTTCACAGCCTTTCTTTGTCCCTTTAGATGATCCAAACTGATGGCAATCATCATCAGTTCATTCTAATCCTTGCAATATTC
This sequence comes from Galbula dea, assembly GCA_013399015.1. Lineage (NCBI taxonomy): Eukaryota > Metazoa > Chordata > Aves > Piciformes > Galbulidae > Galbula > Galbula dea. The sequence continues at coordinate 179,935 of VWZX01005923.1, forward strand.
ATTTATTCTAGTAACTTTAGCTCATTTTCTTGTAATGAGATGCTTTATGCCTATCATTGTGCTGTTGACTCCAATGAAGGCAGAGGAATGCAGATAGATGAGAGGACTGGGCAGTCACAAGTCATATGAAGTTTAACAAGGGCAAGTGCTGGCTTCTGCCTTTGGGAAGGGGCAACCCAAAAACAACCTACAGCCTGGGGAATGAGGGGCTGGAGAGCAGCACTGCAGAGAGGGATCTGGGAGTTTTGATCCATGGTAAGTTGAATGAGTCAGCAGTGTGTGCTGGCAGCCAAAAGGGCCAGCAGGGTCCTGGGGTGCATCAAGCACTCCATTGCTAGCCAGTTGAGACTGGTGCTAGTCCCAATCTACTCACCACTGGTGAGGCCTCACCTGGAGTACTGGGTGCGCTTTTGGGCACCACAATACAAGAGGGACATGAAGTGGTTGGAGAGTGTCCAGAGGAGGCCACAAAGATGGTGAAGGGCTTGGAGGGGAAGACATATGAGGATAGGCTGAAATCCCTTGGTCTGTTCAGCCTGGAGAAGAGGAGACTGGGGAGAGACCTCATGACAGTTTAGAACTTCCTGACCAGAGAGGGAGGGGTGGGTGCTGACCTCTTCTCTCTGCTCAGCAGTGACAGGAGCCAGGGGAATGACATGAAGCTGTGTCAGGGGAAGTTCAAGTTGGATGTTAGGAAGAGCTGCTTTACCCAGATAGTGATGGAGCGTTGGAACAGGCTCCCCAGGGAGGCTGTCATGGCACCAGCTCTCATGGAGTTTAAGCAGCACTTGGACAAAGTCACTTACTGTGACTTTGGGGCTGTCCTATGCTTAAAGACGAGTGGGACTGGATGATCCTTGTCGGTCCCTTCCAACTCAGGAGTTTCTGTGATCACCTGTCATGGAGATTTTGGTCTCATTCTTGTTTCTCTAGATTTGTTCCTTCTAATAACAATGATAATTGTGGCCATCTGTTGAAATTTATATAAAATAAGAAGAGTTCTGCACTTTTTTTGATCTGGTAGTTAAGTTTTAACTGCTTTAGCAGGTCATGAGCTCTCACTTGATTGGTTCCTTACATGCTTTTACTGAGAGTTATGCTGAAAGCTCGTGGCAAAGCCAAAGACTGATTTTTCCATCAGCTGACTTTGGTTTTTAGAAGGCATTGGGAGGATTTTGCTGGATTTTTTAATGAATTCCTAAGCTCTTTGGGGTGATATTTTTAGATTATCTTCTTTCCTCAAGGTCATTTAAATCTTATTTCAAGTTGCACTTAATTTGTGTGATTGGAACACAACTCAAGAAACATGTATTTGCTTATTTCTTTCTTTTATAGCAGTATCCTACAAGGAGGAATATGGTTAAGAGTGACAGAAATCCTTAACATGCCTTAAGTTTCAATGCTCTTTGCTCTGAAAGAGACAGATGCAGGTGGAGGAAGGTATAACATAGCTTGGATAATACCTGTCTTTTAGTTAAACCAGAGAAAGCTTGACATTGAAATGGGGAGGCACTAAATACAGAGCTGTACTGGGTTTGTCTTCCAGTCTGACAGTTCTATGGCCAGTAAATATCTATAAGGGGTTTGGGGGATTAAGGGGAGGAGGAACAAAGGAAAACAATGTAATAGGAGTGGCTTTCCAGCAGATTTGGTGAATTTGAACTGAAAGCCAGGTGAACCAGAGCCTGGCCCATGACAGGACATGTTAGCACCAAGATCCAGCCTTTTCCAAAGACATCTCATCTTGCCATGCAGGAGAGCTTTGGAGATAGGCAATATTCTGCCAGATGCCAAAAGCCCAGAGCTACTGGACAAGCTGAACTTCTAGAGTCTGACTGCACAGGCACTATAACATCAGATATTTTACAGCCCATCTTCAGGTGGCCTGGCTCTCTAGGTTACACTCAAGTCTCCAGAGCAGTGTTCCTCCTTAGGCTTCCTTTTAACTCTCTTGATGACAGGGAGATTGTGTTTTCACAAGTGATTTGTTGCTGCTTGCCCTGCTGTCTAAATTACAAGTGGCAGGTTCTGCCTCCAGTATTAAGTACCAAAGCAGATCCTGCATTGAAAGGAACCTTTAGGCAATTCAGAGGGAGAAGGAGGCTTTGTCTTCAGTGTAAAACTGTTGGATGTGTGTAGTAGCCTCTCCTGAAAGAAATACTCTTGAGTGGTGGCAGCTGCTTTTGAAATACTTGAGTTATCTGCCATAAAGAGCTCATTGCTTCCTTCCATGCAGTTAGTGGCTGATCCAGTGATGTTGGAGCTATATCAGGAACAATAGTGATGTAAGGAAGCCAGAGCTCTGAGCAGCTGATGTTAGGCACACAGGAGGTCTGTCTGAAGGACAGGAGAAGGACTTACCTTCTATAGTGAGCGATTTGCTGTGGCATTGTGTCACAACAGATAAGTAAATCCTAGGTGTAAAGAGGAAGTTTCCTCAGCCTAGCTGGTCAAGAACCAGTTAGCAGCACTGATTGAACCAGGCTGTGCTGAAGCAAGCTCTAGAAGCAAGGAAAGCTCATGTTTTCAGGGAGATGTGTTCATCTGCCATTCATCTCTTCTTGCTTTCTGATTCCTTGTGTTTGATGTCTGTCCAAAGAAGGGCAGCAAAGCTGGTGCAGGAATGGAAGCCCTTGTGGGTCAGTTCAGGGTCACCTCTCCTGTCCCCTTGTCACCTCAGGTGCCACCTCTGACTCACTGCACCCCAAGGTGGCACACAAGGTGTAGCAGTGCCCTTGGTCTGCAGAGGAGCAAGTCTAAGGCAGAGCCTTTCTGCAGCCCAAGCCTTGGCACCTTGGCAGGAACTCTCCCCATGGAGTGTTCTCCCTGCTAGGAGCAGACACTGGCTGGGAGAACATGCTGGGAAGTGCAGAAAGTGCAGCCCTGAGAAAAGACTGAGCTGGAAAGGGAAATCAGTGAGCAGATCAGTTCTGTTCTAGCTCAAACCAGGGCATATGTACTGTGACTTAATGCTCATAGCAGAACAGAGGTGCCTCCAGAGTGTCCCTTTTCAGTGGTGTTAGCATGGGGTAAACCAGTTTTAAGTACAGCTAGACCTTGAGGAAATTGAAAGGGCTTGGCTGTGTTGGGCACCTCTGATAAAAGTGAGGGACACAACAGTGCTGGGATGACAACAATGATCTGTGTTTTGATCTGCACAGCTTGTTGGTTGCTTCTTATTCTGTCATGGGTTTATTTTGCTTTCCTTGCTGTGAAACCTTTCCTTCCTGCTGTTGTGCTGCTCACTGAAAGGAGACAGTGTCAGGTTCAATGGCACTGCAGCTGAGCAGGCACATTTCACTCCAGGAGGAGCTTTGGCACGTTTGTCTGGTGCCTCACATGCCCAGGACTGTGTCCTGCTGCCCTTGAACTGCAGGCTGATTCAGGATGAGGTGTTGACACCCTCCCTGTCTGACAAGTCACCTGCTCCTGTAGCTGTGCTACAGTGGGGTTTTCAATGACGTGTTCTACCTCCTTGCTCAGTCATCAGTCTCTCAGCATATTATAGTTGGGGTTTTTCCCCTTTGCAGCTAAGGAAGGGAAGAAGGAGCATTTTAGTTCCTCTTGAAGCTACTCGCATTCTTTTTGGCCTTTCAGATGGCCATGCCTGTCCCCACAGCACACTGCAAATCCATGTGTCAGATCTTCCTCTGCCACTCCAACTTAGATGCTTTTTCTTATTTCTTCTGCAGATAGCTTGTCAAGTCTGAAGAATTTAAGCTTGTCTTCATTCTCAGCATAAAGCTAGCTGGCCAAGAGCTCTCATTGTCCTATTTGTTCCAAGAACCTGGTTTCACAAGTTCTTTGTGTTTCCCTACCTCATTACCTTTATGTTGGGTCAGTCACTAAACTCCTCCATCATGCCAGGTGCAAGGGTGCCAGTTTTTCTTCCTTTCAAATTGCTTGTCAAAATGAAGCCTGGTTATAAACCCCAGCAACATTATCTGGCATTTCATAAAATAAGCTGGGGAAAAGTTCCTTCAAAATAAAAAGAGACTACTTTAGGGTCCATGATCTTCAAGGTCTTTTCCAACCTAAATGGTTCTGTGGTGGTCTTTTGTTGTCTGCATGTCATGTAGTCTTCTGGGGTACCCCTGTAGGTTAGCTTGGCACCAAGCATGGGTTCTGTCACCAAGTGGCTCGATTTGCAACCAGGTAAATTCACAGTGATCTAGTTTTATTTTGGCACTAAAGATGTGATCATCACACAACTCTCTTAAACAAAGAAGCTGTATCACTGTGCAGCGTTTCAATTTCACCTTTTTCGGCAGTGGTTCGGGTTCTATCTAGTGTCTCTGTAGTAAGATGCTTGTATTTGGGGGAAAGGTTTGATCTGTGCAGTTGTGATGCAGGCCAAGCTTTAGGGAAGGAAGTTGCTAGACTCCAATCTCAGCCTGTCTGCTCCAGCCCTTCAAAGTTTAAGCAGGAAAAACTCTTTTCTAGAGAAGAGTGTAAAGAGAAGTTTAATTAGTGTTTATGCAGTCTCCTTGCTACTGGTGCATTGCTGCTGTCTTTAGCTCTGTGCTTGCTGAGGTGAACCTGGGTTTGGTGGTGGTTTGGGTTTTTTTGGACATTAAAAGCTATATCTGCAGTGCCCTTCATCTTGGTGGCAGGCATGATGCCAGGACATTAGTTTGGAAAGCAAGGAAAGAAGAAGAAAAGGAGCCCAGACTCTTGCAGTCACATTTAAATCCCAAATTGCCTGATGGCTGTTACTCTTCTCTCTGGGGTGTCAGATGGATGCTTCTCCCTTTGAGGTGTGGACTGCCTCAATGTCCTTCCCAGGCTGTTTGCTTTGCAAGGAGTGAGCCATGACTGAGCAGAGCCTCCAGTTCACCTTTAAAAGCTGGTCACCAGTAGCATGTACAGAAATCCCTACTTTGAAACAAAGAGCTGCTCTTTATGCTGTCAGCAAGGTCTTGTCCCTCACCAGGAGTTATGGATACTGCAGTGGAGTGGCTGAAGCTATTGATAGTCTTCCTCCTCTGAGCATAATTCATGTGCTAAGCAGTTGCTTTGGGATTTTAACCAACTAACTGGTTAGTGAGGGCATTACTTAAGCCTTTCCCATTAATCCAGATCTCGTTTGTCATTCTGTTGGGTTTGTTGTTGACCCAATGCTTTGCCTGTGTTCAAATGATCTCCATTTGAATTGGAAGTACTTGCTGTCTCACAGCACTCTAATTTCTGTGCACATTTGTCAGTAGTGAATGCTCATTGGGGGTGATTACTCTCTAACTGCTTGTCCCAGTATACCTCAGGGAGATTAATCAATCTTCTGCTTTTTAATTGACATCAATAATGCCTTTGCATTTATCAATATTTCTTAATTGTCAAGTTATAACAGTGGAACTTCAATAATAAATCATGCTGATGCTTAACTTCATACATTAGATGTTGAAGAGTCTCCTTAAGCAGTTTGAAGTGTTGCAAATTGCTTTTCAATGATTTGTATGTGTGCTCATGGGGGAAGAGGAGGAAAAAATGGGGGTGTGATGGTGTGCTGAAGAGCTGAAGAACCCTGAAGAGCTAACCCAGTGACAGGAAAATACCTTTACCACATGGAGGGTATGCTTTATGGTTAAAAAAAGGAAGTAAGTCTTTTCCAAGTGCTCCTTTTATTACTAATAATTTTGTGAGTGTGATAGGGCTTCTACATTTGTTGTGCTCTCCCAGGGGACTTGTCAGGGCTGGGGGCTGGTTCCTTTCTCTTAGCTGTACAAGCCAGGCATAAGGCAGAGAGAATTACTAGCACTGCTGCTCCTTTGCAGAAGTAGCAATGAGCTCTGGGAGATCAAGGTACCATGATTTTAACTGCATTTCACCATGTGCCTGACCTCAAGATATCAAGGTGGAAATGAAGAAGCTCCTTCGGCTTAAATGTAAGCACATATTTAAAGACTGGTGCATAGGGAGCAGAATTGTTTGTCTAGGTTCCCAAAATATGCTTACAGCAGGAATTAGTGTGATGTTCCAAGTCTTAAAACACTGTCTCAGTAGGTATCTCTATCATCTACTTCCCTCTCTTCTCTGTCCACCTTTAGAGCCAAGGAGCAGTAGAGGAGAGAAGGAAATCTGCTTAGACAGAACACTGGCAGGATGCTGATCGCGTTGTGTCAGTCTTGCCACCTTCTATGGGCCATGCCAAAGACACTCTAAGAACTAACACCTCCCTAATGAGCAGAGAAGAAGGAATGAATAGTTAATGCTGGTATTTCCCAGTTAAGTGAGAGCCAGTGTGAACACCAGGATAGGAACAGATAATCATAGCATTGTCAGAATTGGAAGGAACCTTAAAGATCATCTAGTTCCACCCTCCCTGCCTGGCAGGGACACCTCCCACTAGATTAGGTTGCCCACAGCCCCATCCAGCCTGGCCTTAAAGCTTCCACAACCTCTCTGAGAGAAGAGAGAAGTAGGGAAGCGGCTATTTGAGGGGATTTGCAATTTTCCTTGGTTTTTTCACTTGAGGTCCTAAAGGTGAACTGCAGTTTTCAACTAGACATACATGGAAAAATTCAGAGAAGTCATTAATGTTGTTAAACTAGGAGATTGTTTTACTCTTACTGTGTAGGGCCTAATTGTGCCATGCTGCTTTATAGCTGACTAAAAGTTGTTAGCTGAAATGCTGCAGAATTAAATGGTATTTGCATAGAGAGACACCATTTACTGAAGTTAAAAGGCTAGAGAAATGCTTATTTTGGGAAGGAACAACAGGTGAGGAGCTGGCAGAGCTGGGGAATTGTTAGGACTAACCTCTCTAACAGTCAAAACAGTAGGAAAGGAATATTTATATACATGATAAAAAAACCTCTTAATCGAGGGGTGAGTAAAATCCACCAGAAATTCAATCCTAGGAAGCAAAAGAAGAGATTCAAAACATCCAAATCTTCATGCAGGTAGCAAAGTTCTGTCTCTTGAGCAATTTAAGAGCAGACATCTCCACACTCTTGTTCTTCCTGCCTTTCTTGTTCTCCACCCTGACTCCCTCTTTGCATGTACCCTGGTTATATATCTCTGTATTTCAAATCAGGTATTGTTAGTTGAAAACTATTGTTAATAGATTGATTGATTGATAGTTTATCTCACTACTTTGAACTTGTGTGAGAGAAAAATGGCTGGTGACCAGGTGAGTTAAACACTGGGATGAAGCCTGTTGCCATCCTACTCATGATTGATGGCACTGGTGAGGCCACACCTCGAGTATTGTGTGCGGTTTTGGGCACCGCAGTTTAGGAAGGACATTGAGCTACTAGAGAGGGTGCAGAGAAGGGCAACTAAGCTAGTCAGGGGTCTGGAAAACAGGCCTTATGAGGAGAGGCTTAGGGAGCTGGGCTTATTTAGCCTGGAGAAGAGGAGGCTGAGGGGAGACCTTATCGCTCTCTTCAGCTACTTGAAAGGCCATTCTAGGGAGGCGGGTGTTGGCCTCTTCTCCCTTGTGACTAGTGACAGGACTAGAGGGAATGGGCTTAAGCTGAGCCAGGGTAGGTTTAGATTAGATATTAGGAAGAAATTCTTTACTGAAAGAGTGGTTAGGTATTGGAATAGGCTGCCCAGGGAGGTGGTGGAGTCACCATCCCTGGAGGGTTTTAAGAAGAGGATAGATGTGTTTCTTCAGGGGATGATTTAGGGGTAAGAGTAGTGTAGGGCTATCGGTTGGACTAGAGGATCTTGAGGGTCCTTTCCAACCATAATGATTCTGTGATTCTGTGGCATTTCTTTGTTATCCCTGTCCTCTTTCTAACTGAAGAAATCATGTGGTGCCCAGATGCTAAAGGAAGAAACAGACCCAGAGATTCTGTTCTGTGTACAAAAATGTCTATGCTCTATCAAAACTAGCTTTGATATGAAAAGACAAAATGTTAGATGCTTCATTCAGTCTAGCAGACATTTGGTTGATGTCTTCCAAGTGCTGAAAGTAGTGAATGAAGCCTCTCCCTCCTCCTTTTGAATGAGACACAGCTGATCAGACACAGCTATCTCCCAAATAAAATTCCAGAGGTTATCAAATCCCATTAAGGATGTGTAATCAATCTTTGTGAAGGGGAAAGCAATTCAGAAGACAAAAACCCATCAATGCTTTCTTTAGCATGGCAGATAAAGTACCTTCTCCTTAGTTTCCAAAGGAGTCGTCCTGGGGCACAGCTTGATAGAACATGTCAGCCCAGCCACATCCATGCCTAGGAGGGGGAGCTTGGCTCAGTGTAGAAATGTGGGAACACAAGTCGTTAAGTGCTGACCTTTCAGTGGCATTCCAATTGTATTGACCCTTTTGGTTTCATACCTGCTAAGAAGATCCCTGAGATGTGTGTGAAACTAAATTTAGCCTGGCTGTTAGCATGAAGAGTGTAAAATGTTGTCTGCCTGAAGTTCAGAACACAGGATTTTATGCAGTGTCCTCCAAAACTGTTCCTAATGCCAGCACGGCCTGAGCAGGAGCTTAAAGGAGCTCAGTTGCCAGTGCTTTAGAGGGAGAGTGAAACTTGCTGCTCCCAGGTCATTAGGTGGGATGTATTTGAAACCTAAGTGAGCCTAGTACAGGAAATTTCCCTTCAACCTTCTTCCTTTCCTCAAACTTCTTGCAGGGACTGAATATTGAGGCCACTGAGAGGGAGTGTAATGGCTGGCCACAAAGTATGTTCTCACAGGCTGAGAAGGGAGGGTAGCTCTTCTGTTCAGAGGGTGCCTGAGCAGACTAATAGCAAGGGTCTGGACTTTGGTCACACATTTATGCTGACTGATATGGATGCTGGAGAGTTCAAGGTACTCTAGAAGCCACTGGAATGTCAGCTCCGAAATTCCTTGAGCATTTGAGAACAGGAGCTTTTCCCCCTCTAATACAATTTCATATTTGAAATGAAAATCAATAGAGTGGAGAAGTAGAACTTGTGGTCTTCGGCATCTTTAGTGAAGTACAGGCCATCTATCTTTCTATTTCCTTTCTCAATCTTCAGCTAAGAGAAGAGTAACTTCACACAGCTGTCCTGCAGACCTCAGGGGAATAATTCCTTTAGGGAGTAATTTGTGAGCTCCACAGTGCACTTGGTATTTCTCACAGGTGCTTAGCACGTGCATCTCCTGTTGCAAAGCTGAAAGGTCCCTCTAGGGGAACGGTGAGGGCTTGAAGGAGGAGAGCCAGTCACCCTTGCAACCCTTATGGTTGCTGGCATACAACCAAGGAGCCTTTGAATCTCAGCTGATCAGGCTTCAGCAACAGCCCTTCTGATTTCAAAGGTTTGCAGTGATCTAGAGTTAAGGGTTGGGGGAAACTAACACGGTTTTTACCAGTCTGTGCTAGTAGTCACTTCCTAGCTGACTCCCCTGTCATGATGACAGTTGGTCTGGAAGGTAGAGGCAGCTGATTCAGTGGAGGTCAGGTTGCAGGTTTTGTTTCTTTAGGCAAGGTGGTGAAATCCAGCTGCATTGCACATTAATTTCACCAGTGCTACTTGATTTGGGGGTTTGGTTTCAGCTTTCCATTTGAAGATTGGAGGTCCTTATTTGCCTTACTGGCTAAGGCTTTTTAACTACCAGTCTTGTACCTCTGAGTGCTGCAAAACACTCAGGAGAGTGTTCTGAGGAGAAGTCTGACCTACTCCTGCAAAAGGAAACAAACCTGAGAACACAGGAACAGAGATTCAAGGTTTCCCACTGTATAGAAATGGCTAGAACCTTTAATATTGAGGCCTTGGGATCAAATTTAAGGTGGCATTAAAACTTTCTAATAAATTCCTTGCTGAATCTCTGAGGTTTGTTCCTCAGCTCTAATTCAATAAGGTCACACTGAAGCAAGTGCTGTCTGTGCTATTGTAATTGCTCTCAGCAGGCTGCTAATATTATTGCAGAGAAGTGCCAGCTACTATGCTTTTATTTCTTTCTTCAAGCACTCCCTTTCCTACATGCTTGCTCCCCTTGCTCTCAGGTCTCCCCTAAGTAGGAAGTGAAGCTGTTTCAAGTGACATTTGCTTCCCATTTTAGCATGTTTTTATAGTAATGCTTTCCTGAGTCTCTTCAACAAAGGGGGAGAAAAAAAGCACAGGCTGCCTTATTACACAGTAATGAGGAGCTTTTGTTTCCTTCCCTTAATTCTCCTCCAACCCTGGTGCATTAGATTCAGCCTCCAAGTTCTTGGAAGGTGATATTCCTAAATACACAATGCTCAGCTCGTTTTTGGCTAGGTGCTTTTAGGTTTCTGGAATCGATGCAGAGCTAAAGGAGTTTCTTCTAGGCACACGGGGAGGATACACCGAGTACTCATAAACAAAGGACAAATTGCAGCTCATCACTGCGAGTCGTGTGTATTTGCAGATGAATAGCACATCTTCTGTTGCAACGTGGCTTTCAGGAGAGCATTGGTAATGGGATGTTTCCTGTGTGAATGCAGATGTACGCTCAGTGTGCTGCTGGCAGGTCTGTTGCTGCTGTATTGGAAGGAGATCAGTACAGTAACTAAGTGCAAATGCAGAGTGATGTGATCATGGTTTTCTGTGTAGTTCCTTGTGACTGTGACAGACTCAGGATCAAGTCTGAATGAGCTGTAGTAGCTGTACACTAATTTCTAGATGCATCTTCCTCTCTTTACCACTCTGACTTGCTGTCTAGAATGCCAAGTCTGTAACAGTGGCATGTTAGGAGCTGTGTGCATCATGGCTTGGTCCTTTTAACAAATGAAGAGAGTTTAAAACCCTGTAGCTAGATGACATAGTGAGTGTTTTGGGGTGAAAAAAAGCCAGTCTTCTAGTTGTGGGGCTAGATCTGTCTTTCTTGGTGGTGTGTACAAAGTAATAATTCATACCTCAGCAAAACTGGTAGCTCAGACCTTTGTAGTTTCAAAGGACCAGCCTGGCCATAGCTGAAGGCTCCTGCCTGGTATCCACCTGTGACTTCCTGCACCCTAACTGGCTTCACACTTGCCCATCTTCACCCTCCTGCTCCATCATCTTCCCCTTGCACTCAGTCATTCCCTGGGGTCCAGAAGTTCTTACGTAGTGTGTCATACACACAGTATGTTTTTTGTGCCTCTCCAGCCAGGTACAGGCACTGACAGTCCTCTGCCCATGGCATTCCTTGCTGCCAAACAAGCCAGTCTCTATAGGGAAGACAATTACTGGCATGGATATTCAGCATGCTCAGCTACCATATGTACAGGGAGAGGTGTCCTCTTGCCCACATGGACTTGACTGGAAAAAGAGGAGCAACAAAAGATGTTTTACGAAGGCAATTCCTGCTCTGAAGTGCATGCAGCTGTATCCTGCCCACCTCCACAGCAAGCAGAATGGATCCAGGACTGCCCCCCAGCATGCAGGCAGGTGGGATAGTGCATAGTATTGCTTTGCCATACCTCTGCTAAGTCTGGTTCTGTAATTAACCAGATTATGATCTTCAGTCATAACTCTTCACCCATTCTCTTCTTGCTCCTCATTTCTTCTTTGTTTAGTTACCCTTGATGTCTGCTTTTGGCCATGCATCATATGGTGCTGGTAGGATGTACACCACAGTGCCAGCACACTTGATGAACTTCAGTGCTAAAAACCTAGCACTTCTGCAGTGTGTGGAGGGAGGTCACTCCTGATCAATAACTGCTCATTGCTTTTTACTTACAACATCCACATTCTAATTTATATTTCCTGCTGCTGCCAGAGGGAACTAATTTCTGGCACCAGAGATGCAGTGCAGCTACTTTCAAGCAGACTAGTCCTGAGATGAAATGATGTTACTGACCTGACACACTTAAAAAGCTTGATTCTGAAGCCTGCTGTGGCTTGAGCTTGCAGGTTGCTGAGGGAGGTTAGTGTTGCTCTGAATCACTGTGAGTTGTGATCACATCCTTGCTTTGTAAATTAAATAATGAAGCAGTTGTGTGTGAGTTCCTACAATAATTAGTAGTTACTGTGCTTTGAAAGGATCTGAATCTACAGCACATGATGGTAGGAGCTGAAATTTGTTTTGCCAAAGTTGGCTTTCAGTCAGAGAGACTTCCAAGCTCCAGGTTTGATTTCTAATCCCTTGAGATTACCTGTAGAAAAGTGAGTGAATAGTCAAATAGTTGTTTGGGTAGGGAGGGTTTTTCAGCTAAACTAATAATCTTGTTTGAATTAATCAGGGAAAAGCTTGTGTGGGTGAGATGACCTTTCTGAGAGTTCTCCTGGAGATCTCAGATGTGAAGTAGTGGTAAGTTTTGTTGAAGGATTTTGATAGAGCAGCAAAAATAAAATCCTGGCAATTTACATATAGGAGTTGCTATTAGCCTGAAGCTTCTGAAGTGTTGCACAAATTGTGGTAGTCTGCTTTCAGCTCTGTCAAATGGCATCTATTTAACACAGTCTAGCCTAAATACAACACTATAAACCCTGCCACTGGCAAAACCAATTCAATTCCATATAACACTGTTAGCCAGGCTATTGAAATCACTCCCCAAACTACACAGTGTGTCATAGGGGGTATCTCAGTGTGGGATATTGAGGCAATAGCTAAGCAAACTCACTGCAGGTAATATCTGGGAGCTTTGGAATATGGAGAAATCTACCTCTTTTTAAGTTCTAGGCAAAATGTCCCTCCCAGTAAGGAATAAAGTTTCATCTCTCTTCCTTGGACAGGAAGTAAGCATTGAGTAAATTTTGACTATGCTATTAGAGTTGGTGTTTCATCCTGACACTTCAAGCTGTGGTATTGTGACACTTCTTTCTAGCTGTTCCTCTCTTCACTACTCTCTGCCTCTGAAGCATGGGGTTGAAGAGCTCAGTGCTGTGAACCCATCAGGGCAGAATGCTTTGGAGTAAAAAACATCAAACACTTCTCAGTCCCTTCTTAAGATTTTTGGAAGAAGCAAGAGCTTGATCTCCTGATTTACCACAAAGAATCTTGCAGTGCTATTTCTCCAGAGTTCAAAATGGGATCACTTCAGGTTTCTGTGTCTTCTTTTGTAGTACTGGATAAGAAAGGCAGTTGGGAGAGATCACCTTGAGGGGGACAATGTCAATTCTCTCTTGCTGAGATCCATCTAAGCAATATCACTTCTGGAAAGAATCCTATATTGAGAGAATCAAGTGCAGGTATTTCTGATTTGGGAAGTCTCATATTTGGGGTGGGTTTTTTATCCTACCCTGAAGTAGGGTAGGATATTTTATTAATTTTTATTTAATTAGTTTAATTTTACTTGTGCTGTCAAGACGTCAACAGGTCTCTGGTGCCTTCTCTAAGTCCAGGGAGTTTTATTTTGGTTATTGACACTATTTTGCTGGATCTGGCTGTGAAATTCCTCCAGCTTTCTTACTCTTGTTCCTGACCATGAGCACAGTTTCAACAGATTTAGAAAGGGGTGCATGTACTGGAGGTATCTTTATTGTTCTACTACCATATTAAATAGCATCAGCAGTGATTCATTTAGTTCACAGAACTAGAAGCTACTCTAAACAGCAATGCATTAAGGACTTCACTTGTGGTTTTGTTCTTTTCCCTATAAGCTCAATTTTTTTCACAGAGGAGCAGGTTAAACTTTACAGCAACTACTACAACACCTAAGGATAACCTTACTGTGGAGACACACAAGGAGCTAGGGATCTTGAGCAGGAGCAACGTTACTTGGTTTTATTGTTAGAGAAACAAATCCCAAATGCCAGTGTTTAAAAAGCAAGATCTGTATATGTGAATAATGCAAAGCAGGAATGATTTATTTGATTATGGTTATAGACTTCTCAAACCTGTAATTTCTGTTGTTCCCTCTTAAAAGTCATCATCCAAGTGCTTTCTGGTGTGTGTGCTACAGAGCCAGTGTAGTGTAGACAGTCTCCTTAGTGGGAGGTGTCCCTGCTAGGCAGGGGGGTTGGAACTAGATGATCTTTAAGGTCCCTTCCAACCCTGACAATTCTAGGATATGTACTTTTGACCTCCAGTTTGTGGGAAGCTCAATGTGTTCCAGCCCAGTTGCAGGAACAGCTTTGACAAGGCAAGAGAAGTAGTTTCATAGCACCTTCAATGCCACCCTTGCCTGTCATAGTGAGCAAGATGCCTGTCTGGTGACTTTTTTCCCCCAGCCCAAGCCATTTGCCTCCAGCTAGACCCTGCTTTGGGAAGATCAATCACAAAATTACATTGATGTCTCATGGGAAATTCAGTGTGTGTGTGAGCAGGAAGCACAAACACCAGGGAAAATTCTCTACTTCACTTTCTTCACTGAGTTTGAATAATTTCCTGGTGATCCTGGTAGTATTTGACAGCCATAAATAGCACTCTTAAGAAGCTGAACAGTAAAGCATTTTTACTAATTATGAGGCATGAAAACAAATCTCTAGTATCTGGCACTGGTCCTCCAGATGTAATAAGTATGTTGTCCTGACAAGGTAAGTAATTTATGACCGAGCCAGAGGTGTAATTGTTCTGTGAATAAAGAGGGGCTTTTAGCTTCCAGGGATATCAAGTATTTTTCATGAATATTAAGTAAACTTTAATGACTGAAGAAAGGAGCAATGTGGAGGGCAGTCATTAATACCCTGTCTGAGCTGGCCTGCAGCCACATTAATGTGTGTAGCAAAGGCAGATTATAGCTAAAATAATAACACTAAGCCTTTCCTTCTTCCCTTTTCACCATTTTTAAAATATACATAGAACTAGAAGGGTGAACTAGCTGCTTATTTACTGTCATTTACAGGAGGTGAGAAAGAAAACCAGTAATCGGTGCTGTTGGAGAAGTGATAGATGGCAATGGGATGGTTTGAGGCTATTAATTGCAGGGAGATTATACTGGTTCAGGTACCTCTGATGTTGGGGGCTTGAAATATTAGTTAATTCAAAGGCAAACTGGATTATAAATTATTAGTAAGGTGATGAAACCCATTTGTAGACTGTCTCACATGGGTAGTATTTCAGCTTGTGGTTTAGTTACTTGTATGTTGCAAAGGGAGGTAAGAATTGAACGTAGGGATGATATGGGGGTGTGTGGAGTAGCTGAGTTACTTCTGAGACTGGGTCTTTCCAGTGCTCTCTGCCCTTTTCATGAGTTTTTATTCAGCTTGCTCAACTATTCCTACTCCACCACTAGCCTTAATTTGACTCTGTAGAAGATGCTCTAGAGGGGGAGGGAACCACATTCACAAACTCGCTTGGCCACTTGGGGGAGATAAAAACCAGCAGATCTGGTCACAGCCACGGCAAGTGGTGTCCTCCAAATTGCCACTCGGGATGTGCCGTGGCAAGGCACACCTCCTCTTCGGTAAACAAGGGCTTATTCCAGTAGAATGGCTGCAATACACTGCACTGCATGGGTCATCTTGGTAATGCCACCTGGCCTGGTTTGGGCTAGACCAGAACTGATTCTGTTCAGAGATTTCCCTTCCCAGCTCAGTCTCTTCTCAGGGCTGCACTGTCTGCACTTCCCAGCATGTTCTCCCAGCCAGTGTCTGCTCCCAGCAGGGGGAACACTCCATGGGGAGAGTTCCTGCTAAGGCTTGGGCTGCAGAAAGGCTCTGCCTTAGACTTGCTCCTCTGCAGACCAAGGGCACTGCTAGATCTTGTGTGCCACCTTGGGGTGCAGTGAGTCAGAGGTGGCACCTGAGGGGACTGTATCCAATCTGAATAGCAGAAATCAGTATCCCTATCTTATCTTTCAGGCAGGGTTTCCCTGGATGTTAGTAGGGAACAAGGAGCCTCCTACAAAGACAGAACATGGCAGAAAATTCTGGGGAGAATACAGAATTTGGGGGCCATTTTCTGATGTATTGAGTTCTTGCTGTAATGAAATGGTCTTTCAGAGCCATGATGAATGTGGAATCCAGAGGTTCACTGTGGGAACTCTTTCCCATTTATACAGAAGTGATTGATTGGAACTGAATTATATTTGTATGACAAAGTCTAAAAATACAGAATGTGCTGTGAGCCCTGATTAATTCAGCAGATAAATGTCAAGTCATGTTTTGTGTCTTTGGTTATGCATTTTTAACTTTAACATGTTGACATTGTGTTCTGAGGTGGGGGGGGAGGAAGAGAGCAGAGGGACATTGTGAGCTTGTGAATTTGATACTGCTAGAATCACAAATCTCTCTTGAATCTGCCTTTCCAGAACAGGTTTCTGATCTCTTGGGACTTCTAATTCTGATTTTTAAGTCTTTACTGAGCTGGTATTTGAGGCAATATGTAAATTGCAAGTGCAGCCCATCAGGAGTTTGCTGGCTTCTAGTTTCTGCATGCAGAATATTAAGGAAGTCTGAATGAAGTTTCCTAAAATACAGTCTATTGCTGCCACAAAAATAAAAATATTGCAGCTTTTTGGTAGAAGATTAAAGGCTATCATCCTACTAAGATGGGAGAAAATCTGTCTGAAAACTCAGAGTCTAATTGTGGTTGCCAATATATGGAATAAAAGGAAGCAGTAGGATGCAGTTTTCCAGTGCATCCTTTTTAGTGGCCATACAAGTAGTACAAAGGGGAAGGCAATGTTAGAAGATGCAAGGCAGGGTCTACCCTAGCTCTCCTTTGTTCTCCAGCATCTCTCCACTGTTCTGCTGGGACAGTGTCTGCTTGGTGGGGGAAGCTGGGTTTGGAAATGAGATGTTAAAGGCAAGTAGTTCACAGCTGCTGCTTTCTGAGGGGAGGAAATTCTGTTAATAGGAAAGATGATGAAAGGAAGAGAAGACTTAAGGGCACAAGGGTTAAGGATGGAATTAATGGATAGAATGATGCAGGATTCCCTCATCATTCCCCCACCTAGTGAAGATGTTCAGCTCCCTGGTATTATTTATCTGGTTTGAGCACTGTTATCTAGAAACAAAACCCAGAGAGATCAAGTCTTTCCTAATTAGTGTCTGCCTAAGAAGTGTAACATACTTTTTAATTATGTCTCTATTTCTTCTAGCTTGCTGCCCTGAATCTGTCAGCTTTCACCTCCTCCTTTGGATGCCCTGATGTCAGGCAAAAAATGTCAACCTGTTCCAGAGTTGATAATTTGATACAGAATCACACCAGTCTTAGAGATGTGTAGTAGCTGCACCTCTTGTGCCCATCCTACTATGGTACAAAATGTGTTTAATCGGAGCAGGTTCTTGAAGATTAAACACTTGTTTGTGCTAGATGTATGTTAATCTGGTCCAGAAGAAAGATGAGAGACCCCACCAGGGTTTTCCTGTGCTTTCCCCCAGTGTAATTAAGGTTTGTGTTGATTGCCCAGTTCAGCTTATTGGTGTTGGTCAGTCGATGACACTGACTGTTAGAAACCAAGGGAAATGGGAGTCTTTTTTCCTTTCTAAATTAAACAGTTGGCTGAAGTGTCCAATTACTACTGGTCCAATTAGAAGATACCTTGGTGAAGGAAAGCAGGATCCAATACATCTTGCTTCCTAAGTAGAAACCTCATTTTATTTTTAATCAGTGTTATTAAGGAAAACTTCCTTGGTAGTAGGCTTCACTCAGTGTTTCTTCATTATCAGCTCCAGGTGAAGCCAAAGGGAACCTTTCTTACTTCATACCAGAATTGATTTTTATGTTTTTAAACAAAACAAGAAGAAATAAAGAACAAGTGCATGCAAAGGGGTTTGGTGCATGTGTTTAAAAGCAGAGTTGCCATGGGTAACAGAGCTGATTCCCTTGGTTGGGGAAGTCATTGTTCATTACTTACCTAAAGTGAAAGGTTAATGGCCTGTAGGGATCTGAAGCAAGCCCTACAAAAATGCACAGCCAGGATCTAATGTTGTTCCACACTAGTGCTTTCCACCTACTTTTCCTTAGGCAAGGCAGAGCTAGAAGACAGCTGTTGCTGCTGTAATAAATACAGTTGATGTCAAGAAGTACCCAGTAGACTGAAAAATGAAAGGGCTCCTGTCAGCTGTCACCAGGGGCACAGGTTTGGTTTCATTACTGGTGGTTGGCAAACTTGTGTTCAGCTGCTACATATCTTACCCTTGCTGACCATACTAAACTGGGTAGAGTGGCTGACACACAGGAGGGTTGTGCTGCCATTCAGGTGACTTACATAGGCTGGAGAGTTGGGCAGGGAGACAGTGAATGAAATTCGTAAGGCCAAGTGTCAAGTTTTCCACCTGGGAAAGACCAACGCTATGGATCAGAAGAGGTTGGGGACTGAGCTGTTGGAGAGCAGTGAAGGGGAAAGGGACCTGGAGGTCCTGGTGGATGGAAGGATGACCATGAGCCAGCAGTGTGCTCTTGTGGCCAGGAGGGCTAATGGGATTCTGGGGTGGATTAGAAGGGGTGTGGCTAATAGGTCAAGAGAGGTTCTTCTCCCCCTTTATTCTACCCTGGGGAGGCTGCATCTGGAATATTGTGTCCAGTTCTGGGCCCCTCAGTTTAAGAAGGATAGGGAACTGCTGGAAAGAGTCCAGCGCAGAGCCTCGAAGGTGATGAAAGGAGTGGAACGTGTTCCTTCTGAGGAAAGGCTGAGGAAGCTGGGTCTCTTTAGCTTGGAGAAGAGGAGGCTAAGGGGTGACCTTATCTATGCTTTTAAATATGGGAAGGGTGGGTGTCAGGAGGCTGGGGTCAGGCTCTTCTCAGTGGAGCCCAGTGACAGGACAAGGGACAGTGGTTGTAAGCTGAAGCACAGGAGGTTCTGTGTGAATACTAGACCAAATGTTTTCCCAGTTGAGGTGCCAAAGCACTGGCACAGACTGCCCAGAGAGGCTGGGGAGTCTCCTTCTCTGGAGAGATCCCAAACCTGTCTGGATGTGCTTCTGTGTGACCTGGTCTAGGAAATCCTGCTGTGGCAGGGGGGTTGGACTAGATGATCTTTCCAGGTCCCTTCCAGCTCCTGACACTCTGTGATTCTGTGAAAAAGCATCTTTGTAGTAGAATTGACTTATTTGGTAGTGTGGCTGTTGCTTTAGTTGCTTTCTGGATACCTTAAAACTGTTACTTTTGGCATGTTCTTTTTCTTTTAGCAGCTTGAATGCAAATCAAAACAAGGTCTTGTGCAGTGTGATTGATACTGAGGTATTCCAAAGGCTTTTGTTGGCTCTCAAAGAGAAGCTTGAATGCTTCAGGGAGATCAATTAGCCACCTCACTGATACATGCCTGTGATGTAGGTTTAAGCCAAGTCACTCAGCAGCTCAGGGAAGAAAGTGCAGCATGTGTTTCAAACCAAGGAAGGATTTCACAGGGCTAGAGTGCACCCATCGGTCTGTAGCTGGTGTGGGATGTGGAAGGGGGAGATCAGGCTGGCTATTTCCAGGGAAGTGGGATCAGGAAGTGGCTTTTTCCAGGCAGGCAGAGTGGTGGTTAGCCTGCTCACTCTCCTAGTCACTTCACCAAACAACTGCCCAGCTGTTGGTGTCAAGAGGAGCAGAGTGGGGAGGAGAAAAGACACTGCTTTGAGGGACAGCAATAGCCAGGAACAGGATAAAATGTGCCCAGGTGACAGCCACTGATGTTGAAAAGCTGTGGAGGAACATCCTTCATCTTCTGAGAGATGCAACCAGAGCTTAATCAAAGGTATCCAAAGAACATCTTTCAGCAGTAGTTTCACCTTAGAGAGGCAGGAGGTTGGTTTTCCAGGGCAGGTGTCTAGGCAGCCCCTAGACCAGAGGATCCCTCACAAACTAACTGTTCATGGCAGAGAGAGAGCAAGCTCAACCCAACCACACAAGTGGGGTCAGCACTTCTCAGGGTTTAAGGATAACAACATTCAGGTGCTCCTCAAAGTTTTGAAGTAATAAGGCCTGAGAACTAACTTGAAATAAGGGATGCTACATGTTAAATCTTTAGATTCTTGCAGCATTCAGTTTTCCTTTCATGCTGACCATTCTCTGCTGGGACATAGCTTGAGGAGGAGGTAATACTGCATGTTAAATATTTATCAGCAGCCTCAATTTTAGTGCTAGATACAGCCAAAATGTCTTTTTTGTCAATGATATTAGCATAGGTATTGGAATTCTGTGTGAAACTTCTTTTTAATCTGCCCTTACAAGCTGATAGCTGAATGTTTCCCTAGATCTGGACCTGAAATTATTGCTTGAGTCTAACTTTTCCACATTGACTCAAAACTTCTGGGAAGGCACAGGTCTTTCCCTTGATTTACTTGAGTGATATTTGATGCACTTGCACATTTTAACCATGTCCCTTAATAGTGGAAGAAGGCAGAGAGGATGGAGAAATTCACTCTGCAAGTAAATTTACTCCAGAAGACTTGATTGTCCACAGTGACAAGAGTGTAGGGTGAAGGAAGGAATTGGCAGTGATGGCCTGTTGTCATGTGTTAACTTCTAGGCCAGGTTCCTTCTCAATTCCCTTTATTACTGAGAGAAACTTGAAAGGAGAATAGGGGATGGCTTAATAAGTAGCAGGTTCTAGCTACATACAGAACTGGATTGTGTGTGAAGGTTGAGCAGTTAGTGCCTGTGACACCAGCAGTGTGCTGATACCAAAGAGCATGTGATGGTGTAAAGCATGGAGACTTCTGTTACACTCTTGGCAAACCTGAGCTGAAAGAAAAAGCAGCACAGATGGCTGGGAAGAGTAGTAAAAAATCCCATTTTGTGCCTGCAGAAGTCATTAGGCAGTGGCTGAAGAGGTGTTATTAACATGTCAGATTTACTTGGGGAGTTACATTGCTGCAATGCCCACTAAAAGGATGACAGCTCTGGTGGTGTTTTGAAGTGGAGCCCTTGCCAAGTGCAGATGTGTTTCTCTGCAGCCAGGAAATGGATTTATTGACAGTAAAGAAGATGAGATTCTCTCCATGGCTTCTGCTTTACTTCTGCTAGCTCAGCACAGGGACCAGGCAGTAGCATGGCCTCATTTTCTGCCCACCAATGCCAAAATTCAGTCCTCTGTCTTACAGAGGTCTCACAAAAGTAGCAGGGTGATTTCATGCAGACAGTAAGTGAAGGGAGCAGTTATGTGGTAAATCAGAAGGTCAAAATGTGACCTGCTTATCATGACACATAACACACAGGCAGCTGAAATGCAGCACTTCATGCTAAGTGAAGCTTGGAGGCTTAGGAGGACTCTGAGCTGTGCAACCCTTTGGGTTTAAAGCACAGGGCATCTGTTGAGCCAGTGTCTGTCTCATCATGAGTGCTGAATGCTGCTTACACTACTGCAAGAAACAAAGCAAAAACAACTCCACTTTTTTGGCTGCAGAGGTGAAGTGTGGCTTTCTCCCAGTGTGTGACAAAGTTGAACAGCACTGGCAGTTCCTGGAACCACATCTGCTCTGGAATGCCAACAAAATCCTTTACAAGCAGCACTGGAATAATACAGGGTCATTTATTGATCTTTAGCCTCCATGAAGAACCACAGTCCTTATTGATTTATCTACTGTTTACAAGCCTCTATCTTGCTCTTAAAACCCTCTTTTATGGTACAGTTTGGTAGTTGGTTTGGTTTATAGGTGTGTTTCCTCATTCTTCAGTGGCAGAGGGGTAAACAGATGGGAATAGGTAAGCTGATGAATCTGAATGTTTCTCTGTGAAATCAGTCTCCAGTGACACTGATTTTCTGGAGACTTTGGAATTTGCTAAGGGAAACAGTTTGTCACAAGTTGAAGCAGCCTCTGTTTCTAGAAACTCCAAGGTAGAACAGTTTGATCTTTCTCTTTGATCTCCAATTGAATCCAAAATCCTACAACCCTGTTTAAAAGTTATCCCCTAGGCAAAGTTTGATCACACCTAGAGCACGTGGGAGATGTTCAGTGAGAACAGGATTTAGCTTCTACCTTTTCTCTCTCTAAGTCTGTAGAACAAGACTCTTCCTGAAGTAGTTCATCCTTTGTAGTAATGGGTACATGGATCCATGAATCCAGAGTGCTTGTTACTATTTTCATTACAGCAGTTTTAGTTTTCCAACCCCTAAGTCTCTCTCCCTTATTCCCTTTCTCTTTGGGAAGGCAGAGGGCTTCAGAGAGAGCCTCTGTCACTCACCTGGTGGCCAGCCCAGCCCTGTCCCTTGAGAGCTGTGACTTTCAGTCTGTTTCTAATGGATGCAAATGTCAGTAGACATTTTTCTCGAGTAGTCTCAGGACTTTGAGAGTAGCATTGAGCAATGTGTTGAAAAATGAGCGGCTGAACTTCAAAAGGATTATACCTGGGGGATCATCCAGTTCAACCCCCCTGCTAAAGCAGGTCACCCCCAGCAGCTTGCCCAGGATCACCTCCAGGTGGGGTTGGAATCTCTCCAGAGAAGGAGACTCCACGACCTGATTGTTGCATCTTTCACTTACTGCCATTTATCTTAACAAGTGGCAAACACACATTTCTAGATGTTTTGTCCAGCATCATCCCCAGTTTGGCCTTGGATGCCTTGCACACAGACTCTGCAGTGTATGTGTCACTGAGGAATGCATTTTCCTACAGTGACTGCTCTACACTTCCTCCTTTTTCAGGCATGTTCATCCTCTGCTATGAAGTCATTTTTTACTGGAGCTCTCTTGCCTTTCCCAAACATCTCTCTATATTTATTCATATCATCCTGGGGGATTAGATTCCTGTTTGCTAACTAGTACAAGCTTCAAACAAGCCTTAGCCTTTTTTTTTTCTCCCCCCTATAGTTAAAACAACTGTGTTGCATTTGCAAATCAGTGGCTTTAAATCTTTTTGAAGAGCAGATCCATGGGAGATGCTTCCCTGTTTTGTTGAAGTTGCTGCCTTTTGTGCCCTATTGAAGCTGATACAGGTACACACTGGCAATCAGGAACTGCAACGTTGCTGTTTAGGGAGGGTCAAATTCCAGCAGATTCTCTGCATCATTGTCCAGCAACTCTTTTTACTTCAGTTTGGTGCTGGATGTGGGATTCCCATTGGAAGGGAAGAGCTTAAAATGGTGCTTGTGGGATTTTTATATGAATTCATTTGTCAATTGGAGCGGCTTTGTCAGAGCTGGAGAGATGGGTAACCAAAACTGTCAGCACTCAGTGGTAGTTGGTAACCTTCTGCCTTCAGGTAATCTGGGATTCTCTCTCCTTCTTCCAACAACAGTTTTCTAGACACACTTTTCACAAGTTGATATTCACATAATTAAGGGGGAAATGTCCAGTGGAAAACTGCAAAATATTGCAAGTGACATAGAAATGGAAAACAAGAAACAGCCAACCTTCTTCTTTCCCCCTTCACTCCTGAAAAGTGCTGCTTAAGGATGAAGTAATCAGTGCTGTCAGGTTGCCCACGGACAATATCTTTATTTCCAGTGGGTTCCTTGTCTTTGGGACCTGCTGCACTTCACTTTGTAATCTTCTGTCAGAAGCTTAAGTCCAGGTATTATGTCAGTGTATTTTTGTACTCCTGTTGGTCTCATTTTGTCTTCCTAGATCTCTTCTGCTAGCTTATGGCAGTGAATGTAGTCTGGGAAGGTCTGTTCTGCACACTCTACACCTGATCCAAGCTGTGTCACCTGCTCCTCACTTTCTGATACTCACCTGATGAATTCCTGACTGCTACTCAGCTTCTGATTTCTGCTGCGACCCCAACAATGCAGCAGCTATTTCTGTGCTCTCTGTAGAGGTTACAGCAATTAAGCAGTGGGGAAGGTGCCATAGGGAATTCCCTTTTTCTCCAGGACACTTTCAGTCCAAAGGGCAGTAACAGGCACTGAGAAGAGCATTGCTATTTTTGTTGTTGTATAGGATTTACAATCTGATAGTTGGATGCTATTAGAAGGTGAAAACCAAAGCAGGGAATGGGCACTGGTGGAGTTGGTTGCTTGCTATGGGGCTTTTGGGGTTTTATGGAAAAGCTTGTCAAAATTGAAGGTGACCTCAGACTCTAGTGGATCATTTTGAGAAGTCACAGAATGGTGAGGGTTGGAAGGGACCTAAAAATGTACTGTACTTGATCTTTGTCTAGTATTTCTTCTTTGGAAGTATTAAAGATGATGGTGACCATGATCTTGCCCTTTTTTTCCCCCCACATGTAGTAATTTTTGGTCAGAAATGTGAAGTGTTCAAACACCTGTGCTGTCAGTCTGCATCTATTGTGTGATCCCTTCAAGGACAGGAGTGAAATACAGAGCACTCTTGCAGAGATGGGTTTCCTCTGAGAATGTGGATCAAATAATAACCCACAGAAACAAGTTTTCTGTCTTTACAAGACCCAGGCTTTAACCATGGAGACACTGAGAGCCATTTTGCTGTTGTTTTTCTGTATGGTACCAAGGCTCAGCACCAGAAATCCTGAAGTCCCATTCCAAAGGTAAACATGTTTTAGGCTGTCTTCCAATGTTAATGGTAATAAATGTTCCTTCTGGGTTTGCATGTGGTAGGAATCCTCCTGTTTCATCTCCAGGTCTCTCAAGAACAGGTGAAATTCACTTGGCAGCACTTTGAAAGCAACAGCAGTTATGAATTCAGTTCAGAAAGCTTTTTTCTTGCTTAAATAAATACCACTGAACATGACATTCCACCCTCTTGTGAAACTGAGTGCTAGTCATTTGTTCAGCCATGTGAAATCTCCCTGTTCCCTCTAGTGACCAGAACAGGGTTGACCACAGAGGCAAAGGACAAGAGAACAGTACAGACAAGGACAACTAGCATGCTTCTCTGCCCTTTATTTTCCCCTGAGAAAGTACCTTCATGCTACTAAATCCTACTGCTAGCTCTACTCTAGAGCACGGTTAGGGTGCAGCCCAATGAGCTCAAAAGGAAGCATTCTGGTGGCTCAGAAGGTCAAATCTTGACCATAATGTATAGAAGAGCAATCACCACCACCACCTTTTCTCCTTCCAGAGGAGCACCTGGTTTAGATGAGGTGGTGTTGTGCTATTTAACACAGCAGGTGGAGCTCATTGTTTGAATAGGTGCAGAATTCAAGTTTGTTTTCATGGCTTGCAAATGTTTTTACTAACTCTTCCAGGCTTGATGTTGCTGGGGAGTGTCTGTGCCATCCCCTTTCTGTTGGGGAGCTGCCTAGCAAGTTCAGGGAAATAAAAATATTTGCTCTGGCATGCAAGCAAGCTCTAAAAGAGCTTAGGCAATGTTTCTGCTGCAGAAAATATCAGTTTAGACCTGCCTAAATTCTGCTCCAATTTGGCAATTGGATTTCTCTAAAGCAAAGTTACAGCAAAGATGTTTGCTTGTCCCTTGTTGCTGCTTCTGTGTTGAAAGGGAATTCTTTTATCAGATAATGATTAGCCTCTGCCTTCTTCTCTTGCTTTAGAGCACAAGTGTTGTGAGGAGCAGCTGAGGGCACTGGGGTTGGTTAGCCTGGAGAAGAGGAGGCTCAGGGGAGACCTTCTCACTCTCTGCAGCTCCCTGGAAGGAAGTTGGAGCAAGGTAAAGGTTGGTCTCTTGTCTCAAGGAACAAGTGACAGGATGAGAGGAAATGGCCTCAAGTTGCACCAGGGAAGGTTCAGGTTGGATATTAGCAACAATTTATTCTCTGAAAGGTTTGTCAAGCTCTGGCCCAGGCTGCTCAGGGTAGGGGTGGAGTCAAAGAACACTGAGTCAACAGTTGGACTTGATGATCTTGGAGGTCTCTTCCAACCTTAATTATTGTATGATTTAATGATTTCCTCAAGATCAGGAACTTAGATCAACAGAAAAATCTGTAAAGACAAGAGTTGTAATTGGTCTTGAATATTTGAGACAGAATAGTGACATTTCTCCATCATTTGTGCACTGCTGGAGTCCTCAGAGTCCCTTTTCAGAGGTTTCCTCAGTTTACCCTGTGTGTCCCGACTTAGACAAAGCCCTGTGACCCTGATCAGCAGGCACTAAAAGTAGCTTGAGTGCTGCTGACATGATGAGATTCTTCTCAATGTCCAGTGGACTTGATGGCTGAAAAATCCTTTTCTGTTTCCATGCAAATACTCCAGTTTCCTGCCAGGAAGTTGACCCAGGTAGGGGTTAAGGAAAGTCAGTGTGAGTGCACTGCATCATAGCAGGCTTCTGAAATTTGTGATCCATTTGGCAAAGGGCTTTGAATTACCTAGGATGAAATGTGCTGCCCCAAAACTGAACAGACATGGTTTTGTTTCCTGATTAAAGAAGAGGGGTTGCAGTGCTGCAAACATGATGTCATGTTGAGGACAGAACACTAAAAAAGGTAGAATTGGAAGCTGCAGTGACAAGGAGAAGTCAGTACCCAGCCCATTTCAGTTTCCAATTGCACTGATTATGACCTAAAAGCTGCTTGCTTTATAGGAATCTATTTACCTAATTATTTTTAAGTAGATAATACTTTATTTCTCTGTTATTTGCTGCCTTATTCCAGTCCATGCATCTGCCTATCCTGGGTGTTAATTTCTCAGCAGATTCTACTAATTAAGGAACATAAGTCAAGGGGTTTATAGTAAACAGCTAAAGATCAGTACAAGCAGCATGGTGCACCCATTCCAATTAAGCATTTAGGAGTCTTATTAGCAGCCTGGAGGATTCTGTTGCCAGGTTCTAGGTGAACTGTGAAGGTACCATTCACATGCAGAAGCAAGTTCTGATAGATCAGGATTTCATCATTAATATTTCTAAAGCAATCAAGGAAAGGAAAACAAACCCATACCTAAAGCTCAAACAATCTGCAGAACAACTTTGGATCAGCTTGTTGAAAACTTGATCTGCTCCAGTGATGCTTGTGGCTGGTGCTTGCAGCTAAGTGCTAGCCAGCCTTGGGGGGGGGTACTGTAGTTGTGTCTCTGGTCTTTAGCCCACAGCCATCACCCTAAAACTCCCCAGACCAGCTGCCCTCTGGCTGCCATCCTCACAGCTCTTCTTGAGGACAACAGGGAGAGAGACTTAAGTCTGGGAGAGCTCTTGGCTGATGCTGACAGTCCATCCAGCTCTTCATTAGATGTCTTATAGGGCAAGATGTGCTTCTTGTACTGCCAGTCTCTCCAGTTTAGCTTTGGCACTGGGACTCAGCAGTTGTGGGACTGAAGGGATGTGAGCATCCATGAGGACACTGCCTTAGGCCATCTCTTCTATGTATACAGGCACAGGAGGGGTTTGATACTTTCCAGAGCCTGCCCTGCTAGCTGGGTTTGACTCTTAGTGAAGAAGCATCTCTCTGGAGAGGCAAAGGAGTCAAGATCCAGAGTATTGGTTCTTGCAAGTGGGTAGGAAATGTGTCAATGCCTGAGGTACCATTGGGAAGTCCTGGCTCTGTTGATGCCATCACATCACCCTTAGCATTGAGGAGCTGCAGTCCTGGGGCTGCCCTGCACGGTGAGGCATGTGCCAGTACTCAACACTCAGAGCTGACTGCTAACCCCAGCAGTGCCAAAAATCCCTTAAAACAGAAAGGAAAAAAACCAAAGGGGTCCCAAGTAGATGTTTAGACAAACAATTTGTTCTCAATGGGCTGGCCCTCAGCAGGTCCTGCTGCCTTCCACCCTTTGGGATGCTTGAGAATGGAGATTGTGGCACAGATGCTGAAACAGGAACTAAAGCCTCTTCTACAGACACAGTTCTGGTAATGCTGATGCCACCACTTGCTGTTGTCCTGTTGATCTTTTTTTGCTGGTGCTGTTACACAGGCTGTTGGGTTTTAATCTCTTCAACAGCTGACATACTGTTTCTGTTCCATCATCCTGCCACCGTCCTTGCAGACCTCAGTGTTTCCATAAGGCAGCAACTCTCAAATATTAGCTGGGATTTAGCTATTTACTTTAGTTCTTTACAGAAGGACTTACTTAGAGCCTAGACATGCTTTTTAGCCCTCCTGAAAGCTACATTTACTTTTGAGGAAGAATGGATTAAAATGTCTTCTTTTTATGTAAAACCCATTTGCTCCCTCTCTTTCTAGGAGTGCTGACCTAGAGATGTGGCTTGGGCCTCTAAAGGAAGGAGCAAGAGTGTGTGTGGTGAGGGGAGAGCTACTTTCTTCCTAAAACATATAAAGGGACAAGAATCTTCCTCTCAGTCATCATTCTGGGCACTTAATGAGTGTTTAATTTTCTCTCCTAGAAAGTAGCTAACATCTTATTCCAAATAGCCTTGTGCAAATGCAGAATTTAAAGGGAGTGAAGGTTCTGTAGCTTAAAGAGTTGAGCTCAGGAGTTCCTGACCATGCAGGGACTGCTTTGAAACAGAAGGTAACATTGACATAATAGGCTTGTCCCTTCAGACTTCAAAGTCTATCTGTTAATGGTGGGAGTAGTGGAGTTCTTTTTGCTCTTTGAAGCACATGTCCTTTGGCCTTCTCACCTTCTACAACTCCCTGAAGGGAGGTAGGAGCCAGGTGGGGCTTGGTCTCTTCTCCCAGGTAATGAGGGATAGGACAAGAGGAAATGGCCTCCAATTGCCCCGGGGAGGTACAGGTTGGACATGAGGAGCAATTTCTTCCCTGAAAGACTGGTTAAGTGTTGGAGGAGGCTGCCCAGGGCAGTGGTGGAGTCACCATCCCTGGAGAAGTTCAAACAACATGGAGATGTGTTGCTGAGGGCCATGGTTTAGTGGTGGCTTGGCAGTGTTAGGGTAACAGTTGGACTCTGATCTTAGAGGTCTGTTCCAGCCTTAATGATTCTATGACTGTAACTGCTGTGCTTTCTAAGACTGGAGAGATGCTCAATGTCCTGCTCATATAAAAGAGAGGAGAAATGTTTACTTCCTATTAAGTAGAATCCTGGAAGAAAATGGGTGGCAGGATTTGGGTGGGGGGTGGGGGGAGTGGTGTATGCTGAATGAAAAATCACTAAACTTCTGTCATTCTGCTTCCAAACTGAGTTTGGGCCAGGTGGCTTTTCTCCTTGGTAGGAGAAGCTTGTCAGGCAGACCTCTGGCACCCTTTGCTTTGTGCTGTGACTCTGTTCTACTTTGGGGAGAGTATTTTCAACCAGCCAGTGCATTCTGGCAACAGCAGAGTCACATCCTCTCAAGGAGTGCTGGGTGACTTGCCTGGCAAGGCAGCACCCCATAGATGATTTCCTCAGCAGGAGCCTAACTAAAACTCTTTGGAAGGTTATCTACTGCAGCTCAGTTTAGAGGCAGGAAGATATTTCCCCTCTGTTACAATTTTATGACTATCTCAGTTGAATTTTTTATTATTCAAGGCAAGGTTTATTGGCTCATTTTTGAAGCTCATAGGACTGAAGGTTGTAAAATCAATATTTCTGCTAATTAAGATGTTTTGGGGGAGTGGATAATCAAACAGTAGAGTGAATCATTAAAAACCTTACATGCTAGTATTGACTAGCATTATTGGCACAAAGAGACCCAATCTGTATGCCAGGGACTTTTTTCCTTCTTATATTTTTACAGCAAAAGCAAAACCCATTCAGTAAAAATTGCTTCTCTCAGCATTTAGCAGTGTAGAGATGGTCCTTTATGGATAGGAAAGCAAATGCAGTGTGTTAACATTCTGGGCATGCATATAGAACATTTTCTTTCCCATCCTGTAACTTAGCAGTAAATGGTGTCTGAATTCAAGAGGTCTTTCTGTGTTTTCACATAGGTGGAAAGCTGCTGCCTTCTGAAAACAAGAGGTGGGTAGGTTCAGGGTGGCCTGACTTTGTTTTCCTCCTGGACTGGATTCTTGCATCCACAAAGTGCTCAAGATTCAAGAAGGAACCTTTTTGGCAGGGTTACTGTGCAGGAAAGAAAAGACAAAGATTGAAAATACATCCATTCACTTTTCAGGTGGAAAAACAAAGCAGAGAACTCATTCATCTACCAGGAGCCAACCAAGCCTTGCATCTGCTCAGACTGGTTTGCTCTCTGCTCTTTCAACTAGATCACAACTTAAGGAGTTGTTCTGGGGCTCCTCAAAGCCTTTGTAACAAAAGGGAGCTTGGCATCAGTGCAGGGCTAAGACATCAGAGTACAGGTGGGTGCTGGGAACAGGGAACTGAGGAGAAGTTAGGCCAAGTATCAGCTGAGCCACAGACAGTGGTAAATGGGTGAGCACTCTATTTCCTGAGAAAGTTTCTCTCTAAAAGAGGTAATGCATTATTATTGCCTCATCAGAAGTTCAAAGCATTTTTTTCTGATGGAAGCATAGTATTCATCATTCTTCTTTCCAAGATTAACTCCCTCAGTCTGCATGGGAAGCTCTGTAACACTTGCATGGTGCCTGAAAGAGCAGGCTGTTGTATCTGGGACAAGTTTTAGTCCCTTTCTTATAATATCCTTTAACAATTCAACATTTCCCTCTGTGACTGAAAACATTTGAACTTGTGTCCCTTTAACATCAGCTGAGACACTGTGAGATCCAAGCTCTTGTGCTGGGTTCTCCTAATGGATACATGTTTAAAGGCTTTGGACCTAACTGAGAGAGATGGGAGGATATTGCCGCACCATGGGACAAGCCCACAGTGTGGCTTTGCAGGAAAGGAGTGACCTCAATTTGCAACCACTGCCTTGCATGAGTTTGTCCTGTGTTCAGCAGAAGGCAGCTTTAGGGGCCAGTAATCACAGAATCATAATCATAGAATGGCTGAGGTTGGAAGGGACCTTAAAGATCATCTAGTTCCAACCCCCCGCCATGGGCAGGGATGCCACATGCACTAGACCAGGTCATCCAGGGCCACATCCAGCCTGGCCTTAAACACGGCCAGGGATGGGGCCTCCACAACCTCTCTGGGCAACATGTTCCAGTGCCTCACCACCCTTTGGGTAAAGAACCCCCTTCTAATCTCCAGCCTAAATGGAGGTGATGAGTTAGCCACTGCATGGGGAGGGTAGGTTGCTGGTCTGTCCTGCCTGAGCTTTAAAAAGGCAGTTTGTGGACATGTGGATTGAGGAAATCTGCTTTTCTGTGCTGTTGGGTCTGGGGGCTCAGTGATCATTGTCCTCTCATCACTTCAAAGGTGTTGTGTAAGCTTACCCTGCAGTTGAAACATCTCCAGCTTTCCCCTTCCAAATTGATTCTGTGGTGGCTAAACAGAGAGGCTTGCACTTAAGGTGCAGCCTTTCTTCCAGAGAAGTCATCTATTGGCTTTTCTCTTGAAGGTGGCTGCCAGGGATCTGTAGGAACTTGTGAGAATTTGGAATCACAGAATCATTTAGGTTGGAGAAGACATCTGAGGTCACCAGGTCCAACCATCTACCCACCACCACCATGTCATGACTATTGATTACTCTGCTGTAGAAGTGAATTGGCAGCTTCAGAAGTCACTTCCAGCACAAATACAGACAAGATAACTATAAAATCCAGTTAAAGAATGAGTTTGTGGAGGGAAGAATATGCATACTCAAAAAATCAAGATCAGGAGATGCTCACTATTGAGGTGAATGTTTGCACTTGATAGAAATTCCAAGGGGGCTACTTTAACTTCTTTGTGTTTTCTTCCTTGGTGGTGTACTTGAATGGAACTAAGGATTGGGTTCAGAGCTTGCTACAAAGGGAGGAATATTAGTCTAGAAATGCTGCTTTGTACAGAAGATCCTGTGCAAGATTTTCTCTTTTCTCTAATTCTTTTCAAGACAGTTCTTGCTGAGTTGAGAGGAATATGTTTTTGTTGTGAGCAGTAGATATTCTCCTGCTTCACAGAGCTTTGCTGTAGGCAGTGTCAGAGTGCCTGGCAAAATCTGTCAGACTGCTCTCAGAAATGGCAAGGAGTTGTCAATGAACCCTACAATTGTAGAGCAAATTAGCAAAGGTACTATCTGGAGGGTAATACATTTTTCTGTCTGCTTTTTGCTAGAGAGCCCCAGTGATTAAACCCAATTTTTAGGACCAAGAAGTGTTGTCACATCATTAACTCTTTAATGGAGCCCAGGGGGGTTTGTCAGCCTGTTCTAAATCTGCTCCAATGACGGCTGTAAAGAACATCAGCCAGGTGGGCAGGAAAGCTTGGAGAAGTTGGGCAGCTGTTTCTTCTCCTGGCCAGATGTTGTCAATGGGGAGCCTCCAGCCTGAGGGAACTGTGAGAGTGAGCTCCCCTCCTGCTCCAGATGCTCCCTGCTTGTAGGTGAGTGGGAGGTGAGGGTTGGTCTCACCTCTCGAGTGGCAAGCGACAAGGTGAGAGGGAACAGCCTCGAGTTCCACCAGGGGATGTTTAGATTGGACATGAGGAACAATTTCTTCCCCAGAAGGGTTGTCAGGCACTGCAGCCAGGGCAGTGGTGCAGTCACCAGCCCTGGAAGGGCTCAGAAAAGACAGCAATGTGGTGATGTGGAGCATGGTTTGGTGGTGGCTTGGCAGTAGTCGGTTAACAGCTGGACTCTATGATCCTGGAGGCCTTCTCCAGCCTCAGTGATGGTATGATTCCAAGGTAAAGCAGCTTTATCTGTGAAGTAGCATGCAGATAAACTGCTGCTAAATGCAACTGTCAGTTCAGTTTAATCATAGAATCATCATAGAATGGCTGAGGTTGGAAGGGACCTTAAAGATCATCTAGTTCCAACCCCCCTGCCATGGGCAGGGATGCCACATGCACTAGACCAGGTCATCCAGGGCCACATCCAGCCTGGCCTTAAACACTGCCAGGGATGGGGCCTCCACAACCTCTCTGGGCAGCCACTTAAGGAAGCTTGCTTGTGTCTGAACTAGAATCCTGAAAGTAAACTCCTGAGGGAGTTCTGCAAAATGGTCTGAAGGTTTTGTGGGTTTAGCATCCAGAGAACCACTTGGTTCTGGGGGAGAGCAGGGGGTTACTAGAGTCTTCTCATCCTGAGCTGTGAGGGCATGTCAGCAGTTAAAGGGAATATTCAGAAACTCCTCTAGAAAATGATTTTTCATGATCATTTCTATTCCACAGTGGTTTCTGCATGGCAGGAAGCAGTATCAGCTGCACGGGTGGCAAGAGCTTGGCTATCATTCACTTTTGGGGGATTGTTTTTCAGCTTAATCCCATCCTTTCTGGGATAACCATGGCTTAGGGGACATTAGTCATCCCCTAAGGATCATCTCTTCAGGTCTGGCAGAGCTGGTGGGATTTTGGAAAGGTTTGTTTCAGTGCAGCCTCATCGTGTGGCTTTTGTTTGTTCAGCGTTGCCTGTGTAGCCCTGGAGCAGGAGCAGAGCAGTGCATTGGGGAGGCAGGAAGGGGTTAAATGCAGCACTTCGGCTTGCAGCTTTTGAAGTGGAATTTTCTGGAATGTCTTTTGAAGTGCCACAATGCCATCTACTGGCTCACTTCTCGGTGCTTTTCCCAAAGGAGGTTTTCTTTTGTCCACAGGCAGATGTGAGGCTTATTTTTAAGTAGCAAAACAAACAAGCTGGCCTAAAATAAGCCAGGTCTGATTTTGGATGCGTCTGTATCTTAAAAGACATAATACTTTACATGTATTAGAGTCACTTCTAATCCCTTGCCGGTTAATCTTGCTCTCCTTCTGTTAGAAATAACCCTGAGATGATGAGTACTGATAGCTAAGGGAGGAATCTCTGCTTCCCTTTCCTGTCCCTCATAGTAATTGTTGGTGTGAGTAGCTTCACTGCTTTCTGTCCACAGTCACTTTCCCTTTTTGTTTCATTGCTTCTATACAGGAAAAAAAATGGAAAGCAAATGAAGAAATGTGCAAGCTGTCAAGCCACAAAAACTTGTTTATTGTTGTGTTGTATTAGGAATGATTTCTGGCAGGTTTCTTCACTGACATTCCTAGATCCAGTCTGTTCCCTTTCATTGGCTCCACTGTGGGGGTTTTTCCCCCCTCCCAGCATGATTTAAACAGTCTTTTCAAGACCTATCAACAACCTTCCAAGCACCACCATTCCATAGGCTTTCTAACAGCTGTTATGGAGATGCACAGCACAGGAGATAGGATTTTCAGGATCAGGCTGTTCATGCCATAACAGAGCAGTGGGAAGTTAGCAGAAGTTTGGGTAGGTTCTTGGCTTTAATCAGACTAACTACTACTATCTATAGGAGTAACTCTGTCTTCCACTTGCTGCCAAAAGAAATGAGGGAGCAAATACAAAAATCATTTCCTGAAAGAACAGGAACTGTAGGTTTAGCTAATCCCTGTTGTTCACAGAGGTCTGGAGAGTTTCCTCATTAATTATTTGTCCTCCTTCAGCCTGAATGTGGTTTTCTCCCTGCACATTCAGTGTCTGTGATCCTGCTTTTCTTCAGTCTGTGTAGGACAGAGGGAAACACTGGGAATGGCTCGGAATTGATTTTTAAATAGGTTTGTAACTCAACTAGGGCTCCAGAGTCATTGTTCAAAACAAACCAGCTTAGAAAACCTTTCCAGCTGCTTCCTACATGGAAGGAAGGTGAATCCAAACCTCTCTACCCCTTGGCCCCTCGGCCTCTATCTCGCCAGCATTCCAAAGGTCAAGTGGATCTTGCAAGCCCAGTGCCTCTGGTATGAGCTGTGTCTTGCTGACAGCTGCAGAGCATTTGCAGGTCCACGTGGGTGTTGGTGGAAGAGCCCCAGCACTTTTGGCCAGCTCCCAGGGAAAGGAGGAGGAAGGTGTCTGTGTTCTGGTAGCTCTTGTCTGTGGCTGTGGGTTATTACCCTGCAGTTGGTGAGTTGTGTGCTGGCAGCAGTGAAGCTGAAATGATTGTTCTTGGCACCTCTCTTGGTTTGTGCCATCTAAATGATGGGTGTCAGAGAGGTTGCACTGGGGAGCAGGTCTCAGCAGCCTGTGCTTCCCAGTCCTTGCTAAACAAGCCACCCACAAGCCATCTGGTAGCTCTGCTGAGGGGAAAGCCCTCCGTGGCTCTCTCATCCCTGTGCTTGTTGGGGTTTGGCCAGGGTGTTCTGGGCAAGGAATGCTCTGCTCTGGCCTCTGCAGAGGAGCAGAGGTTGCTCCCTGCCCATGTTTGGAATAAGTGCTAACCTCTCACTCCTAAATGTTATCTGTGCTGGGCAATGCCAGGGCAAGCCTCCAGTTAGTGTGACATTAAATGAGGGAGAATTGGCAAAACCAGAAGAGCAAGGAGGATTATTTTACACTACATCTTCTGTTACAACCTTTCTTTTTGTTACTTTATTCTGTGAACTGTCCTGTGCTATTTGCAATGAAGGAAGAACTAATTAAGCCAGTTGCTGAAAGTGTTTTGCCACCCACACTACTGAAGAGAACTCTTTGTACAGATTTAGCTGGTACCAGCTGTGCTAAACCAGTCATTTATCTCTGCCAAAAAGAAAGAAGTGGTGCTGCTGTAGTTGATTCCAGTTCGACAAGTTAATGTAAGCTGTACCCTACGGCCACACACAGAGACATCTCCTGCTCCAAAGCTGGAGGGTTTGCAGATCAGTATTTTCTTCCTCCTTCATTCTTGTTAGTGTTTGTGGAAAGAGCTGGGTTGAGGAGCACAGGGAAATTAGCTGTTGTGTATGGAACTGGCTGAGCCTGAGCTCCCTGGCTGGAGAGCAGTTCGATGGCAGGACATTGGCCTAAACTTGGGCACGTCCAAGCTTGAGGGCTTGGAAAAGACCTTTCCAGATGATCAAGTCCAACTGTTAACCACCAGTGCCAGGCCACCACTGAACCACATCCCTCAGCACCACATCTCCATGTCCTTTCAACCCTCCAGGAATGGTGACTCCACCCCTGCCTTGGGCAGCCTGGGCCAGGCCTTGACAACCCTTTGGGGGAAGAATTGTTGCTAATGTCCAACCTAAACCTCCCCTGATACAACTTGAGATCATTTCCACTTGTCCTATCACTTCTTCCTTGGGAGAAGAGACCAACCCCCATCTGGCTCCGGCCTCCTCTCAGGGAGTTGCAGAGAGCGAGGAGGTCTCCCCTGAGCCTCCTCTTCTCCAGGCTAACCAACCCCAGTTCCCTCAGCTGCTCCTCACAACACTTGTGCTCTAGACCCTTCCCCAGCTTCCTTGCCCTTCTCTGGACAGGCTCTAGCATTGTCATCCTTGTTGTGAGGGACAAAGTGGTTCATGTCTTTGTGGTGATGGCTCCTCTGAGACTGCATAGTAAAGTAGGTTAGACTCATGTTTTTGACTGAGGTTTTGGTTTGGAAACTGAGTTGAACCAGACAATTAATCTGTGGGTGTCCATGGTACAATGGACAGCAAGTGACAACTCAGTCACAAACCTTGACTGCATTCAACAAATCCATCCCCAGTCTTGAAAGAGCAATGTCCTTTCTTCTCCTCTGCTCCCTACTCTGGTTTTTTAAATGTCTAGAGAGTCCAGGCAGTGCTTTTCCAGCTGAAATTCCAAATGCTGATGCCTTTGATTCCCAAGAGAACATCCTGAGAGTGTGAGAAGGATGGTGTGTGGTTTTGGAGAACTTTCAGTGGAACTCTTCAAAAAGAGGGGGGGGGGGAAGAAAAAGCAGCAGCTCTCTGAAGCTTGGGTCACTTGCAGGTGTGGGATGTGGAGATCCTAAACTGAGAAGGACAGCTGAGCAAGAGAGAAAGAAATCCTTGGATATCCTCCATCAGAGAAAGGCAGGTAGTGAAGGCAGTGATCTCTGGGATTCTGTCATGAGCAGATGATTGGGGTTTACTGATCTGTTAGAATTTGGCAAAAAAAGAAAGCAGGAAGTCTTGTTACTGCAAAAAAATAACCAATATCCTTCCTTCTGTGCTTGGAGATAGCTCAACACTACACTAGGGACTTGCATGGAAGGATTGATGTTGATAGGCTGCTCCTTTCTGGGTGAAGATACAGATGGAATCCATAGAATCTTCCATAGGTGACAGTGATTTGGAAATACAGAGCTGTTTTCTCCAGATAAATGAGTTTTCTGCTCTTTCACATTTAATTTTGTCAGTGGAATCTGCAGAGAGAAAAGCTCAGCCTTTATTTGCTTCTGAGGGGTGTGTAAAGTGAAAAAGGACAGGGGGGAAAAAACCCAAAGAGTTTCTCTTTGTCTTCTGTCTTAGCAAAGTGTGGATGGTCCAGGATGCATTGGATCTGCTGCCATCCTGGAACCAGCACTAGGAATCTCAGGAAGGATATTGTGGAGTCTTGAAGCAGACCTATCACCACCAACCAAATAATTCAACTGCGGCTAACCTCCATTCATGTAAAAATTCAGCAGCTCCCTGTGTCTTTCACCTCCCAAAACACAGCTTCAGTAGCAGTTAAAAATGCCTTTTTTCTGATGGCTCAAAAGCCATTAACAAACCAGAACATGTAAATTGCTAGGTTAAGCAGTATTCCAGTTCTGAGTCACCTGAACTTTTCCCCTCTATGTTTGGTGGTTTGGCTAAGCTTCAGAATAAATAAAAACAGGAATGCATGTTTATTTAGTTAGCTACTATATTGCCTTACCAGATGTACACAAGTTGATGTGTGCTTGAAAGGAGACATAGTTACCTTATTTGGTGCCTCCTTCTGTGGTGGGGGATTGTGCCAACCTCTCTTCATTGCTGCAGTTTTCCTGCTAGTTCCAGGTAATCCTTTGGTTTAAGCAGGTAATCTAAGACCTGAAGCTCTGCTTCAGAGGCAGCAGGTGACCAGGGTTTTCCATGCTGCCAAACCAACCCCATTTTCCAGAGCAGTCTGCATTGCCTTGTACCCCTGCACTGACAGCATTGGCTTCGTTGGAGAACCATCAGCTTCGGCTCTTCTCACCACACTGGGCTTGCACACTCCTGAACTGCTTTGGATTTGGGGGAGCTCCATCTTCTCTGGCATATTTCTTGTCTATAGACACTCAGGTGCATTTTCCCAGTCTTGCTTTTACAGTCCTTAGTACCTTGGGACCTGAAGCCTCAAGATGTCTTAGCTCCTGAGGTTCAGACTAGCCCAACATGTGTGCTTCCATGACTTGCACTTAGCTTCAGGTGGTGAAGGGAAAGCATTCAAAACTTCTAAGGCTTTAGACAATCCTCATTTAGATAAGCAGATCTTGGTTGAAAACAAAGTCCATGTGCCATTCATTGTCTCTGAAGCTTCCTCCAAGTCCAATGGTTTGGGACAAAATCAGAAATTTTTCCTGAACCAGAATTTTTCTGGAAGATTATTTTGGTTTGAGCTAGAACAGAACTGATTCTGTTCAGAGATTTCCCTTCCCAGCTCAGTTTCTTCTCAGGGCTGCACTTTCTGCACTTCCCAGCATGTTCTCCCAGCCAGTGTCTACTCCTAGCAGGGAGAACACTCCCTGGGGAGAGTTCCTGCCAAGGCTCGGGCTGCAGAAAGGCTCTGCCTTAGACTTGCTCCTCTGCAGACCAAGGGCACTGCTAGATCTTGTGTGCCACCTTGGGGTGCAGTGAGTCAGAGGTGGCACCTGAGGGGACAAGGGGAAAGGAGAGGTGACCCTGAACTGACCCACAAGGGATTCCATCCCCTGGATGTTGCAGTTAGGATCAAGCTGAGGGATCACGAGGGTCAAGACTCTTCTTCACTGGCCAGTGTCTGAGGAGAACTCTACCTGTTCTACTTTCCCATTCCATGTGTTCTTAAATCCAGTTTCCAATGGCCATTGAGTCTGGGACTTCCCCAGTGCTGCCACAGCATCAGTGGTGACAGTGATGTCACTGCATCAGGGATGGGGTTCACTATTGGGTTTGTAGATATTTGGCTATCTGTCATTTTCTTATTATTATTACAGCAGTTTTAGTTTCTCAACCCCTAAGTCTCTCTCCCTTATTCCCTTTCCCTTTGGGAAGGCAGAGGGCTTCAGAGAGAGCCTCTGTCACTCACCTGGTGGCCAGCCCAGGCCCTTGACAAGGTTCAACGTAGACAGTGATGTGCTGTATTAGAAAAAGGGAGGTGCAGAGGTGGATAAGTAATTTTCTGATAGGCATTACCCTACAAACATGCCATAGGCATCCTTGTGTGACTGTGGTGCAGCTCCTCCCAGCAGCCACCTCCCCCAGCTTACACAAGAAGGTAAGGCTAAAGCTAATCCTTTCAGTACCTTGCATTTCTAGCTTCTGACTTTAAATACCAGTGCTGTAAGAGATGATCTTTAAGTTCTGACAGCTGCTGAGTGTAAAGTGGCAGCTCATTTAGGTTCTGCAAGGGTTCCCAGTGGGAAAGCCCATCAGTGCTATGAAATGATCCCCCTTCTGAGTAGGCATATTCCTGAGTTTGTTTATATACCTGCCTCTAAGGGTTAAATTGTCTTCAGCTTTCAGGCCACAAGCCTCTCACAATGGGTGATCTAAAAGGATGCTGAAGAAGGAAATGTTTTCCTTTTGTAATGACAATGAGGTAGCCTTTGTAGAGTTGTGGAGTTAGTTTCTGGGTGGTAGACAACCAGTAGTTTCAGTATTTTCCTGGTGGGAGTGCAGAATGTGTGTGTTTTGTGACAGTGGCTGCTGTATTATGCTCCTGACAAAAGTAAGGCAGACACTCCCGCTGCCTTTGATGAATTCTGCTTAGGTAGTTGCTACAGAACATAGGGTCCTCTCTGAATGGTTTGGGCATTCACACACCAAATGTCACAGCATTACTAGAGTACCTGTTCCACCACACTCAGCACAATGTTAGCTAGGTTTTTGTCTTTGTATTTTCAAGTACTAATGCTTTATGTTCCTTTCCTTGCCACGCTCAGCATCTTACCAGAGTGCTATGTTGAGATCAGTCTCTGTTAGGTTTTTCCCCCTTGCCCACGTGGGACTGGCTTCCAGAAGACCTGCTTCTTCTGACTTTGGCTTTCCAAAGAGTCTGAGGTGCTCAGTGGAGATAGAGGCTTTAGGTGGAAATGAGAGAGAAAAGGCAAGATGCTGACATCTGTTAGCAGGTAACAAGTAGGAGCAGAGGAGAGGTGGGAGCCTGGAGATTGCCAGGATGCTGAAAGCACACAAAGATCACACCAGGTCAGAGTGTTACTTCTGCAGAGCTCCTTCTTCCTTGGATGTGCTGTATCAAACCTTCACCTGGCTGGTGAAGCCCCAGATCAGTCACTGCTCACTCTCCTGTGACATCTGTCAGGTCCTCCTGCAGCAGCAGAGGGATGCTGCTGCCTCTACCTCCTGCTGCTGCTGGATCCTGTGTAGCCTTTACCATGGCATTTTCCTTGTCATACTCCCTTGTTGTGTAGGCTGAGAGGCTTGTAGGAGATGAGAGAAGTCAAGCAGCCTGACTTTGCTGAAGGACCAGATGATCTTGTCCAATTTGGCTTTCCCATGTGTTTCTTCCTCTGCTGAGGACCATTACTTGTTATTTCAAGCTCTACCAAGTGTGTAGCTGCTTGGAGTGGAGGCCATGTCTGTCAGGCCCATGCTGTCCGTAAGGATAGTAGCATGTTTGTGTTATCTGAAGCATAAAGAGGCTCTCAACTGAGAAATGATCAGCACTGGGAGAGAAAAATCCCTTGCCACCTATTAGCTGTTTCCTTCACTTCACACCTTCCTACTTAGGGAAAGCCAGAGAAATGGTAGCTATCAGTTGATTTTTTTCTTGCCTTCTCAAAAGCTTCATGTAGCAGTGGCTGTTTTGGCACAAAGGAAACACTGGCAGAAGTCAAATAGGAAATAGTTGTAACTTGTCAGCTCTGGGCTTTCCTTCTCTTCCTTTCCCATTCCTGTGTAGACAAATGGAATCACTGAAAATAAGGGAAATGTCTCCAAAATCATACATATTTCCATATGTGCTCTGAAGAACAGGAACAACCTATGTCTTTAAGGAGCCAAATGCAGGTTTTCAATGTTCTTGCCTAAACAAAACCAAGGTTGTTGCTTCAGCCTCTAATACCAGCAGCAAGATTTGGCAAAGCACTGAAGTTACTGTTGAGGGTCAGGTTCTGTTTAAGCTTTTTTAGTTACTAGGCACCACACTGGTGTGCTTATTACTGCCATATAAGATCATTTCAGGATCTGCTCTCCATAGGCATGTAAAAATCATCACACTGCTTTTAGTGAAAATGGCAAATACTGATGTTAAGGGGGGGGGGGTGCATAGCATATCTGACTTTGGGCACGGGTAAGGAAGAGAATGCTTCAGCAAAACAATAACCACTTCACTTACCTTTGCAATAGGATTGCAAAGTGGTTGGCAACATCCAACAGGAATGATGCTGTTCAGTCATTTCTTTCCTCACTTCTATCTGCTGATAAATCCCATTCTGAAACCCTGAGTCTTCTCCTGGCTTCAGATGGAAGGCAAGGGGCAGTCTTTCAGCTTCACCAGAAGCAGCTGGCCATACAGACTTGTACATCTTTCACCAAGGACAAGTTGTCAGGTTCTAAGAGCTGGACAGACTTGTTTATAAAGTGCATCATTTAGCAGGCAGAGTTTAAACATCAAGGAATTCAGTAAGATCTGAAAAGCAGCCTTTGTGATTCTTTTTCCTGCCTTCTCCTGATGCCAGTCTGTTCTTTATTGTACATTCTTTCCTGCAGAATTTAATTGTGGTGTGTTACCTTACAGAGGTAAATAAAATTCTGGGTAGCAAAGTTGCTGAGCAAATGGTAAGAGCCTTTATTCCACAAAAGCTTCCTGTGATTAATGAATGTGCCCTGACCCTGACCTATGCACTGGCTGCCAGCCACCAACCAGAAGAGCAAATGGCATGTGGTGTACAAGCTGCAAACACCCATGATGGAAAAAGAACACAACAGAGAGCCACTTAAGATTTGAATCTGGGAGAATAATTGATTCACAGGGATGCTGGCTGATGAAGTGCTTTCTCAAGAGACCACTGGATTTTAGCAGGACCCAGGGCAGTGATCATCCTCCTGGACTGGGCACTGGGGAGGCCACACCGTTGAATACTGGGTTCAGTTTTGGGCTCCTCACTCTCAAGAAGAACATGAGGTGCTGGAGTGTGTCCAGAGAAGGTCAAGGAAGCTGGGGAAGGGTCTAGAGCACAAGTGTTGTGAGGAGCAGCTGAGGGAACTGGGGTTGGTTAGTCTGGAGAAGAGGAGGCTCAGAGGAGACCTCCTCACTCTCTGCAACTCCCTGAAAGGGATTTGGGGCCAGGTGGGGGTTGACATCTTCTCCCAGGTAACAAGATGAGAGGAAATGGCCTCAAGTAGTACCAGGGGAGGTTTAGGTTGGACAATAGCAACAATTTCTTTCCCAGAAGGGTTGTCAATGCCTGGCTCAGGCTGCCCAGGGCAGTGGTGCTGTCACCATCCCTGGAGGGACTGAAAAGCCATGGAGATGTGGTGCTGAGGGGTATGGTTTAATGGTGACCTGGCAGGGCTGGTTAATGGTTGGATTTGATGATCTGAAAGGTCTCTTCCAACCCAAATGATTCTGTAATTCAGAGTTTGTGTGTGTGAAGAGCAGTGCAGTCCTGCTGAGGCAGGCTGTGTCTATAGGTGTGCATTTCTCAGCAGCTATAAATGGCAGGTCTATTTGTTTTGCCTGAAGTGCATGGGAAAGGCTTGCTGTACTGTTAGACACTCAAGCCTAACAGTTTCCAAGTTCAGCTGGAAATGTCCCAGCATCCCTCCTGGAAGGGAAGCAGCAGAGCAGGGATGCTGCAGCCGTAGCAGCCCAGCGCTGGGGCCGTGCCCTCGCTGGCGCCCCGGGGCTTCACAAAGGAAGCAGCTCAGCACTCGGTTCCACCGTTTTACTGTGCTCAAGTCAAGAGGCAGAGCAGTAAATAAGATCACCTGTTGGCACAGGGGCAACAAACAGCTCCCAGCTTTCTCTGACAAAGCCATCTGCTGAATATGATTGACTGGGATCAGCCTCAGCTATCTCCCCAGTTGGGGGAGAGAAAAAAAACTGCAATTCAGGTTTCAGCATTTTTTTTGTAATCCCTCTGAGCCTCCCATTAAATTTGCTGTACTGTGTGGGAAAGGATTAAAGATTCTTTGGGCTCCAGAACACAGTATACAAAAATGAAGTACTACAGCATGGTTTGTGGGTAAGGCAGCCACTAAAGTGTGTAGCCTGGCACATAACCCAGAGCAGCACGTTCCCTTTGATAAGTGACACTTGTTGACAGCTTCAACTTTCTGTTGGGAACACATGCCACAGCTCAGTACAGCCTAGGGTTGAGCTGTTTCTGTGTGCAGCACGCTTCAGAACTAATTCCAGCCATAATCAGAGCTGTTCATATGCTGTTACCAAGCTGAGGATGCCAGAGAGAGGGAAGGAGAAGGGCTGTTCCTTGAAGCAAGGCTCATCAGTGCTCCCTTGTTTCAAGATTACAATCAATGTGTTACAAGTTTCAGACAAGGCCTGGAGGAGAAGTTGTTAGTGGAGAGGTTTTCCCTTCAGAAATGGTAAATGAAAAAAATGCCCCAAAAATTCTTTCCCTAATTTTTTTTTTGCTCCTTTGAGAGCCTAACTTGCTGTCAGGCTTAATTTTTGCACCATGAAATGCTACTAAATATATTGTGCTTGGTGTAGTTAATTAATCGGTGTGCTTGCTAGCCTCTTTTTGTCCTAGTTCCATAATTCAAGATAGGAATTTCTCCGTGTGTGAAGAGGACACAGAACTACTCTGTACCCAGGGGGGGAGAAAAGGCCAAGGAAATACTAAAACTTAAGACTCCAAAATCTCTGCCTCTAAAAGAAACATTGTCTTCTCCTGCTTCCCATCCTCCTCAGTGGAACTGCTTCCTTCCACATCTCAACCTGAAGCAAAGAGCTGTGGGTGACTATCACCAACTGCTTATCTGACTGCAACTTCCCTGTGTTAGGATACAGACTAGGAAGTATCAGGGTTGCATTTCTGTCACTGGTCACTCCCTCCTTGCACTAGGAAGCACAAATTGGAGGTGTGAAGATCATCTCAGGATCAACAGGTCAGTTCCAGTGTCTGTAAAATTACTGCTGAACTGGTTTGCAAATGAAATTAGGAGCTGGAAAATGAGACCAGACCATGCAATTTTTAGTATTATTCTTATTATAAATGCTTACAGAAAGAAAAATGTTGTTATGAGAAGGAGAAGGCTCTGAAGAGACCTTCTTGTGGCCTCCTAGTATCTGAAGGGGCCTACAGGAAAGCTGGGGAGGGACTGTTTAGGAGGTCAGGTAGTGATAGAACCAGGGGGAATGGATACAAACTAGAGGAGAGGAGGTTTAGATTGGATATCAGGAGGAAGTTCTTCCCTGTTAGGGTGGGGAGACACTGGAACAGGTTGCCCAGAGAGGCTGTGGAAGCTTCAACCCTGGAAGCTTTTAAGGCCAGGCCGGAT
Source organism: Galbula dea (assembly GCA_013399015.1). Lineage (NCBI taxonomy): Eukaryota > Metazoa > Chordata > Aves > Piciformes > Galbulidae > Galbula > Galbula dea. Next base: position 223,703 of record VWZX01005923.1, read on the forward strand.
GGGGCTGTGGGCAACCTGATCTAGTGGGAGGAGTCCCTGGCAGGCAGGGGGTTTGGAACTAAGTGATCTTTGAGGTCCCTTCCAACTCTGATTCAATGAAAAAGCTTAATGTAGGAGTTACTCAGTTCCTGGGGGGTTTATAATCTCTCTTGTGAAGCTGAAATAATAACCTGTTTGTTTTCCTGGTTTCAGCTGCTGTTTTGGTTTGATTTCAGGTTACTATTGGCCAACTGTATTCTGCAGAGAAATTGGTTCTTGAGAGCCCAGGAAACACATAGCTGTGAGAAGCCTCTGACCCTGAAGCAACCACTCAACCATCTTCAGCATCCTACAGTGCCACATCTAGATGTGTAACTCGCTGCACACGTCTGAGCTTTTCTCTTCAGCAGAAGAAATGCCTGAGAGACTCAGTTTTTGGCAACCAAAGTACTGTTTTCTAATGGTTCATATGTTCTAAAAGATGTTGCTGTGATTTAGAATAGCATGGAAGGTTGTCTTGAAATCTGTGTGCTTGTGTGTCTCATGTGGTGGAATAGTTCCTGCCCTTTTTTGACAATAAAACTTCATTGAACTCCCTCTAACCAGACATGTTGTTCTGCTGCTGACCTTGTCTCTCACTGGGCACAGAAGATATATTAGAGTTAAAACTCCTCACCCAGTTGCTATGTTCTTATTGCTCTTGTTTCAATTTAAGATACACAGCATTTTCCTTAAATGACTAAATACATAGTTCACTTGAAATATTCAAACCAGAGAGGAACAGAGTTTTCATCTCCTGGGCCTTGCTACTTAGAAATAGCCAGAGCTGCATTGTGTGGTTTCTTTAAAGAGCATCCCTGGACATTTCAGGAGGTGACATAAACATTTCTCTAGTTCATTCCTTGGTTATTAACTCTTGGAAACTAATCTTATCCTACTTCTGACAGCAGGAGGGAAGACTTGCATCACCAACGCTTGGGAGCTCTGAACTGCATTCCCACCACCAGAGTCCTTTCCTCCCTGGGGTGAGGTGCAGCCTTTGCAGGAAGCATCACATCACTTAATCCAAGATTTTCCTTTTTCACAAGGCTCCTGTATTTTGCAGGAGCAAAAGAACCTAACTATGAGAAGAACTCAAGTAAGTCATGAATGGGCAGCAAGCGTTGCCTAGCCAAAGTAGAAAACTCAAGGTGGCATTTTATTAGTTGCTGTTATTAACTCTGTAGAATAATTCAATGCTTTGAAGACTGCGTGTGGAAAAAAAGAGGCAAGAAAAGCTTTTGATCAGGTTCTGTTCCAGTCATTGCTGGGCTTGACTTTGTTTTCTATCAGAAATTTGCAGAGAAGTGAAGCAGTGCAGAGCTTTTTGAATGGCATATGGAGAAAAGCTTCCTTGTGTTGTTCAGGGGATTCTTGGAGGGGGGGGGCGTTAAGAGAAACACAAACTCAAGAGTAGTTTCATGACCCCGTGGCCTTTAGAAACCTCTCCTTATTTTTTTGGCTTCCCAAAGATTAATCTTAGTTTAGAACTTGGATTATTTTGCTGTGGGATAACATTAAAGCAGAGCACAGAGTGTCTAAGGTAGAGCACACTCCCATTTCAAGTGTATTTGATCACCTTATACAGGCTGGAATCTATCATCATGCATTCCATCAACAATGCAGTGTACAGAGTAACATAACTGTGCCCACCTGAGACTGCAAAATGCAGTCTCCATCCTCACTTACAGAGGCAAATAGAGTGACAATTCTCCTCTTAGGTGTAGAAGAATTGCAGTGCAGATTCCTTTTAGTGAACATTTTATTAGAATGGAATTTAATTACTCTCATAGGTAAAATACATCAGATTCTGCATTTTAAATCTCCATGTTGCCAAGTGGATAATGAAGTGCTCTTAAGTTAATGGTGAAGGTGTAGGGGGAAGAAAGGTTCCGTTCCTGGTTGAGCTTCAAAGAAATGCAAAAGCATCTTAACACTTTCAGGGGACAGAGGCTTGAAAAGGCTGCCAGTTTTACACTCTAAGGAACTTGGTCCCTACAACAGTCCATGCAAAATCCTTGTTTAAAGCAGCTTAATTACTGGAAGAAGCACTGCATACCATTTCAAGGTCTGTGCATGTATGCTAGGAAACAAAACAAACATCCTTATAAATAGTGTAGCCCTCATTTATACAGAAGGAGAGCTCCATCAGTAACACTTTTACTATTTCAATCTCAGTTTTCACCATCTTTAGAAAAACAGAGTGTTTCCTTTCAAGTAAAGGCCCTTTCAATGTATAATTTCCTCCAACAGTGCCAGTTCCTTCCCAGTGAAGAGGAGCAGCAGTAACATGCAGGATAGATTCCACAGAGAGGAGCCATCAAGAAAAATACCCCCAAAAAAATCAGGCTCTGTAATTTCCCTCTCCCTGCCCCCAGTCTGTATTGCAGAGATTAGGGAAACATGACTTCTCCTTCCAAATTAACCATTAGCTTCCTATGTATCACTTCTTAGAAGTAACCGAAGCAAACTGCTGCTAAGGACCAAAAGCCTGTGCAATACCAAAAGTGCCAAGGTAGCAAAGGTATCAATTAGCATTTACTGCTCAAGCCCAACATAATTCCTGCCTTTTAGAGCTCCGTTTTGGACAGATCTGTGTTTCTTTACCAACACATGTGTAAGTGCACCCTCCAGTAGTGTTAGTTATGTAAGTATCAGCTGTATGTGATAGAAAGGTCCCTAGAAGTACTATTTTTTCCTCGCCTGAAGTCCATTTCAAGTAATTTTGTCCTAACACCTCCAGCTCTGTATAAAAACACAGCTCACCAAATGCTCAATCATTTCCTACAGAAGGAAAAGGCTCAGAAACCCTATCTAGCTTAGGAAGCACAGTGCAGAACTAGCAGCTGCAGGCTGGCTCGACCTGACCACATGCCCTTGCCCTGCTCTTTCTCTTAGCCGGGCACGAGCTCGTTGTCCCTGCTGGAGAGCTGGCACCGCGCTGCAGCCTCGGAGCTGCTGTGCTCTTAGGGCTGCACCTTCTGTGCTTCACCAGTTCAGTCTACGCTGCAATCCCCATTAAAGCTCTCTCTTGGCACACTGTCAGAAGCTTTGTGGGGTTTTGTCAAAGCCGTGTAAACAACAGGAATGGGTAAAACACAAAGGAAGGATCCCGTGACTTAGCTACAATGTTTGCTATTATGGAAAGTGTATCCTTTTTCCTTAGAACAGAAGGGAGCTCCATGAATACCTTTCCTAAAGCTGCAATGTCTTAGCAAAACTAGCTTGCTTTTGTATTTCAAATGTTTTGTCTCTTCCTGAGCTCAACGTTTTAGCAAACTATTGGCCTCAGCAGTATGCACCCAAATTTGAATGCTTCCAGAGGCTGAAGTTGGTCCTGCCTTTGACAGCATCAACTTGGAAACAGCTCTCTGAAAGGAAGGGGAAAAAAATAAATAAAGGCAATTGGTTTAGTATTAGTGAGAGTTGAAAGGACAGGCATTTCTGCTGGGTGTTAACTTCTCAGGAGACCTTACTGCAGTTGCAAGCTGCATTTCCAAGTGGGAGATGCAGGTGACCTGTCGGAAAGTGACCCAGGAGGGCAGGACCCGAAGGCTTCAGGTGCCATGGTGGAATAGGGCCACCAAGGATTTTCACTTACTGCTCACCTTTCTAGAAAGTTCTTCCTATAGAAAACTTCAGCAAGTTTCCAGACATTAAAAGCATTCCTTTCACCCTTTAACAATCAGCAGGTGGAAGAATAGTGCTATGGGGAAGCACCAGCCCTTCAAGTTGCTTCCTTTAAGGCAGCATACATGTATCCCTGCAGACCCCTCAGCACCGACCATAGGTACATGTCAACAGAGCCATGAAAGAGCTGGGCAGTGGCTGTGTTCCTGAGTTTTCCATAGTGATCTACAGTGAAATCCTGGCATTAGTCAAGTCAGGAATATACAATCTCTTTGTTCCACCATTCTTAACGCAGGCCTGATGAGTTCACCCTCTTGGGAAGGTTTTGCTTGATGCCCTTTATGAAGAAAGAAGGAAAGCGAGTAGCTCTTTTCCTGAGAGTTTACATTCTTGCTCTTTTCTTTTTTCAGTGTTTTACAAAAGCAGGGTAGTGCAGGAGCCCTTAACGTGGAAGCAGGAAACAGAGAGAGAGAGACAGAGAGAGAGAGACAGCAGCCAGTAACTCTTCCAACGCTGGCTATTCCCTACAACAGTAAGAGGAAAACATTCTGAGCTCTCAGACCTGTTTCACACACATCTGCACCTTCAGAGGACTCTGCAGCTTGCACAGGAAATTAAACACCACCAGAGTCTTGCCCAAGATGCTTCTTTTCTAACCTATTTACCTTTTCTCCTGCTAAGCCCAGTGTCTGCTGAAGCTTTCCAAGAGGGGGAAGCAATCGTAAGCAGTGCATTCAAATGACTCCTCTCTCTGTGTTCAGGGTAAGAGAACTGTGGAGACCTGTGAGAAGAATTTACAGGCTTTCCAGTGGAAGAATGCACCCCATAAATATTTATACTGCTCTTTGGTGATATGCTAATCCAAGGCAAGTACTTTTCCCTCTCTAAAAAAGAATCATGGAAAACAATTAAGGTGATTTAATCGCTGCTTTGCATAGACAGCAGATTCAGAACTCTTGACAGGTAAACATTTATCATGAGGCCACTGTTATCCCAACCCCCCTAATATCAAACTCTGAACAGAACAGACAGTTAAACCTCCATCGTTTCTCTGACCTCCCTGCAGTGCTTTGGGCTGGCTCCAACTCCCAAGGAAGCCAATGGGAGCTGAAGGCAGGCTTTTCAAGGACTGACTGAGAGCCCCAGCTTTCAATAAAACAGAGGTCGTTTGCATGCAAGTTTGCAGTTCTTCATGACACCAGAGTAAATTCAGCTTCACAGTCCTTTTCTGAATCGTTGGAGTTGGAATTGAAATGGAGGTGGCAACAAAACTGCGTAAGGAAGATTTCACTTTGATGTCCTTCAGAGCTACCCACTGGAGTTTCAACTCTGTTAAACTTTTTGTGTTTATTTCTCTCCTAAGTTACTAATACATGGAGGAAAAAAACCCACAGAAACCTGCATAAAACTCAAATCTTTGGAGCTAGAGGTTTTCCAACCTTTACCGTTTCTTGTTAGGGGAAGGAGGGTGTTTGGGAGCACCTCCTCCAAAGGTTATCTTCTGACTCTTTATAAAAACCACAGTTAACAGTCCTGCAGCCAAAGAAGTGTTTCAGTTCATGTTGTACTCTGTCGAGCCTTGGGATTTTACAGAGCTACTTCATTTGGAGTATTGCAGGGCAGTGATAGCATCACCCCCGGAGGGCTTTAAAAGACATGGAGATGTGGCACTGAGGAACGGGGTTTGGTGGTGACCTGGCAGTGCTGGTTGGCCTCCATGATTTTATAGGTCTCTTCCAACCAAAATGATTCTGTGATTCTTTACTATATTCCTTTGAGAATACAGGTTCAGCTCATCCTCTGTCTCAAGCTGTGACCACCAGCAACAGCCCTTTGCTTTGCTGACATGGGCTTGCTACTGTTCAGTACCCACAGGGTCCAGTTTGGATTTTTCCACTACTGCCCAGTGAAATCTTTGGTGTGGCTTCACATTTATGCAGCCCCCAATAACCTCAGCTGTGAAAATGCAGAGCACTGGGGGTAGATGCTCCTTGCAACCTGCTTTGGAAATCTGTGCTTCTATGACATGTACTCTAAACAAGTGGGGATGTTTCCTTCCCATCTGAGGGAGGTTCCCCCTTTTCTTTCTGAAAAAGTAATTCTTCCTAATAAACAAAAGCACTTTCCCTGTTATCCAAGCACACAAATGTGCTTTAATTAACCCAATCTGCAGGGTTTGTGATCAGCACCAATTTTCTGAGGCAGTCCAAAGAATTTTACTGTTTGTCCTCAGCAGATGCTTTCTCACACTTGCAATTTCAGGTCACAGGTCTGAAGAGAACACGTAAATGTCACAGTTCCTGGGCATCAGTGTTCTACACCCCTAGCTCACGGTGTACCAGAGAACATTTCTAACCCTCTGATAGAAGCACAGCTTATTGCTGGCATTCCTCAAGGGACCAGCTCCACACCTCAGCCCAGACCCAGCTGTCAGAATAAGGCTACTCCTGTAAACTGTGTTAAGGAGAGAGATCTCTCCCCTTCATTCTACTGGTGAAGTTTCCTTCTCTGAAGCAATTAATAAACAAAAAGCACAGAATAAGGAATGAGTTCCAGAAGCCCCAAATACTACATTGTACTGAAATGAAGAATTGATCTTAATGCTGTTACTGGCATCACATATCAGCTTAAGAGCACCAGCTTTCCTTGGCACTGAAGGGCCTGAAGAAAGGCTGATTCCTACCAGATTATCCCATCTAACATCCTGTAATCCATGATTGGGTTAATACAAACTTGTGTAGGGAAGTAGCAGAGTTCACTGGTCTCCCTTCAGACCTCTCGTGCTTCAGGTGACAAGTTTATATGTAACTCAGAACACAACAGTAAGAACTTTGGTTTGGGTAAGTGGAGTTTTCCCTCTGCATTTTCAAAGCAACTGGTAGTAGGCTAACAGCAAGCTGCTTTCTGAGGGAATTCATCACCTTTTCACATCTGGCTGGATGCTCACAGGTGCTTTACATGTGGTTTTTTCAGGGGCAGTGTGTGTGTTAGCAAAACCAAGTCAGAACTTTATTCCAAAGCTCCCTCTGCTTCACTTCCTTTCCCCAGTAAACCCCCTGCTTCCAGCTCTGCTTCCACACCAGCAGGTTATCTGAAGGCTTATTTTCAAGGATGGAGGCTTTTCTAAAGAAGACATTTTTTCTAAGGTGCTCATAGCGGGCTTGAAGATGTTCAGAGGAAATGAAGACCTGAGAAAACTCTGAGCATGCTCTGGTTTAAAGAGGGAAATCACATTTCAAGATCTTGCTGAAGAACATCCATCCATGTCAGAACATTTTCTGCAGTCTGACAATGTCTTGCCTGCTTCTGTCCTCCTCCAAAAACTCAACCCAAATTCTGAGAGAGGGTATCAGAAGAAAACAAGAAGTCAAAGCTGCAGAAGAGCCAGAACAAAACCCAACCAAAACCTGCCTGTGCTAACAAAGTTCCCTCACAGGTGCCAGATACCATCAGGGACTTAAGAGGGTTATTTGTCCCATGGCTCTGCAGGACCCAAATGCTGCTGAGGGACAGGGACCACCCCTGCTCACAGTGAGGCACGCCAACTGCTCGATGCCCTCAGCACCATGCATGTCAGGTTAGTTCCTCTTAGGTTTTGCTATACAGAAAAAAAAGATGGGTAATGGTGAGCTTTGTGACTTTTTTAAAGCTTTCTTTATTCTTACAAACCCATTTTCATTGGTACTTTTTCCTTCATTTCAGGACTTGGGACACCAGTAGTCGTCAGCCTCCAGGCTCACAATGCAAGAGTGAAGACTATAGAAATCATGGCAAGTCCAACTGTGTGCACAACAAGCTCCTTCCCCAGCAACAAACACTGAAAAACAGGTAGCAAAAGAAACCAAATAAATTATAAAAACTTGAGAAATGTGGTGCGAAATGGAACCTAAGGAGAGAGGAACGAAGGCACTTGACTGAGGACACCTTCTCTGTAGCCAGGGCCACTCCTCAGTCAGAAGGTCATCCAGATAGATCAGTCCCTGCTCCCCACCTCGGAAAATACAGAACTGTGTGAGACAGACACCAGCTTGGACTTCACAGTGTGGTACTGAGAGGTGGTAGCAAAGTTCTCCTGATAAACCCACAGTCAGCATGTGTTTGAACTCTTCCTTCGACCCGGTTGCGTGATAGGAAGGCACCAGTCTATTTGAAGCAATGCAGGAGTCCCTGGTGGCTGCTCGTAGCCGGACACAAGCCTGTGGCAGGCGAGGGGCGGTATGGAAGAGTGCTGAAACAAAAAAAAAAAACAGAGCAGCCCCAGGTCCAGCCCCGAAAGAGACTAACGTCTGTTGTTGGGCACGACGAAGGTGGGATGGGCACTTAAGTCTGTCACGGGTCTGAGAGGTGCTCACAGCAGTGAATTGTATCGCTATGGAGTCCACTGAACTGAAAATGAGTAACAAAAAAAGGACACCGTTGCTGTCACAGTCCTGTGTCTCTGAAATGGATGTGAGAAGGGAAAACTGGGATCCTAAGTTCAACCTGCAGCCAACACGCCACTGAGTTTCCACACAAGTTCTCTGTGCATCTCTGGCTAATCGAGTAAGTGAAGTCAAGCCCAAACCAAGACCTCAAAAATTCACTTCAAGAGGGGAAAAGCAAAGCCCACTCTGCTCAGTCTCCTTGTCCTCCTCAAAAACAAAACCAACCACAAGCAGAAAACGATCCCACAAGGCACAGCAACGCGAGCCGACGCACATCCACGTCTCCCTGGCAAAACCCAAGCACACCCTTAAAGACCACCCGATTTCGGGGAGTCTCCGGGATGGATCCCGCGGGGTGCGGGGTACTGCGGGGCTGCCGCACCGCTATCAGTAGCCGGTGGCGGCCCCGGGACATCCGCAGCATCTCAGCGTGTAGTTGCGGCCCCCGTTGTTGTCCCAGGACTCGCCGTGGGAGCTCCGGTAGCGGATGGCGAAGTGCAGCGCCGAGCCATCCCGCAGGCTGGGCGGGACACAGAGGCTGAAGCCGTAACGCTCTGCCGGCGGGTCCCCGGCGGCCGCGGGGACCGGAGGAGGTAAGGGCACGGCCGGGACGTCCACGAAGGAGAGCCACTCATTGAAGGTGTAGCGCACCATGACCTCCTTGGGGCCGGGGCAACCCAGCACCCGCACCGTGCCCCGCACGTCGGTGGGCGCCGGGGCCCGACCCAGCCTCTCCAGGCAGACTCGCTGCCGCCGCAGGCGCTCGGCGCTGGGCTCGCCGCGCTCGGGGAACTCGGGCAGCAGGCGGAGGGCGGTGGGCGGAGGCGGAGGGTAGTCCTGTCCAGGGGGCGGCGGGTCCCGGTGGGCCGCGGGAGAGCCCTGCAGGCGGGACAGCGCGGCGGGGGGCACCTGCGGCTCCTCGGCC
>VWZX01005924.1:0-386529 GCA_013399015.1 Galbula dea
CCCACCAACACTAAGGGGTGTTTTTTGTTACCACAACATCAGACACATTTTGTGCTACTTGCCTCTGAGGACATCCCACCCAGATAAATGACAGTGGAACTGTCATCACAGCTAAACTATTGGCTGAGTCACCATGTGGCCAAATGACCCAATTGCATCAGCAGAGATGATCATTGCAGGAAGGGTCAACATCAAAAGGGTGTTTGAGGTGAAATCCTGGATCTAATGAAGCCTGAAAGGAGTCTTGTTATTCTGGGAGAGAAATCATTATAGCCACACTTAACCAGTGACACCTCAGAGCTTCATCTAAGATTGTATGGGTTTGAGTGACCTCTTTCATGGCTCATGTGGGTCAGAAAAAGGTCTAAACACCCTTTGGGAGCATTGTGTCTCTCCCCAAAGAGTTGGTTGGGTTTATAACAGGGTTTTTTTCCTCAGAGTTCCCCAGCAATAGAGGATGTGAACTGGGTAGAGAGTAGAGAAACTTTAATCACCAACAGGTTTTAGGGAACAAACCCATAAAGAAAATGTTTTAAATGATTGTCAGTGTAAAATCTGTGGGACTTTACTAGAACAATGGTGATAAAAGGAAGTTTGTATTTGCCTGCAGTTGCACCCAGGAGCATACAGTGGCTGTTTGGCATGGTAACCACAGGAGAAAATTTGGGACTCCACATCTGGTTGTTAGTTGTGACAAACAAACTCAAGAGGCTTCAAAATTTTGCCTGTGAGGGATCTGGCTCCATTCTACTGAGATGCTATTTGTTTGGCTATGCACAATGTGTGGCTCTTTCCACTTCTTACTGCACACTGTAGTACAGCACTCACATAAGCTCCTCTTGAAAAAAATAACCTCTGTTAGGTTGTAACTCTGTTTCTTAAGATCAAAGGCAACATAAACACAGTAAAAATGCTGGCAAAATACTTTTTCTGTGTGATAAAATAAATAGGTGTAGAAACTACATTTGTCTAAAGGTCCTACCCTAACTTGTGCTCCTAAGAAGTGGTTCTTTACCCAGAGAGTGGTGGAGCATTGGAACAGGCTCCCCAGGGAGGCTGTCATGGCACCAACTCTCATGGAGTTTAAGAAGCATTTGGACAAAGCTCTTAGACACATGGGGTGACTTTGGAGTTGTGCTGTGCCTAAATAGGAATTGGACTGGATGTTGCTTGTGGGTCCCTTCCAACTTGGGATATTCTGTGATACCCTGAGGTGGCAGATTATCTGCATGTCTAGTCTTGATTTGAAGTAGAATCTACATGACACTCTTGTTTTACTCTTTCTCACATTTGGGAGAGTTACAGTGCTCATCATTGCAGGAGATGGATATCTGTAATTATGTTAATACTTATTTTAAGGAATTAGAGTTAATTCCCTATTAATAACACCCTCTCCCACTCAAGTGCATTGCCAGCTTTCCTTGGAGTTGAAGAACTGCTGAGAGTGGTCAAAATGAAATCAGGCACAGATGTAAAGGCAGGATTTGCATTGTTTGTCTTAGTCTGAACAAGGTTTTTTATGCCCTGATTCACAAGCCTGCTTACCTTTATATGTAAACTCAAGACTGACCTGACTGGAGATGAAGGAGGAAATTTAGGAAGCTTGTATGGATACAACTCCAGATGGAGTATTCCCCCTTCCTATAAGAAGTGAGGCTGGCTGATCATCATGGCTTTCTGTACATGAAGTGCAGGCTAATTGGAGGGAGACAGTCAAGATTTAGAAGAGCAGCTCTTACATTTGCTCATGACCAGAAAGATGGAAGAGATTCAGGCAATGATACCACAAAGCCACCAGGAGGATGAAGCAGTTTGAAGTGACCAGGGAAACATGAAGAGGCAGGAAGAAGATTTGTCTTCTTGTGAAGAGAGAGGAATGATGTCTAGGACACATTTTGGTAAGGAATGCTGAGTAGAATAAGCAAGAGAAAAAGAAGGTTGGAAGAAAGAGGCCAGGTCGTATTCAGAGAACTGGGTGTGTTTAACCATTACAGCATGTGGAGAAGCCATTGTTACAACAACATATTAGGATGTCACTGGATGGAGAAAAGTGAAACAGGAGATGCAGTTGAAGGGAATGTTTAACTCTGTGACTGAAAATGTGACATGTGTCCCAAGGGAGCAGCCCCTATCAGAAGGAGACAGGGAATGGTGTTTGAGAAGTGTTGTCAAAGACAGCAGATGAAAGGTCAGCAGAACACTATCCTGAAGCCAATAAAACTTCTGAGGGACTCTGGAGATGTGTGGTAAGGAACTGTAGGATTGGAGATACTCTGGTACAAATGGCACCACCAGCAGAGACTTCATGAGCTCTCACTCAAAGAAAGAAGAGGGACAGGGTGGAAATCTCTGTGTGGAGCAGCAGAGGCTGTGGCATTGAGGCCATGCCACCTCCTTCTGGCACATCTGATGGCTGTGCTGTGGCAGTAGGGAGAGGTACTAGAGCCACACAACAGCCATGTGCTCATGACCCAGGCACCTAGGAAGGCAGAAGAGAAATCACTCACACACATGCATCCTTTCTATGACCTTCCTATGGTGATACCATTAGCTCCAGTATGGGAAGTCTTTCTGCAAAGGGCTTTAAGCATTGTAATATGCAACAAAGCAGAACTTGCAGCTACCAGCTATGTGGACAGCTGAGGTGGACACCCAGAAGTCCTCCTGGATTTAATGGAGCAGCCTGGACACCTAGAGTAAGGCTCACAACCACCAGTGTGCTCTGTTCCTGGATACTGAGGCCAACCAAAAGGATGTGCTGAAAATACCTGTCTCTCTATAGGTATAAGAACTGGGTTCTACCCCTCCCAAACAGAAGGAAGAGTGAGTCTGAAGCATCTACACTCCAAGAAGCTCCCAGGCATTTTGGGTAGGAAACTTTGCTGTTTGGAGAGCATGAATCTAAAAGGAAAGGAAGCCAGGAAAGAGTCTGAGTCTGCAACCCAACAGCAAGGGCATGTAGGAGTTGTTTCTCAGAGTTGATTGTTTTCTTTTGGATGATGATTAAACAAAACCCATAATTAACCAGGGCCAAAAGTCCAGGTTGCTACTGCTATGCTGTTACCCTTTCCTGGCTCCAGGACTCCTGCATTGCTTGATGCCTTGCATGGAAGAGGATCACCTACATTGTGCTGGCTCATCTGATACCCACTGTGCTGACAGCAGGCTCTGCAGCTCTGAATGGGTGGAGGGCCTCCTTTCAGAGATCTTTCACTAAGAAGACCTATTTTCCTGACTCCTAGATGTCTTTAAGTAGGAAACAGGCACAGATCTAGCCAACAGAGGTGCTACAGCATGGATTTAGGCACCAAGAAAGCCTCTGGTGCCTAAACCTACAGAGTTTTCTCAGAGTGACTTCTTGAACTTCAATGCCTAACTGGATGTTGGGATTTCTGATCTATGCATTTGAAGGACTTAGGCTCATGTCAAGCATTTGGCAAAGACTGATCAGCAAGTGCCTTTTTTTGGGGGTACAGTTCTCTTACAGGAGAGACAGCATATTCCAGACTGTGCAACAATTGTCTGGCTAGAAAGCCAAGGGCATAAAGGGCACTGTCATCATGGGGAAAGCATAATGTCACTGCAGCACCTCATTTAAAATATTTGGTGGAAAGTTTGAAAATGGAAAATCTTCTGCTGGAAAAAACATCCTGAAAATATTTTTTGTCTGATTTTGGTTTAATTATTTTTTTTTTCTAGAGAAAAATGTATTTATAAACCATTTGAAAAATCAATTTATAATTTGGATTAGGGCATAGCCACATAAATATATTGCCATGAGGTAAGGAAGCATGTGCATTTACACTACTATTGACACCACCTACTACACTGTGGTAAGGGCTGTTGTAGCAGCTCTTTCCCCCAGGCAGTGGAAGGTATCTTCTGCCTGGTGAGAGTGGTGTGACTTGTCAGGTCTTGCTGTGCACACAGACAGTTACCACAGAGCTGCTAATTCACTGAAAGTCCAGACTTGGCAGCTCATTCCTTAACCACTTTTTTGGGGGTGTATTTATCTGACATACATTATTCTTTGGACAATAGATGATGAACAACAGTTGCCTGTATGACATTCTAGTTAAAATCTATTCCCAGTTGTGTGAGAAGTATTGACTGGGAGCACCTCTGGCTTCAGCTAGAATATTACTTGCATGTTGTATGAAGTTCCTGTGTTCTGACCTCAAAAGAGATAGAGAAATACTGAAAGGCTTTCAGAACAGAGCTTTGGGAAAGATTTCTGGCATAAAGAATGTCAGTGTACTTGGTTTGTTCAGAAGGAGGGCAGGAGGCAATTTAGTCAATTAATTAAAACTTAGGCAAGTGCCTGCATAGAAAAGAAGTTATTGGTGGTATGTGGCTTCTTTGATGTGAGAGAGGGCTAGGTGGGAACCAGTGGATGGAGTGTGGAGCTAGATGATGTTAAACTATAAATGCCTTTCAGGATTTGAAGGAAGCAGGTATTTAGTATCTATAATCTGTCACCCACTGACCATATGGTGGGTTCTCCATCACTTGAAGTGGCCATAAATGTAGACTCTGGAATGTAGAAATCATGCATTTCATGCAGAAAAGTATTTCATCTTACTTTTCTGGGGTATGAAAATAATTGATGAGAATTTCTCTTAGTGGCTTTAGGAAAATATTTCTATTCCTTCTGAACAGTCATGCTTTCAGATGTGTGGTTTCAAACCTTAAAGGATTCTTTTTGTCTCTGCATTATTTTCCCTTCCCACCTCTAGGTTTGCAAGTGTCTATGCCACAAGAGGAGCCAACCGTATCGGACGTGTGTACAAAAAGGCTGTTTTCAGACAATTCACAGATGACACTTACTCCCAGGAGATCCCCAAAGCAGCCTGGCTGGGGTTTCTTGGGCCAGTCCTGAAAGCAGAAGAAGAGGATGTCTTTATCATCCATCTCAAAAACTTTGCTTCTCGCCCATACTCTGTGCATCCTCATGGAGTCTTCTACGACAAGGACTCTGAAGGTAGAACCTGGTTTGCCTTTTCCTCTCCTTTTCCCCTGGAGTAGCTAATATCGTGGCTAGAAGTTTGTCCAAGTGTTTGTTGTTCTGGTCATTGACATCAGAGGACTTTAGATCATCCTCTCATAAACTCATCAGTAATTGCAGGTGATGACTAAAACCAGGAACAGACTCATGACTTAAAACTTTTTGCCACAAACCTTCAATGCCTGGGACAAATCCAGTACTGAAACAGGTTAGATGGGTCTTCTTTCCTGAATTAGAAGTCACCAAAGCATATTCCCACCTTCCTTCTACTTCTAGCCTGTTGGAATGAATGGAGTTCTTGTAAGGAAGTGTTTTCTTCTCTATAGGGCTATAAGAGGCACAACTTTTGGAATTCCAAGCCTATACCTGTGTATTTTGGTTAGAGGAATGTATGGATTTTGCAACGTTCATTGCTCTCATCAGTTTCCTATGAGAAGATACACAATGTTAGCTGAAAAAATGTGTAGATGGCTGAAGAGGGTAACAAGTCAAGGAAAAATTAGAGCACTTTTAAAGCTTTTTCTATTAAAAAAGAATGGATTTAACCCTCAAGATTTTACCAGAACTTCTGGGTTTTTCCACAATTTCTCAGTGATTCTGTTTTTGTGAATGTTATTTTCTTATAGATTGGTGATAACATAGAAGAAATGACACATTTATTTAAGGGAAAACATGAAGGGGGTCTAAAAGCTTCCTTTTGCCTTTCAATCTATTAGGAGCACTTTACCCTGATGGAACTGGTGGTAAAAGCAAAGAGGACGACTTTGTTGTTCCCGGTGGAAACTACACGTACACATGGCCAGTAAGGAAAGATTATTCCCCAACTTTGGCAGACTCAAACTGCTTGACTTGGATTTACCATTCTCACATTGACACACCAAGAGATATTGCATCTGGCTTAATTGGGCCACTGCTGGTTTGTAAAAAAGGTACTGAGCTAGAGACAGCGATGAGGCAAGCCCCTCTGCCAAGCTTGGCATCTTAACAGTCATTTTTGCTTACAGGTATAAACATGATGGTCTTATGTCTATCCCTACATAGCCCATAAAAAGGGGCAAGGAATAGCTGGGCCATTCCAGGAGCATCCCAGGGTAGGTATTGTAGCTCTGGGACAACCCCCTTCCTGCTCCCCTTTGGCTTCACAAGAGATTTGCCTCAGCTGGTGGAGGGATTGCACCATGCTCTGTGGCCAGCTAGTCATGGCCAAGACCAAAATTAAATGTTTCCAAGCTGGGATCATTTCAGGACAAGCAAAGCACTTATTGCCCAGGAAATTAAATTAGTGCTGGGGGGTGACTTTAGCATTAGCATGCACATATTTGACACCCCAATGTTCTTTGTCATTTTTTCCTCATAGGGATTATCTATTTCTTTTTGCTCACAAGTTGTACATCACAACCACATGGGGATGTGCACTGAACAGCTGAGGTGGCAGCCTGTCCTGTGTTGTTTATAGGCTGCTAATTTTGTGCTGGAGCTGTCAGGGACCATGTACCAACCCTCTCCTCTCTCTCAGCAGAGCTATTGCACCCTCTCCCACTGAGGACTTGTAACTGCCACCTCTTGCCAGTACCTCCCACAGTACAAAATTAGCCTTGATTTTATATACAGAATATACAAGTGAAGCAGCTTTCTTATATGAAGAAGAGAAAGACTTCAATGTGGAAAGGATAGGTCTGGTCTCCAGTTTAACTCACCTAATTAAAATGTCTCAGGCTTTGATTCTCCAGGAGAGCCTTTGAAATCTGCAGAACTGCTTGAATATGTGAAACTGAACTGATAACTTTGTGATAATACATGAAGCTAAGAGATACAAAGCAATCACAGCCTGAAAGGGCAGATGTCTGCATGTTTGGTCTTGAATTCATCAAGGCAGATAGCTGCTTGATGGGACTGCTCCTCTCCTTAATTACTGGTCAAAAAAAAATCACTGGCTTCTGGCTGGATGAGGCTTATGACCTGGCATTCTGTGTAGGCACACAGATGCTGACACTGACTAAAGGGCAGGTTTGGGTGCAGTGAGCCAAAGATGGGGAAAATGAGCCCACAGATACTGGCATCTATTTGTGCTTATGTAAAATGAAAGGGATTCTGGAATACCAGCTCCACTTATACTAGATGATTTGCCTTCTGGAGGCACTCATCTGTTCAAAGGCTGTTGGAGGGGGGTCAAGATGTCTTAGAAAAGCAAAATGAGGTGAGATTCATCTTGTCCTATAGATTATGGGCAGAACACCTTATTTTCTTGAGTGCTCCACAGTTATTGTAACTTAAATTCAATTTCCTCCAAGGCTTTTTTTATCACTTTCCTTTTCATTTGCAATTTAGGAACTGCAGATGAGACCTCAATAGAAGGGACTGGTGCTGTTAATGCTTTTGCCCTGATGTTTAGCATTGTAGATGAAAACTTCAGCTGGTACCTCGATGAGAATATAAACACCTTCTGCTTAGAACCAGCCACAGTTGACAAAGAGGATGAAGGTTTCCAGACCAGCAACCGAATGCATGGTGAGCAGGACTCTTGAGCAAATGGTGACACACAACAGTGACCAGGCTTTTCAAATTTCAGTAGGACTTTCTGTCTCTTGTGATGTCTCTCCTTCATCTGTGTCAGCAAGGAATGGGACAGGATGTTGAAATACTGTGTTGATAAAAAGCCTCTCCCCAAGCGCAGCAAAACACTTTGGTTTGCAGAAAGGAGACTTGGTTTTCATGCCCAGCTCTGCCATTTGTTCAGCATTTTAGGCCACAGCTTTAAGCCTTTTTCTGACTGTTTGACCAGCTGTGAAAAGAGAAAAGCAAGCTGCAGAGCAGGTGAGATGTGTGTATTGAAAGAGTGCAGCATTTCTCAAAGGGCCTTGTGGATTGTGGTTTGGCTGGTATGACCACTCCTGCTCTTCAGAGATCCATTGGCCAGGAGCACTTCATGCCACCTGGAGATCTGGTGTGGAAAATGATTCCCTGTACATTGGTTATTCCATGGAGCCTAAGAGCTAAAATATTTTGCAAAATATGAGTCTCATTCTCCTAGTGTCCTGATGCATTGTCAGGTGTGGAAGCTGAAGAAGACAGAGCTGACTAGACCAATTTGGCTGATGCCATCATTTTCAAATCTAAATTGCTTAAGCTTGGCATATAATGGTATATTTATGACTCAGAATAAGAGGAAATAGATTTCAGACATGCTAAATAGCTGCAGAACAAGTTAACTTTGTTATCACACCTTCTTGGTGATGACTTGGGCTTTGCAATATTCTGCTGTCACCCAGGAAGTTTTGCACAGACCTAAGTAGAGAATTTGGGCTATTTGATCATCCAGAGCTGTAAGATATGTGTTCAAACTGCCAGTCCTCACCGAGGAGCCTACATGTTCCTTATTCAATGTGGACATTCAGACAGTTTCTCTTCTGGGCCATGAAAGGATCATCCTTAAAAATGGGGTCAGAGGCACTTGGCACATCCCTTTCACTTCTCATCAAATCTCCTCCTTTTGTTTTTAGCAATTAATGGTTACATTTATGGCAATCTCCCTGGCTTGGAGATGTGTGCTGACACTTTCACCTCCTGGCACTTGTTTGGCATGGGAAGCGAGATAGATATCCACGCTGCCTACTTCTATGGCCACACATTCACTAGCAGAGACCAGAGGGCAGATGTCATTGGTTTATTCCCAGCAACCTTCATCACAGCAGAGATGACTCCTGGGAGCCCTGGAAGGTGGTTGATCACATGCCAGGTTAATGAGCACTTACGAGGTACGCTGCTATAGATTTTCCTCATCCTTTAAGAAGTTCCAGCCTCTATTTATGCTTGGAAAAGGAAACTGAGAGGTGTTTCCAGAGGAAGTGGGGTTTGACATTCTTTTCATGACTAACTGAACACTTTTACCAGATAAACATAATGAATATGAGCTTAGTCACCAGTGGAAATTATACATGTTGGGCCAAATCTTCAGCTAGTACAAATGACTTAGTTGAGCAATTCATATGAGGAAGGCTTGCTAGACCCAGCGCTGACACCACGCTTTCTACGTAAAGCAGAGAGTTTGATAAGCAATGAGAAGAGCCTTCATCATCACTTCTTGTTGTAGATGAGTACTTACACAAAAATAAAAGTCATGTCAGCTTTCTCTTTTACTGAAATTAGGCAAAAATTGGCAGAGTTTTCAGAAATCTTTAAGTGGATGAATTTGATGGTGACGTTGTGATGTTTGTGTGGTGTGGCAGCCTGAAAGCACATATCATTAATTAGGTCTCATGACAGCAGGCAGTGTATTATTATCAATTCAGAGATGAGTGGGATCTGCATCAGGCAAAACAGACTTGATTCTGGCAACCAAGAGTGTAATTGTAACCAGCCTGTATTTTAATGAAAGTCAAGGGGGGATGATGCCATTTTGGATGCTTCAGGAACCACTCTGACCCCCCAAACTAATTCTACCATCCTTACCCAGATTAAGGAATTGAGTAAATAAGCCCACTAAAGAATGTCATTGCTGTCAATGGGTTTCACCTGTGGCATAAATTACCACCTTGCAAGAGAAGGATGCTAACACTTGGCCCAGTGTAGGCAGAGGAAGTCTTTAAAACCAGAAATTTACCCTAGTAATTGTTTCCAATCTGTGTAGCTCCTAAAGAGTTTTGAATGTGCAGTTGTACCCATGAGATTGCTGACTCTGCAGCTGGCCAAGGACTGTCTCCAGACTCTTTATCCTCCCAGGTGGCATGGAGGCACTCTATGATGTTCAGATCTGCCAAGGAAACCTGTCTCACCCTTCCCCACTGGGTCCCATGAGAAGATATTATATTGCTGCTGAAGAAGTCCTCTGGAATTATGGACCTGACGGTTATGATAAATTCACTGGGCAGGGTTTAAATGCCAGTGGCAGGTAAGCTTTCTTGTCTTCTCTTCTGCTTTGATTTCAGGAGTCTAAGTGAGGCTTCCCCAGTGACTCAGCAGGGCTAGGTCTTCCAGTGTTATTAATTTTAATTGAAAGGGGCAGGGAGGGATGGATTTAAACAACCTCCTTGGGAAGTTAGATTTGGAGCTGCAGTGCTCAGAGTTGCCTTCTGGAAGCACTTATCTTGCTTCATTATGTCCATTGAGAAAGTGAGCTCTGGTGAGATACATAAAGTCCAGCAGAGTTAATGACCTTATGTTGTGACTCCTCAGGCAGCTTTCACATTTACAACCAGTGTTTCTCAGAGATGCCATAATGGTAATTTTTTTCCTCCCTGTTACTACTGATGCAGATGCATTGTATTCCATTATCTGCCAGGAAAGCTAATGAAGATTAGAGACACATTGTCTACAGGTAAAGGCACAGGTCATTGTGAGTGCAGGAGGGAGACTGATCTCTGGAACCACATCCTACCTTCCCTGAGACAGGCCCAACAGGCAGACAAAATAGATAACATGAAGAACACCTTATCCTCTCTCTACCTGATTGATCATAGTGACTTGAAGGAGAGGGGGCAATGGCAACAAGCTCCTGGCCAGAGCAGGAGGTGTGTCCTCTCAGCAACAACCCCACCTTCCCAGATGCCCTTGCATAGCAGGTAGAAGGCCCTGCAAGTGGAACCAAACAATAATGAGGACAACAGTTGGTCTAGCTTGGAGGTGTCACAAAGGTTAAGTCAGCCTTACACCCTGCATCAGAACTACTTCTGCAAAGGAGAAAAGACTGGTCATTGTCATCAGTGACTCCCCTCTGAAGGGAACAAGAGGTCTGATATGCACACCAGACCCACATCTCAGGGAAGTCTGCTGCCTCCCTGGGACATGGGTTAAAGATGTGAAGAGAAAACTTCCTACCCTGGTATGGCCCTCAGATTACTGTCTATTATTGACTTTTCAGGTAGGCAGTAACAATGTTGCAACAAGAAATCCATGGGCAACATCTCAAATAGTGTGATCAGTTTTGGGCCCCTCACTACAAGAAGGACACTGAGGTGCTGGAGCATGTGCAAAGAAGGGCAATGAAGCTGGTGAGGGGTCTTGAGCTCAAGTCTTGTGAGGAGCAGCTAAGGGAAATGGGGTTGTTTAGACTAGGCAAAAGGAGGCTGAGGTGAGACCTTATGGTTCTCTACCACTACCTGGAAAAAGGTTTTAGTGAGGTGGGTATCGATCTCTTCTCCCATGTAACAAGCCATAAGACAAGAGAAAACATCCTCAAGTTGTACTGGGGAGGTTTAGGTTGGATATTAGGAAAAATGCCTTCACTGAAAGGATTGTCAGGCTTTGGAACAGGCTTCTCAGGTAATTGGTGGAGTAATGATCTTTGAAGGTATTTAAAAGATGTGTAGATGTGGTGCTTGGAGACATGGTTTAGTGGTGACCTGGTAATGTTGGGTTAATGATTGGACTTGATTATCTTAAGGGTCTCTTCCAACCAAAATGGTTCTAGGCCTTACCCTAAGGTAGCTAGAGACAAGTTGCCATAGATGTTTCCCTAAGTACATTGGGGTCAAACACAAAAGTCTAATGCACAATGCATGTCCATTTGTTAGCTAATTTATATCTGTAATGCAAGAAAACCATCTGCAAACCAGTAACATGGGGGGGTCATTACTCCTGTGTCTGGAGTAATAACTTTCTCCAAATGTAAAGGTTCTGCCTAAACCTCCAATCATTTAACCAGCCTGATTTGTTCATTCCACAGTGAATCTGCAATATATTTCACCCGAGGGACTGACAGAATAGGAGGGCAGTACTGGAAAGTTCGCTATGTGGAATATACTGATGCAACGTTCAGTAAGAAGAAGATTGTGTCAGAGGACATGGAGCACCTGGGGATACTTGGTACAGTGAATATTTTCACCTTCTGGCCTTACATCAGCCTTCAATGCAGAGCCACTGGAACCAAAGGGGAATTTTGTGCATGCAGCTGCCAGTCAGCCCTCTTTGGATTAGATGGGAATATGCTACAGTGTAGTTCTTCTGACTCCTTCCTCACTCTCTTTTGTATTTGTTTAAGGCCCTGTTATAAAAGCTGAAGTAGGAGATACAGTGCTGGTTACTTTTGCCAACAAAGCCAAAAGAAGCTATAGCATTATGGCCCATGGTGTAAGCTTCAGCAAGCTGTCAGAAGGTGCTCCCTATTTAGATGGTAAGTTTTGATGCTGTTGCTGTATCATCACATCCAGAACACCTCAGGCAAAAGGTCTGTTGTTCTGCAGGTTTGCCTTTTTAGTAGATGCTAAGGCACAGGAGGATTTGATTAGTTTCCATCTACCCCACATGTCACAACCCATAGGACTCCCCAGTCTACCAATGTGCTGGGTCTTCCCCTTGCACATGTGCCAGATAAGGCATCTAAAACTAGCTGAGATCCATGGTGAGTACAAGTCACAAGCACAATCCAATTTATATTAGTCCTAGTCTAATATCACACAACTGCAGTCAGTAGATCTCCTCTGGACATGCTCCAGAATTATGAAGCTTAGGATCTGGCATGATGCCCCTGCTGAGTCTTTGGATACAGCTACCAATATGGTCTGGTTTGCTTCACTCCTGATGCTCTGATCCAGGTCAGACACTGCCCTTTTTTCACAGGTAGGACAGTCAGTGTCAGAGGCAGCTTTTATCTGATTGACTTGGAATGGGAAGCATTGATTATCCTTATTAATCCTCATAAATATGCAAATGCTGAAATGGAGCACTTACTAATGGCTTTCTCTCATTTTGTGCAAGGACAGGCTAAGTGATAAATCTGTTTAATTAGTAGGCACCTTTTCCAGTCAGTGACAAGAAACAAACCCTTCAGAGTGTGTGAAGTCTCATTGACTTTGGACACCTATTTTAGAAGGCAGTAGGTCACCCTCTGGAGATCTGTTTCTGTCTCTATCAACTACAAAAGAAGCCTAGAGCTTGGGTTAAGGACTAAGCTTTAGATGGCTCAAGTAGGTTGAGCTGAATGCCATCCATAGTGTCTACAGAGGTATTATTGTGGTCTCTGAAAGGTTTTTGCTGCATTTGCAGCACTAAAGAGAAAGGTGGGTTTCTTGTTGTCTAAATTGCTTTGTTTCCACTACAACACATCAGAAAGAAATTCAGGAGACAGTTGAGGGGTGCCTAAGTGTTAAACAAAATTTCTGATTTGATCTTTTTTATAGCAAAGACCAGAAAGGTTACTTAGCACTTTTTCTCTACAAAGGGTGCAGGGCTAAACTCTTTTCCCAACTTTCAAGTCCCTTTTTTAAGGTCCTCTCTGAGTGGATAGCAACACTCTTTTACAGTGGTTAAATTACAAGAGTGGTGCTACATCCACCCTGTTCCCAGCAGCAGACAATGGTTCAAATCCTTTAAAAGTAGCTGCCAAAAATGGTAATAGCAACCACCCTCTGGAGATTCTAACAGAGATTCCTGTGCATTGCTGCAAAATCAAAAAGAAACAATTACCAGGATCAGATTTGGTCTGAATTTCTAAAGGCCCATGGCTGCAGCTCCACTTGCTGATGTAATTGCTTTGTTGGTGCTTAATGAAAAGCTGGAGTCTGTGTCTGTGCCACGGATGAATCTCACAATAAGGCAAGTAAGCTGCAAACATTAGAGGAAGCCACTTAAACACAAGGATGAGCTCTGCATGTTCTGTCTGATTGAATCCAGATAATCCAGATAATGTTGAAAGGTGTCTGGATGAAGCAGCTAAACTTGTTCTGCAGGGAATGAGCTTGGTTGTCCTCATAGCACAGGACTCCGGTGAGATGCCCCCATGGCATAAGTGCCCAGACTATGAGAGGTGCCTGAGCTGTGGTTGCAAGGAGGAGCTTGTCCACAGAAATAAGTGGCTGTGTCTGACTCCCAGCTAACACTTGCATTCAGGAAGTCAAGATCTTCCCACAATCTTAGTGCCTCTCAATTTTCTCTCTGCAGGCTATCTGAAGCCAGGAGCCCATGTTAAGCCTGGTGAAACCTTCACATACAAATGGAGAGTGTCTGAAAAGGGAGGCCCAGCAGAGAGTGACCCTCCCTGCCTGACCTATCTGTACTACTCAGCCACTGATGCTGTCAAAGACACCAACTCTGGCCTTGTGGGACCTTTGCTGGTCTGTCGGAAGAACACGCTGCGTGACGATGGGACACAGGTGACCAGTGTGGACATCTGCTTGCTCCTAACAGCAGGGTGGTGCACTTTGGGGGGGTTCCTATATAGGCCAGTTTGCCCAGTTCCCAGCTCAGTTTTAACAGATTAAGCAGATTTGATTCCCCAGAGTAAAAGCTGACCTAGGGGGATGGTTAAGAAAATGAAACTGTCAGCCCCTGGTACTCTGGGCTCATCCCTGGGGTTTCCATCTTTTCCATCCACTTATTAGCAATGAATGCATCTTTCCACCCTAAGTAAATTATGGACACTTAATTTATCCTTCTGGCTGATGGGAGAATGCCAATCCCTGTCTCCACTAGGATAAAGTATAAAGGCAGCTGCAATTTTGGGGTGAGACAAAGCTTTGTTCAAAAAAAAGCCCAACAAACCCCCCAAATTACTCATCTAATTTTTGTTTTATTTCAATTTAACATAGAAATACCTGTTTTATTTGTCTTTATTTGGTTTCCTTCTTGGCTGCAGAAAGGAATAGACAGAGAATTTTACCTCCTCTTTTCAATCTTTGATGAGAATGACAGCTGGTATCTAAAGAAGAATATTGAAGCATTTACTGGAGACCCTTCCAAAGTAGATGAAAACGATGCAGACTTCAGGGAATCCAACAAAATGCATGGTAGGAAATAGCTAATATCTGTTGATGACACCTTTTCTTCAATCACACTAGGAAGCTGAGTCAGCAGATTTTATCATCATTCATAGCACTGGAAGGTGAGCTAGAAAACTGTCAGCCAGATTATGGCCAGCTCCTGATGGCCTTGTAGGACATATTGAAACACCAGGCACGTGTTAACAATGGATGCATCTACCTGCCAACTACACCTGGAGGAAGAGAACAAAGTGTAGCTTTTAGATACAGCACTGGAGTCTACAAAAAGACATCAAGTCAGAGTCAGGCACCAACTGCAGAAGAGACCAGTGTTCACTGGTGTTTTAAATTTTACTACTGGCCTTGGCACTTGACTGAGACAAAAAAGGTCCACCAGCTGTGCTCTGCCAGCTCCCACTTTGGCAGTGACCACCTTTGCAAGAGGAAAAGCAAAGAGTAGAGGAATGACCAATGATATTTTAAAACATTATTTATGTATAGAAGTAACTGGCTTCAGCTTGGACCTCCTTCAAGTTATTCTTGGCATGATGGACTTGAACAAATCACATAATCTCTCTTTGCTTTAGTTTTCTGAAGAGCACTGAGAATTTGTATTGTTAGAGAACCTTGGTGCTTTCTGGACCCATCTGTTTTATTCTTTTGCCATGAGGTGGTATCTCATACTGAAGTTTTTTTCTACCACAATATCTTTAATCCAGTGACCATGGAAGACTCATCTGAGGATTAGGTAGTTTAACTTCATAACACCTCTGTGAAAGAGAGAGATATATTTTGGAAGTAAAAGCTGAAATCAAAGGTCAAAATCACATAAAAATGCTCCATCAGAACTGAATTTCTGAGTTGGACTCTGTGATTCAGTTGTACATTCTCCATGTTGCAAGGAGGTGCCTAATTTATACTGGTGTCTGTGAGGCAGCCTGAGAGTCCCAGAGGAGAGGCATCACTGCAAGGGGTTCTCACAAGACTTTACAGGCTTTAAAAAATAAAAGAGGGTAGAAGTTCAGAGCTTATAGGAATGGCATTTAGATATTAACTTGGTGTAACCCAGCACTACATTTGTTTCATGAAATGCCCCTTTAATTAAGTCCACAACTTGCTGAGTCATGAGTCACTTGATGTGAGGAGGCTCTGTGATGAGTTTCCATCGACCTGCTGCCAACCAGGCTCTTTCCTTCTCTTTTAGCTGTCAATGGCTACCTGTTTGGTAATCTGCCAGGCCTGGCCATGTGCAAAGATGACAAGGTCTCCTGGCACCTCATTGGGCTGGGCAGTCATTATGACATGCATGGGGTTCATTTCCAAGGAAACACCATTGACCTGAGAGGGACTACGAGGGACGGGCTGGCCTTGTTTCCTCATCTCTCAGCCACAGCGCTGATGCAACCAGACCGTGTCGGTATGTTCATGGCCTCATCTGAGTGCTGGTGTTAAAGAAACATTTAGATGTGGTGCTTAGGGACATGGTTCAGTGGTATGGTGAAAGGTATGGTTGAACTTGATGATTTTAGAGGTCTCTTCCAACCTTTGTGGTTCTGTGATTCTGTGCCAAAACCAGGCAGGCAAAAGAATCGTGAGATGCTCTGCTCTGCACAAGGGAGCTTGAAAGTGTACAGAGTTTGGGGACCTTTGTAATTGAGTATTCAGGCTAGGCTACTTTTCTGGGAAGGTTCTAGAAATCAAACTGGTATGTGCACCAAAAAGTAGAGGCTTTGATGACCTTGGGATAGGCAAAGAAGTAGGCAGAGAGACCATTAATGGTATCCTCACAGAATTTCCATAACTTTCACAACTGGCATTTTAGCAAAGATAAAATTCACTGCTATGTAGAGAGTATCATTTAAGGTATTTTAGGACTTCAGTAATAGGTTTTCAACAGTGGCAGTGTTGGGTTAATGGTTGGACTTGATGATCTTATGGGTCTCTTCCAACAGAAGTGTTTCTATGATTCTATATAAGCATCCCCTTGCATGACTTGCCATACAGCATCACAGATGAGGTTTGTCTGAGGTTACAGAACAGAGATGCACTAGGCACAGGACCAAATTTCCCAAACTCCTTTTCAAAGTTTTTTAGATTGTCTAAATCTCATGCACTTTCCTTTCCAGGTACATTCAAAGTGGTTTGCAGGACTTTTGATCACTTTGTTGGTGGGATGAAGCATCTCTACGAGGTCAGCAGCTGCCATAATACCACCCGAGCCCAACAGCAGCACAGAGCCATGAGGCTGTATTACATTGCTGCAGAGGAGGTGGAGTGGGACTATGCCTCAAACAAGAGCACAACACCAAATATTTACAACATCAGCAGCAATGAGGAAAGGTATTCAAAGCAGAAAACCCCCACTTGTGGGAATGATGAACACTTATAGTAGTGGGGAAACTTTGAAGCATCCTCTCAGTCCCCTACAAATCATGTTGTATAGGGAGGTCTCTGAGACCACTGTGGTGAAAATGAAGGGGAATGAGGAATATATGTCAAAAAGAAACCTTAGAAAAGTGGCTGGAAAACTGCACTTCCTATAGAGGGAAAGTTTTTGGGAGTCAGTAGAAAACATCCCTGAAGAGTCACACATGATGAAGCAAGTTTAAAAATATTAACATGTCAAAAATAGTAACCCCAAGTCCTGTCAAAGGCTGCTCTTGCACATGCAGTATTGCTACAGTAAGCAGTATTCCTAGGACTTTTTTTTTTTTACTTTTATGTAGTATTTTGTGTGCCAACTTCTCAGCTCCCCTGCCAGAGACACCTTGGAGATGAGCTGTCAGGAGACAGAGCTACTCTCAGAAGGGGGTGAACGCTCTCCTCCGCAGCTGGTGGTGAGTGTCCTCTGCTGGTGAGTCAGCCCTCTGGGATCCCACTGGAACAGCAACGACCTGTGGGTGCCTGTGCAAACCTGGAGGGCACAAAAAAAGCATCCTTTGTCAGGTGCAGAAGGGAAAAGGCATTTCTCATTTTATCTTCATGCTGGGAAAGCATCCAGCCCTGTGCAGTATACAGCAGTAGAAGGGCAGGCTAAAGCAGCCCCTTCTTATATCAGATGACTGCATGTGCTTTTGTAAGGATAGGCTTTGGTTATCATCTTCCTGTGGCTGACTAATAACTACCATGATAAGAGGATTGAGGTTTGCAGGGCCAAGCATCATCTTTTACTGGGATGGAGAATGTAGCTGGAGAGAGTGGCCAAGCCCACTCTTGTCTCCAACTTCATCTCTGCCCTGGCAGCTCTGGTCATGGATTTGTGTTCCCAGAGGTTTGTGGTGAATGCAACCCAACCCTCAGTGTTACCTGTTTGAAGAGGATGTGCAGGTAGTGAGAATTATCACTGTTTGTATTTGCTGCTTAGAATCTCTTGCAGCCCTCAGGGTGTCACATCAATCAGCTCGTTGGACCAAGCTGTTTTTCTTAGCACATCTGCTGTGAATAACACAACAATTGCTAGCCTTTAGATAGGCAAGGTTTAGTGCTTTTAATTTTTGCCTTTTTCATTTGCAGCTATGGACATGTTTTCCTGAGCCAAGCAGAAGATCTGATTGGTCCAAAATACAAGAAGGTGGTTTACAGGGAATACACAAATGGCAGCTTCACGCAGCTCAAAGTGAGGACTGAAGAAGAGGAACACTTGGAAATCCTAGGCAAGCAGCTCTCATGGCTCACAGACCAAGCCTGATAAGTGGGAGGATTCCTCTCCAAAACCTAAGAGTTTTTCCAGCTTTGTTAACATAGAAAACTAGGCACACTGATCCCTATTCCAGGGTTATTCCAGGTTTTACACCCAATTTGTGTAATTGCTGAGTGCAAAGATGCTTTCTAAATTAAATACATCATTCTCAAGCAGGAATGAGAAGTTTCCTAAGAAGTACTAACAGGAAGGATGCCAAAATGGCAATTCCAGGATTCACTTTAACTTCAGAGCAGGTAACATGGGAGAGATCCTTGTAGGCAGATTAAGTCAATATTGAGGACCTGGATTTGTACCTGAAATTGGGCAAGGAAAATTTTTAGGTATGTCATAAAATAAGCATTGGCTCATGTTTTTTATGGGGGGAGAGGTGGGCAATAACTGGCACCTTCTGTTTTCATTCAGGGCCTTTACTCCATGCTGAGGTTGGTGACTCTGTACTGATTGTATTTAAGAACAAAGCCAGCAGGCCTTATTCAGTAAGTGCACATGGGATAGAAGAAGTGGGTTGTGAAGAACAACCTGAGACACCAATTACACTCCCTGGTAAGGTCCTCCCTTTCTGCCTCTTCCTTTCTGCCTCTTCCTTTCTGCCTCTTCCTTTCTGCCTCTTCCTTTCTGCCTCTTCCTTTCTGCCTCTTCCTTTCTGCCTCTTCCTTTCTGCCTCTTCCTTTCTGCCTCTTCCTTTCTGCCTTTTCCTTCCCTTTGAGCTCCAAAGCCTGTATATAAAAGCATTTTAACATATGACTGATAATCCCTCTTTCAAGGTTACACATACCTATATGTTCTTCCAGGTGTAATACACTCAGCATTTATTCAGGTAAAATTCTGTGGTGTTATACATGTAGGGTTTTGCTCCAGTGAGTATGTTCAGGCAGAGAATGACATTTTGTTCCCATCAGGGGTAGAAACAGCAGGCTCATAATCAAGGCAAAAGGAGTGTAAGTCAATGCTGCATTTGGCTACCAACTGACACTTAAATGTTTTAAAAGCTGGAAAAAACAGTGGTAGAGTTGCAGTTTGTGATATAAACTCTGCCTCGTTCTTTTAACCAACACAGAACTGACATTTACATTCAGAGTTGATGTATAAAATGTAAAATATAGCTGTCATGTGAATTAAAAGTCTCTGAATAGCAAAAGTGCTTCAATTTCTAGTGAGGGAAATAGTGGGAAAATAGTGGAACAGTGGAAAGCAGTTCTCACAGCACTGACTATTTTCATATAGAAAAATACTTGTTAAAATTGTATACTTCAGGGGTTTTTATGTGAGTTTTACATTCTAGTTGGAAGTCAAACTCGAATTCAGGCATTATAGTCAATCCAAAATGCACATACCTTTGCTTTCCATCACCCATGCAACTTCTTTCACAGCACTTCCAGCTTCTGAAACTAAATGACAAGAAATTCTGCTGCACTAAACCTGAAGTTTCTTTTCTCTGAACAGCTGTATCTATACAGTGAAATCACTCAGACATTCATGGCCCAACGTGAGCCAACATCTGCCTTGCTGGAGTTTGATGAACAAATACCTGTGATTTAGCTATGGGGGAAAAAGAGAAAGAGCTGATTTATATGGGTCCCTTGTTTCGCTACTTGTTCCATGCCGTTTTGGTGCCGGTTGAGGTGGAACATTGGGAACTCTACTGGCATTGTCTTCTGTGTCCACACGGGGGCAGGCTTGGGACGAGGCCCCGGGCAACCTGGTCTGGTGCGTGTGGCGCCCCTGCCCGTAGCAGGGGGGGTTGGAACTAGATGATCTTTAAGGTCCTTTCCAACCTGAGCCATTCTATGATTCTACGAGGTAGGAGAAGGAAGGAGTCTGCTTGGCAATAATCCACTGGAAAGGACTCTTCAGCGAGATCTAAGGACAGGTTTTGCTGTGAGCTATCTGCCTTCATTTACAGCACTGGAACCTCACCGAGGTCCTGGAAGGCAGAATCACATCCTTCTCCCATTGCAACAGATAGTTTCCATGCAGAACATTTTTTGATGGGGAGGGTAGCAGATCTCAGTTACATGTTATTCAAAGCTTCCAATAGCCAGCTGCTCTTGGTAAAATTGTTCTCTCTGTTCCAGGGGAAATAAACACCTACAGGTGGAATGTCCCAGAACGATCTGGCCCTGGGAAAACGGATCCAAACTGTATCACTTGGGTTTATTATTCAACAGTCAATTTTGTAAAGGTAAGTAAGATGCTGCCATTAAAGATTCCATCCTGCCTTGCCTCATGTTTCTCAAAGGATCCTGCTCTACATTTGTGTGAGGATCTCAGCCTAGAGGAACGATTTACAGAGCTGGATGCTTTGTCCTCTTTGGCAACAGTTGCACATGCCTGGGTAATTTAATCTACTGAAATCCCTAGAGATACACTATGGTAATGTGATTCCCTCCTTAAAGAATAGCTGATGGGATTTGGGGTGAAGGCAAAATGTTACTCTGGTACATTAACACAGGGACATGTAGAGAAAAATGTCTCTAATCAGATAGAGTAATGGGTTTTTTTCTCATCTGATAGGAAAATGAGATTTCATCTTTATTTCATCTGTAGTTAATTTGTATCCATTTCCTAACTGGATGAACTGGAAATCTGTAATGCATATATATATTTTATTTCAGGACACATACAGTGGTCTGATTGGGCCTCTTGTAGTTTGCAGAAAAGGAATTCTAGATGAAAAAGGTCTAAGGAAAGATATTGATCGTGAATTTACTCTGCTGTTTATGGTGTTTGATGAAAATGAATCCTGGTATCTGAAAGAAAATATTGAAACATACCTTCATAAGAATCCTGATGATTTTAATTCCACTAAGAACTTCACAGAAGGCAACAGCAAGCATGGTATGTAGAACTCGGTGACAGCAGTCAAGAGGACAGAGATTTGTTTTTCACAGCCCTTTTAGGAAGGTATTGGACCTGTCCTGCAATTACCCAGCCACATGACAGCTTCATAAACTGCAGCTCTGGAAACAAAAGGATTTCATGAGGCCCAGCCAAGATATTTTTCTAACAGGACAATTTAATCTTATGTTCTTGGGAAGTGGCTGCCCTGCCAGACTTCCCTGGTCATTTGGGAGCTGTGTTTCTTAGAGGTTTGTTCTGTAGGAGCATAAGGATGGCATTTTAAAACTGTGGCTGCAGTAGCAACCAGCCCAGCAGCCAGGCAGAACAGACAGGAGAGAAGCAGGGGTAGCAAAAGCTATTGGCAAAGCAGACTTTTCTTTCTACAGATGGTTTAGGCAACAGCTCTACTCTCAGCTTAAATACTGTTTGTTCAGGAGTTTGTTCTCAACCAGTAAAATACCTGTCTAATGCTTTTCAAGACAGAAAAATGGTTGCTACTCTGTTCTCACATGATTTGGAAACCAAAACAAAACCATGACTGTCTCCCTGCAATGGCAGTAGGCACTGTGGAGAGACCTCACCCTGGCACCCATGACTGCCCTCTCTCTGCCTGGGCACTCCTTCTCCCTGGAAAGAAAGTGTGAAGGGTGCCTGAAGTGGAGGTTATTGTCACACCTGTATTGTGGCCAGCTGTTAACCAGTCCTATTTTGTCTTTCTTCCAGCAATCAATGGGAAGATTTATAATAGTCTCCTGGGCCTAACTATGAATGAAGGGGATAGGACAAACTGGTATTTGATAGGAATGGGCAATGAAGTGGATATACATACAGTTCACTTCCATGCACAGACCTTCATCTTCAAGGTTGGTAAAATTAACCACAGTAAAATCTTTATATTGTGGTGGGATATGTCTGCACAAAAGTTCAGCTTCTAGCCTGGTTTTGCAGCTGGGGCACAGATGCTGAGGTTGGTGTGAGTTTTGCACCTGAAGGAAACACAAAATGAATGACATCCTTGCAAAGCTTCTATTACTCTCAGCCTGTTATTAAGCATGGATAAATGTCATCAGTAGAGGACAGAGTTAAGTGGGTTAAAATGCATGTTTAGCCATGGGTATAAGGGAAGGTACAGGGAGGATACCAGAGAGAGGAATGCCTGCTCAGAGTATGATTTTATGATGTGACAGCTTGGCACTGGCAGGACTATATGAAAAACCTCTTTCAAAGAAACATCTGTGCTCAACCAGCACTTGGAGTCCTCAGGAGGGGTCTCTTGTTGTTAATTAATTCATTGATTAAGTAAGAGGTGTCCACAGACCTCTGTTTCCATGGATGAGGCTCACTAGAAACATATAATAAGAAGCATTTAGTCTACCTTGAGGAGTCTGAATGTCTAACTGGAATATTTCAGGGCCTGTGGTGGGTATTTGAGGTATGACTCTCATGATGCTGATTTTTGCCCTGTCACAGACAGATAAGGACCACAGAGGAGATGTATATGACCTTTTCCCTGGGACTTTCCAGACAGTTGAACTTGTAGCAGAAAACCCTGGAACGTGGCTTCTGCACTGCCATGTAGCTGATCATATCCATGCTGGCATGGAGACAACCTACACCATCAATAAATCAGGTGCATGTCCTAGAAATCAGAGGTGGTATCACAGCAGATCAGGTGGAAAGCAAGGAGGAAAGTAAGAGAGCTTTGTCACCACTGTACCTTGCACTCTGGTGGAAAACACCTGTACATTACTGCCATGGCCAGTTAGCAGCATCTAGGGTCAGGACAAACACTCCTCATAACACAGCAAAGACAATAATCTGCTGCACTCTGCAACTTCAAAACAGTTGCTGCTTCACCCTGCTCTGGGCAAGGACACTTTCCACTAGATCAGGTTGCTCAAAGCCCTGTCCAACCTGACCTTGAACACTTCCAATGATGGGGCATCCACAGCTTCTCTGGGCAATCACCACCCTCATCATAAAAGAAATTCCTCCTTATGTCAAATTTAACTTTACCTTCTTTCAGTTTAAACCAGGTAGCCCTTGTCCTACCACTATAGTAAGTAGTGAAGTAACAGAGATGCCTCCAGAGACAGGGGCTGTTGCCTACAGAGCTGCCCAGAGCGATAGCTATGCTGATCCAATCATCATTTCTGTTCAGATCAACAAAGTAGAAATAATTAAATATAATCAGTACTACTTTTGCAGGAGAGAAAAAAAAGTATTAAGGTTTTCAACTTAGCTATGTTTTTTCTCTCTCTGCACAGAGTGGGAAGCTCCTTCAGAAGGAGGACTCACAACTGGAGCACATGACACAACTACTGCAAAAAATGGAACCACGGTGAAGGGTAAGGATTTTTTTTAATGTGCTTTGAAACTCTTCAGATTTATGCACAGCTTTCTCTTGAACTACTTTTCTTTTAACAGATTATGACAGCAAAGAGGGAAATTTTGGGGGCAAAGTTTTGAGTCCTGCAGATACCAGCCTGATACTTGCAGCTGCCTTTTTGATCGGACTGGTTCTGCTGTCAGCAGTATTCACCTTCCTCTGCCTCGTCACTCGCCAAGGAAGCCGGATCCATTACATGGCTCTGCATGACAAAAGTGCTCTTCTAACAGAAGCCCTGTAAATCCCCACTTTTAGCACCATTCCCAGAGCCACACTGGATTTCATGACATGCTGCTAATAAAACTGGGGCCAGACATATGTTGATAGTCCTACCCTGCAGCCAGTGCTCACAAGAGTGAACAGGAGCTGCAGGGTTCGGCTCTGAGAGCCAGGTACAACCCATCACCATTTCCACTCCTCTGGAGTCTAGCTGAGCTTTGCCCAACATCAAATTTGGCAGCAGAGCAGCACATCTCTTGGCATCCACCCCAGCTGCACAGGATTTCCACAGGAGTAAGAAGCAGGCAGCATGGCATCCCTGTGCTCTGTGCAGCAATAGGGGGTAAATGCTATGGAATAAATACCACCAGGGACTGGGTTGTGTGCTGGCTTCTGAAGGAGCAGGTGTTAATCTGGGAGTCCCTGTGGTTTCTCAAAGTCTGGCTCAATGAACTCACTGACATTTAAGCAATTCTCTTCCCCACCCCCCCATTAAATGAGGAAACTCTGCACTGGGGACAGATTTTTAAAGGCATTTAGAGACCTACCAATACATTTTAGCACCTGATGGAGTTCAGCAGTGCCCCTGCTGTTGGTTTCTAACAGCTTTTGTTAATCCCTTTAAAAATCTAGCCCTGAGCAAGCTCCAAGTTAGTTGACTTTGTAATTGCTGCTCATTGTGGTCCTGATTCTGTACCACCTCTTCGCATCCAGTAGCAGCTCACTCCTTACCTGTACTGAAGCCATCAGGAAGCTGACCTCTGTGCTCTGCAAGGAGGAGGGGCAGAATCAGGCCACATTTAGTGATAGTTGAAAGTTTACAGTTTGCTTTTAATTAGATAGTGTTCATTCTTGCCTGCTCACATCAGCTACAGCTCTTGCAGAGGAACCCCAGAACAAACATGTCTGTGAAACTGTTTATCCAATTTTCAATGTAAATTCAAGGTGCTTGGGGTTTATTTTAAAGTTTATCTTTTCAACTTCTGAATTTTGAAGTATGTTCAAATGTAGGAAACTTTACTGCTCATCACTGTTATTGTAGCTTTATGGTGCCCTGGATTAATGCCCAGTTAATATGTTGAAGATTCTTGGATGTTTGTTAGTTATTTATCTCAATTTTCTGTTTTCTCCAGTCATTTAAGAGCACACTTGTGAGGTAGAACTGCAGGACTGAGCCCAAACAGGAGTTACAACATAGCAATAAACGCTTCCATACTCCTTCTTTAAATCTTCCCTTTGAGCTAACAAAACCAGATACTCCAAGCCCTTTCATCTTTCTGTTTTGTGAACATTAAAATTGAGGCCTTCTGTGCAAGAACACTGTCTGTTGGTGCAGAACATTTGCTTTCTGTATACAAACAAAATTAAAGCCTTTCACTTAGACATACACTGTTAATAGAGGAAATTATTTGGTACATTCCTTTTAGAGCAACTACTGTGTCTGACCTTTTAGAAACAGAATCATAAATATCTTTTGGTCATAGAAACTAGCAAGCCAAAGTGATTGCAATGATAATAAAAATCCACTTATTTGTATGAACCTTCTGACACGGTTCATTTCATCTGGCACACTTCTCAGCTGGATGGCAGCTGTAAGACAAGAATGAAACTCCTGGTCTGAGGTGGATGATGATGCTTCAAGCTGACAGGTTCAGAAAGCAACTGGAAAAATAGAAGGAGGGAAATAAATTAAGGGTTATTAAAGGTGAAGGCACCGCCCTGAGACCCACAAAAAGCGACTTGAGATGTGGTGTTGGAGACCAAAGAGCCACAGCACATGGTGCTAAGTAGATTCAGGGCTTGGAGCACCTATCAGAAGGTAGTGGGGAGGTGTGTGCTGAGGGAGCTGGGTCTGTTCAGCCTGGAGAAGAGGTGGCTCAGGGGGATCTTAACGACTCCTGGGACCGCAACGCAGAGGGAACCAGGCTCTCCTCAGCGGTGCCCAGCGAGAAGCCCAGTGGCCACGGGGGCAAACTGCAACACAAGAAGTCTCCGTCCTTGGGGATGCCCCATTCCCTTGAGCTCCCAGCAGAGCTACACCCCAGCCCAGGCGAGGAAGCCCCGCCCAAAGGCCGAGCCCCGCCGGGCGGAGCCGCGCCGGGCTGCGGGGGCGGAGCCGAGCTGTGCCGGGCCGGTTGGAACCGTGTCCGGCCGGGTCGTGCCGAGCCAGTCGGAGCCTAGCTTAGCCTAACCTAGTCGAGCTCACCATGGCCATCGCGCACATCGCCACCGAGTATGTCTTCTCCGACTTCTTGCTGAAAGAGCCCCCGGAGACGCGCTACAAAGGGCTGCGGCTGGAGCTGGCGCTGGATAAGATCGTCACCTGCATCGCTGTGGGGTTGCCGCTGCTCCTCATCTCCCTTGCCTTCGCCCAGGAGGTCTCCATAGGTAACCGGCCTTCTCGGCAGAGTCCTCCCCGACCCCCGTCGTTTTCCGCGGCGGACAAAGGGCTCAGCGGGGCGGGGGGCGTTGGACTCTGGGGCGGGAAGGTGTTTGCGCTCCGAGGGGCTCAGGTGCCAGCTGCCGGGAGGGGTTTCTGCTCGGGGGTAGGGCAGAAGACGCCTTTGGACCGTGGGGAGTGTACAGGAAGGAGAGCAGCAATCCCGGAGAGCATCCCTGTGAGCAGGCGGTGCTTCAGTGCAGTTTTATCCAGGTATGCGGAGCATCCCGGCCCGCCTTTCCCGTTCTTCTCCGTGTCCTCCTCCTGGGGGCATTCCCTAACAGCTGTCATTCTCTAACACCTCCTGAGCAAGAGCCCTGTCAGCTCAGCTGCTGCATTTTCTTCCGCGGGTGTGATTTAGGGAGAGCCATGAAGCCACGCCGCTCTTTGTTCCCCAGCGCTGTGCTCTCACAGCCTCTGTGCTGCGCTTCCCGGCGCTCGGAGCCCATCGCAGTAAGACCTCGCTGTTGTTCAGCGGCTGTCAGGGATAGATGCCAAGGAAAAAGAGTGGTTCAAGTGTGTGTTGAGCCCGGTAACCTGCCCCTTGATGGGAGGCAGGATGGGCGGTGGAAGCAACTCTCCACTGCTTTCCCTTGCTCTTCTGCATTTCTGCCGCTGTTCCACTTCAATGTCTGGTGTGCCTCTGTAGATGAAGCTGTGCTTTACAGGAGAAGGGCCAAGTTTCCTAATTAATATGGGTTTGGTGGTTTGTGGTTTTGTTGTTTGGTTTTGTCTTCTTTTTTTTTGGGGGGGTGGGGTGTCATTTTGTTTTGTTCTGGTTTTTTTTCCCCTATCCCCAAGTTATAGAGGTGCTTGTGCAGCAGCCTAGTAGCCAGCTCTTTTCAGAGTCTGAAATGGTGAGGAGGCTTTTAAATCTAAACGACAAGGATGCTTGTAACTTGGGGGCTCATTTAGAAAATCTGTTTGCTTATAATAATTGCTCTGCATTTGAATAGTACTAGCTGAATGAAGATTTCAAAGGTGAATAAGCAGTACTGTCCATTTGGAGACGGGGGTGAATTGTAGGACTTCCACCCTTTCAGAAATACTTTGATTTACTGCATGTTCCTGTTTCTTGGTGTTCAGTGTTGTATACCTGAGATGCAGCATCTATAGGTTTGTGTCTTTCAGTATTAAACTGATTCCAGCTGAATCTGTGAATGCAGCAGATTCAGGAAGCAAGAGTTAAAATGCGTGCCACATCTTACATGTGCTTTGTTCGAGCTGTTAGAAGGAAACATGGCATTTAAAACTGAGCTCTTCTAGTTGAAAAACAAATATGAACATAAAACTGAGAGATACAGCAGGCCCTGGCTGTGAGTGAAGCTACACCACGTGGTGTCCATACAGAAAGTGATGCTTTCTCAGCCACGCTGCTGGCAGGGCTGTTGCCAATTTCCCGCACAGCCCTTGCAGCTCAGCACACTGGCTGCTTACAGGAGATCCCAAGGTGTTTCCATTACTGCTTTTGGGGAGGGATTGAGAGGGTTCTGGGGGCTGAATATGTCTAGTTCTGTGAGCAGTAGTGTTCAGCCAGTGATAATACAGAAAGCAAGATTTGGTTTCAAGCACTTCCTGATGTAATTGTGATTTGAAGAAGCTCAGGAGTGGTAAACAGAGAAAATGGTAGGGTCCACCTTAGGGCTGAAGAAGAGCGACTCAGAAGTGGTTGTGAAAGCTATATGTGAGTCACAGCATGGAAATATCTCTGCCTCTGGGTACAAAAATTGAACACTCTTTCCAAAAATGAACGCTCTGCTCCTATTTCTGTTGGAATAATTGCATTCTTCCCACTTAGAGCTCTCTTGGCACCTTGGGCTCTCACCTTCCCTTCCCCCTCTGCTTTCCTGTTTCTTTGCACTGTGGTGTCAGATAACTGCAAGTTTCCTCCTACATGTGGTTGCTGCAAAGCGTGCAGAATGATTAAAACGTTTATAAAGGCTGTGAAGGTTTTCTGAAGCTGCTGAGAAACTTTTAATTTTGATAGAAGTTTCAGGAAATAAATGAGATTCCAGCAGGGTATCACAGAGGATTTCTCTGCCCGAGGCATAGCAAACCCAGCTGCCATGCTCAGCCAGAGAGCACTGCTGAAGCTCCTAGGGTTAGTGCCTGCACTGCACTTGAGCATCCTTCAGGGGCAGCAGGAAAACAAATCTAAGTTTATTCTTTATTACATTTTAGTAGCCCATGGTCAGCTGCAGGTTTGTGATGATTTAAGGCTGGTTCTGGTAGTGCTTAGCTGTGACTCAGCTGTTTCCTGCCAGCCCTGGAAAGTTTTGCTGCTTGAAATCCTGCACCTGTTGTCTCTTTACAGCTAGACCTTGTTTTATATAATTTCATATAATTTTATGTAATTTTGTATAATTTTATACTTAAAAATGGAAATAACAATAGGGTTGTGAGAATTGTGTGGTATATACTGATATTTCTTATGTTATGGCTTGATATTATTTCCTTACATATTTGGCATTTGTTAGGGTAAATATACTACAGATGATCAGGTAGTATGCTAACAGAAACCATATGAATACAGCTAAATCACCCATCTCTCTTATAAAAGGTGGAGGGGTGGAAATAGAGGGACACCCTCAGCAATAGGTAAGCCACAAATCAGTAGAATTTTATCTGTGTTGGTTTTCCATGACCATATTTTTAATAAGAACAGCTTTGAGACAGGATTGAGATTCCAGTTTTTAAGCTGTGTGTGTATATTGTGAGATATGCTTTCCTCCTGTAAACAACTGAGCTGAAAACAGATGTTTATTACCAAGGCACTGCAGCCCCAAGCAGGTACAGTCAGTTGAGCAGAGAGGAAATCAAAACAAGCTGCCTAAGTTTGGCAGAGGCTTCCTTCCAAATTACTTCTGGGAAAAATATCAGTGGCTGTCTTGGGTTGCAGCTGAAAGAAAAGCAGATGTGAGAGTTGTCCTATTGACATCAAAAAGCTGCCTCTTTTCCCTTAGGAGGAAAACTGGGAATTGCTCATGTGTGCTTAAGGCCAGTTGCTTCTTGTCACCAAATGATGTTGTTTGGTCCCTTCCAACCCCTAACATTCTGTGACCTTCTTTCTAAAGCATATTTTGGGCACCACCATGCAGCAGGCAGCATGTGCTGGCTGCATTCACTGTGACTTCATGTGAGAAGTGGTGGCTGGGAGCAGAGTTGATGAGGGGGAGAAGAAGGGAATCTTGCAGTGGCCACCAGCAGTCCTTACTACACGTTCAGTTTGAGTGTTGATTGTGTGTGGCTCATACATAGCTGGTATAAATTAATCCTCTTGGTTTAGCATTTCTGTTTCTTTTATAATATAAGAAAACACCTTGGAAAACTTCCCAGGACACAGAAAACATCATGTGTTGAGTAAAGACACTTGAGAAACTTGGATATAATCAGCATGAAGGCCTGGGTAGCACTACTGGCTCATCAGTTGTGGCAGGATGCTGGGTTAGGAAGCACCTGGCCATAGACCATCCCACAGCATCTGCATGAATCTGTCAAAATGAAGTCTTATTTCTCTCTGATGTATCTTACAATGCTGGAGGGTGTTCAAAGGTGGGGAGCTGGAGCCTTGCACTATGCTCTACACACAATGGGGTTAATGTCCCCACTGACTACTTTGGGCTCTCCTAGTGGTGACAATCCTTGCTTGCCCTGTTCAATTTCCACCTAATTTCTGGGAAGGTTTTTTTTTTTTCTCCAGTTTGTTA
Organism: Galbula dea; assembly: GCA_013399015.1. NCBI lineage: Eukaryota > Metazoa > Chordata > Aves > Piciformes > Galbulidae > Galbula > Galbula dea. The sequence goes on from VWZX01005924.1 coordinate 29,997, forward strand.
GTTTTGATTCCCATCCTCCCAGCTGGCAGCCTATGGGATTTGAGGTGCTTTGGCCAGCAGAAAACACAGAGTAAAGGGTGCTAGAGGGGAATTCTGGGTGCCATATCCCAGCAGCTTCTGTGGGTGCCAGGGGGGCAGCAGTGCCCATCCACAGCATCCCCTACTGCACATCCAGCTGAGCCTGTGTCTCTACACAGGCTGGTCATGTTTCTCCAACAGTCACAAGAATCAAATTTACAGAAAGGACAAAACCCCACAGAGTTGTGAGACTAAATCACAGCAAATACACATTAAAAAATAGTCTTAACTCTTGAATTGGGCTCCTTTCCTCTCCTGCTACCCCCTAGCTGGCCCTCCTTGTTGATGTCCCTCTCCCTTCATGTTCACAAGTTGCTGGGGAAGCTTTTGGGAAATAATCCTATCTTGTGACTTCCATAAGGGCTGGAGGCTAAAGTGAAGTTGGATGTAATTAGGCCAAAGATTATTACTGTGGCAGCTGCTGGCTGAGAGCTTGAATAACATCTCCAAGAGCTGCTGAAGCAGTCTGTGTGCTAATAGTTGATGTTTGCACACTTTGTATTTAGTTCAGCAGGATGCACTGGAAGTCAGGGTATTAATGGAGAACCAAGTGAACAAGTGTGTGAGTAGCATCATTTTGGAGCAGGCAGAAGAACTGTGAACTCTAAAGCATCTTCTGTCAGAGGTGCAGACACCAGAGAACAGCAGCATGTGCTGTGCTGCTCTTTGGTGTTTAAGGAGTGCTCAGGAAAGAGTAGGAGTTCCCAGCATCAGGAACAGGCCTGCCTAGGGAGCCAGCACAGACTTCTGAAAACATTTACTTCATTGTCCAATCTAAATTGGTTTTGGGTGATCATCTTCAGCTGTTGGTGAGGAGTTTTTTTCTGCTTAAGTCTTACAGAGCTAGGTCTACATTTCCTATAGAAATGATGGTCAGCTGCTTTTGGTGCCAGAATTCATTTTAAAAGCATCATGACCTTCTGGTGTTGCCTGAGATTGGGCATACCAGCAGTGTTGGCAGTGGAGCCAGATGGTCATTGCCACAGTTTTGAGATGTTTCTCCTTCCAGGGGAAGGGAAGCATTTGTTTTGTTTTCCCTAAGTCTCCCTGGCTGGAATTCATTCACAAGTTTTTTATTTTCCCATGAATTAAGAAACCTATCCCTCTAAAGGCAATGCATGATAAACACCCACCTCTGTTTTTCCCACTGGAAGATTTTGAGACTCCTCTGAGAGATAACTAGCAGCTCCATGGAAGCCCCAGACACAGCTGCTTCCTCTTTGGCATGCATTGGGACATCTCTTTTTTTTTATTGTATTCTTAATTATTTTTTAATGATGGGCTGGAGGATGTGCATTGGGTGGTGCCTGACAGCCTCTTCATTGTGTATGTGTGCCTTGACTTTCTTGATTGTGGGGTTTTTTTTGGTGGCTGCTAACATGGATAATTCTTGCTAGATAAAATCAGGAGTTTGGGCATTGTGGCCAGTTTGGTTTTTACCTTGTGCAAAAGCACAGTAGTCATTAATGGTCTAGATTTTCATCCAAGCTTATGCAAATCTTTTCCCAGTCAATGCAGTGTATTAGAAACCAAATGATTACTTACTGCAGGATGAATCCTGTCAACTACAACCACCTGATCTTGGTTCAGGGAAAAAAATAGTTCAGCATATGATTAACATTGATTCTTGGAAGTACTTTCTGTTAGTTGTAGTTTCTTAATTAGATGTTTAAGTCAGAAGAAGGGTGCTGAGCCACTGGGGAGGAAACCAGTCCAGCTTGCTGGAGTTTATGCTCCCTCTGGTAAAGGATGCAGCCAGAGGATGCTGAGCTCTCTGCTCCTCCCACCTTGCACCCCAGAAAAGCAGTGGGATTCTGAAGGACTCTCCTTCAGAGCTGACATTTTCCTTGGGATTCTAGGAGTTTCTTTTATAGTTAGGTTGCTTTTCTTGGAAAGCATCTACAGGAGCAATAAGGTGGGAATGATAGAAATAACTTGTATCCTGCTTATTTAGCATCAAGAGCAGAATTTCTGCTTCCATTTGGGCAAAAGGAGCTTCTCAACTCTGAGAAGTCCCATCTGGCACTGGGACATCTCTTTAGACACCTGATGACAGATCCTTCCCAAATGAGCTTGTAAGGCTTAGGCAAAGTGGATGGAAAGGTGTTAGCAGGGCACAGAACCTCCAGCTGTAGGCAGACCCATGTTGTTTTTACAGTGCTGTACAGAAGATGCAAGAAGTCCCAGTTGCAAGGGAAAAGAATTCTCCTGGTGCAGACATGGAGGAAATAACTGGAGCCTTGTTGGCAGAGCACACATGAAGATGTGCCACAGGTGGGTGGGGTGACAGCTTGGCTTTAGTGCTTGCTGGCTGTGGTGACTCAGACTTGTACTCTGCACTCAGCTGCATGCCTGCAGGTAATTCCTGCTGTCAGTGACCAGATCCAGCTGATAATCTTAGTGCACTTGTAAAAGTGACATTTTTATCATATATGGCTGCACACCTGTTGCTGCCTTAAGTTTCTGCAGCTCTTTTGGGTGGTGCCTCTTTAGGGCAACCATAATGAAGTGGCATTTTTTTTACCCTCACTCGTTTGCAAAAGTGGAAGTCAAATCTGCATCTCTCCCTCTCCAAAGCTGATTTAGTACCAGGGAATGATTACCAAAAAAAAAGTGCATTGCCAAGTACAATGACTTGGCCAAAAACTGTTGTGGTAACTGCTTCACAACTGCAGTCATTTGTTATTCCTCCTCTCTCTCACTGTGTGTTTTATGTCTCTGCTGTTGTGGGCTTGGCTTCTGCTTTTCTTTCTGGCCTTCTGTTACTTGTGGGAGCAAAGGACAGGGAATGGCTTCCTGTCACTGAGCCAGGAGACTGGTGCTTTGCTAGCAGAGGACTATTAGCCTTTCAGAAACTAGCCCTGTGCATGCATATGTACCCAGTGCATCTGTGGAAGGTGTTTGGCCCTTTGCCTGATTTCTTGTGTAATAAAAGCAACATATTTTCTGCTTCCTCCAGAGCAGCCCAACATAAAGTAAATTATCTGTATAGATTTATTGCTGTTACTCCTTTGGAGGAGAGAAGGAAAGAAAAATAGATGGAAAATAGAGACTGTTTTCAGAAGCATTTAATAATCTGTGTTGTGTAGATTATGCACAAAAACATCTTCTCTGGTTAAGCCTTGACATTACTATGGTCAGTGCAACATTGTAATTTACATAACAAGTGTTTACAACCAGGACTGCAATAAGTTAATTAAAACCCAGCATGATAACCAAAGTGTCCCCAGCTTCTCCTTGATTGGCTCCTGAATCAAATTGCTAAAGGTTTCCTGCATGCCTGCTGTAACCCCAGGGATCAGAAGAGATAAGTTCCCTGCTCTGCTGCACCACTGGCATTGCTGCAGCTATTCTGGTATGAAGTTGTGCATGTGACTTCTTGGAGAAGGAGGCTGGCTGCCTTTTTCCTCACCAATTTAAACCCTCCATCACTTTGCAGTGTTTTCCCACCCATGAAGGAGGATGAACACATGGGATGTGTTTCTGGTTGCAGATACAGAAGACATGAATAGGACAAAGCCTCTTTCACTTTTGCTGCTCACCCTTTGAAAGGGTCACTTGTTTGCAGCTTCACAATGAGCACAGCCATCAGCAGGAGGTTCCTTAAGTGATGAGAGTAGAGCATAAATGGTCCCCATCCAGTGGAGAACAGACACTCCAATTGCCTGCTGGTTTTTGTTTGTTTTTGGGGGATATTTGTTTGTGTTGGGATTTTTTTGGTAGGCTATTTTGTTTTGGGTTTGTTGGGTTTGTTTTTTTTTTTTGTCTGTAGTGTATTATTTCTGGAAGACAGAAACTCCCAAAGCTTTGGGAAAGTGCAAGTGCTTGTCTGGTGCCAACTTTTCTTAATCCCATGAGCTCTGGTCTGATAAACAGTAATTTGTTTTCCATAAGGGAGGCTTGTGATGGGTCAAACCATGTCTTTGTAATGTGAAAGCCTTAGAAATAGTTATAACAGTGACTTATAAGGAAAGGCTTTTATTCATAACACTCCTTGACTATGCTAGGTTATAAAGAGGCTATAAAGTTACAAGGCAAATGCAGTCAGCCTCTGTTACAAAAGAAGTTCTTGCTCTCTAAAAGCTATACCAGCAAAAAGGCATGAATGGTACAATCTTCTGCAAAATACTTTTCCTTATGAAGCACTAATTTTGATGAGTATGTTAAGGAAACAAAAGTAACAATATTTCCCCTCTCTTGCTCCTGTGCCAATGCTTGGTAACCCTCTCAGTGAAAAGGTTCTTCCTGATGTCTAACTAATCTGAACCTCCTCTGGCACAACTTGAAGCCATTTCTTCTTGTCCTATCACTTGTCACTTGGGAGAAGACACTGAGCCCTGCCTTACTACAACCTCCTTTCAGGTAGCTGTAAAGAGCAGTAAGGTCCCCCCTGTGCCTCCTTTTTTCCCAGACTAAACAGCCTCCATTCCCTCAGCCACTCTTCATAAGACTTGTTCCCTAGACCCTTCACCAGCTTCCTTGCCCATCTCTGGACATGCTCCAGCACCTCCATGTCCTTCTAATATAATATCTTTAGATACTACAAAACCCTGAGTGTGAGCTTTCACTCCTAAATTTGGTGTTTTATGTTTTTAACTTGTGAGCATGTGATAACTGTTGCTTTGTTTTCCCAGGTGCCCAGATAAGTTGTTTTGCACCCAGCTCCTTCTCCTGGAGACAAGCTGCTTATGTGGACTCCTACTGCTGGGCAGCTGTGCAGCAGAAGCAACCATCCCAGAACAACTTGGATAACATTCCCCTGTGGCTGCATAAGGTATGGACAGGTCTTCTTCTCCTGGAAAAATTGTCCTCACATAGAAGCTTTCCTGTGCATTGGGTTTTTTTGCTCCTCTGCTCTGCTATAGTCCTAGGCTTTGACTTAACTATTTTTAGAAAGAATGTTTTCTTAATTCCAAAGAGGGTAGGTAATACTACAGAAGGTATTTTCTGCTTTTAAATGAAGGCTCTGTCTTGTTCTAATAACAAATCTCACCAATCTTCTGACACAAGAGCAGTGTTAATGTTGCTGTGTTGCCCTGGGTTTAGTGCCTCACCTGGGTTTAGCCAGCAGCTGATTGAAAATGGGGATACAGGACACAACAACTGCCCTAATGTTTCTGTCAAAAGCTTGCTTTAGGAAAAGATGGATGGTAGAAACATTTTGGTTTTTTATTGTATTACACTTGGCCAGTTTTGCATGGAGAGGAACTCGTGGCAGATAGGCATTTTGGGAGAGATGAAATTCATTGCTGGTGCCAAGAGGTTTAACCCTGTTTACAGTGTGCTCTTCTGAGCTTGCACAGGCTGTTCCCTTGCAAACCATGAGCTGGCTTTCATTGCTCTGGGTGAAGCAGCATCATACTGAATGCACAGTAGGTGCAGTAGGTACTGAGATACTTGAGCAGGCTTGAAGTGGTTAGCTGAGCTTTGGCAGGAGTTGCAAACTCTGTGTAAATGCCATGCTAGTGCCTGGAGCTGACTCAACTTGAGAGGCATAACTGGGCAGTGCTGATGCCAAAGTAAGCTATGCTGTTGGAGCTCTGCAAATGTGGGATGTTGTGGGCTGTCTTCCCCAACCCTTTTATTATTTGCCCAGCAAATAACTCCCCTGGCACCTGGGAGCAGAGGAGAACCTGGTGTTAGAGGGAGCTCAGGTTTGGGAACTGCAGCACCTGTATTTCTGTATTTTGCTGGTGTATCCCATACCTCACAGCCTTTATTATCCAGTTAGCTGGTGGTATCTCTTGTGAAACACTCTTCAGGGCTCCCTCTGATTCATCTGCTGACTCAAATCACTATAAGGATTTACTGCCTCCAAGCTCATGGCTTAGACAGGTGTAATCTTTGCTGGGTAAAAAAACTGGCTGGATGGCTGAGCCCAGCCAGTGGTAGTTCTTCCATGATGGCTTAATGGTATTTGATGTGGCCTTGTAAATATCCTGCAGAGTGGCTGCAAGAAGTATGTCTGAAGAGCCGAGTCAGAGCTTGTAGGAGAGGCTAGGTGCCTCATCTTTACTTCATAAATCCATGCTTAATCACCTACCCTTCCACTGAGCTAGGCCCTGGGAGCTGCAGATGCTGTTTGGAGGCCATTAGTAATGAATACCTTTAATTAATTAATACCTTTCTATTGGTTCTTCCATCATCTTCCATGCTTAACAAGTTTCCAAGGAAGGGGTGGTGTTCCAGCTATTAACCCTGACCTTTGGTTCCCACTGAAGGTGTTTGGCTGTTGTGTGCATCCAGGGCCAGCAGCTGCTGGGTGGCTTGCCACAGGGACCAACTGTTTCTGCAGGAAGCCAGAGCTTGGGTTGTCTCCTGGTATAGGCTGTGCACTGTGAGGTGTGTACAACCTCATTGCTCTGCACTTTTAAAACTGCAGAGCAGAGCCTATGTGGGAGCATGGTGATGTTAATGAGACAAGGGAGCCTTCCCAGGCACAGGTGAGAGAAGATGTGTGTTCAGTGTTGTGGAAGTAAATATGTAAACCATGGAGGAAAGGTGTATGGCACATGCTTAGCTGTGTGTGGATATCACAGAGTCCTCCTCTTAAAATAAGAAGTTGTGTGTGCCTGTAAAGTGTAGTCAGATGAGCTGGATAGTCTGAGTCTGTTGTTCTCAAACCTAGGACTCGTGCCAGATGACTTTGCATTTTCACTTCTGCCTGTTGGCTCAAGGCCTTCAATTTTAATGATTCAAAGCCATTTGCTAGTTATCTAACCCTACTGGTAACCCATAGAACAAGGGCATCTTTCATGTTTTAAAAAGCCAGGATCCAAGAAGGATGGAGTCATGCATCAAGTGCTGTGGAAGGGCTGACAAACACAGGCTTTTGTTTCCAAACACAAAGAGCTGGACTGATGGTCATGCTGCTGCTCTGATTTTGAGACCATTCAGAAAAGAGCTGCATAGTATTTTCTCATGCTGCCATAAGCTACAGCTTTGGGAACGAGGAGAGCCTGGCGAGGGGAAGCCCAGGAAACACGTGGCAAATGTGCCTTTGCCCCAGTGCTGTGATGCTTCTGGGTGAAGAGGCAGTGGTGAAGGAGTTGGGGAAAGGAGGTGCAAGAGAAGAAGGTAGAGGCCATTTTTCATAAGACAACAGCCTGTAATGAAACAGGGGAGATGTGGGGGATTGGAGGAGGTCTGGGGCAGAGCAAAAGGGCTGATGCCAGCGTGCTACACGATTGCAGAACACGTCCCAGAGTCTTTTTCTAGGTATAAAGGAAGAGATGGGTTCAAGAAGAAGAGCAACATCCAGATGTCAGAAGTCAGAAGGAATCCCCTAGATCCATCTGGCCTGTGAGCTCAGTCTCTGGAGGTGGAGAGGGAGCAGAGCACAGCTGTAGCAGTACTGGGTTAATACTTGATCCTTGCTGGTGAGGAAGAGCTACCTCTAGTGGGATCTCCAGTATAATTACAGTCAGCTCTGTTTTGCTGGCTTCACTAGGTTTTTGGAACAATCTTGGTACTGAGTTAGCCCATCCCTTCTGTTTTACAGGTGAGTCTTGCTTGAAGTTTTCTTTCTGGAGGGCATACCTAGAGACTGAAGTAGCAGTTTTGACCTGTGTTCACAGGCAGATGCAGCACTAGAAAGGGTCATAGAATGGTTTGGATTGGAAGGGACCTTTAAAGGTCCTTGCATTAAGCAGGGACATCTTCAACCAGATCAGGTTGCTCAAAGCCCCCTGGTGTTCTTCACCAGGTTAATGCTGCCCCTCTCAATTTCAGCTCAGTTCTGAATATGCCATGAAAATGCTATCAGGGTGATGGTAACATTATTCTGCCCTTTTTGCTGTTTTGGGTTTTGTTTGTTTTGTTTTCAGCAGCAAGCTTACTAGAGCTGTCTGAAAAGAGATTTTGCTTCCCTGCACATCCCCAGTAACCACAAAAGCAGTTCAATAAAATAACAGGGAATTTAATAGGTTTGTAGGGAATTTAATAGACTGATAGGGAATGATGGTGGCTGGCTGATTTATCTCATATAGAGGTGGAGCCTCATCCGAATTGTTCTCTCCTTCAGTTCTTTCCATACATCCTTCTGCTGGTTGCTATCCTGCTGTACCTCCCATGCCTGTTCTGGCGCTTCACAGCAGCACCTCACCTTTCCTCAGACCTGAAATTCATCATGGAGGAGCTGGACAAAGCCTACAACAGGGCAATCAAAGCTGCCAACAGCATCCGCAGCGGAGACCTCAAGGACCCTGCGGACTTGCTCCCAGCTGCTAGTGAGAACTTGACCCAGAGGTGAGATGCTGGGGCTTGGGGTTTTTTTATTGCTCTTTTCCTTAAGCTCTTAAGAGATGTGACACCTGAACTCTGGTAGAAATCAACTGCAAAGATTTGGCTGCTGACCTGGCACACTTTTAAAGTTGGCTCAAAAACCCCAAGATATCTGAAATCATTACTTTTGGGCACTTGGAGCTGGAACTTATAACTTTCTTTTTTTCAAAGGAAATATTTGGTGAGCTTTACAGATTTCTAATGACCTGAGATGTCCTAACTTCTTTAGTTGTAGTAGCTGTTAATTAGTTTTAGCACAGCATAAGGAAATGGGAATGGCTGCAGTTCTCAGTTCTCAATATTCCTGACAGTTGCCTGTATCCTGTGAGCAAAGTCTGCTACTTGTCATCTCCTGCTCTATCAGATCTAGGTCTGCAAAGCTTTTGTTGAAAGAAAAAAAACAAGCACACACAAAACAATAAAAAGCCAAACACCAAAACCAACAAAAGCAGAAGTCCCCTCTCTGATCACAGTGTTCTAACCAGATCCAGTTCTTGCTTCATCCCAGGCCAGAGAACCTGTTTCTCTTTGCATGTGGGGTTACAAGCAATGCAATGGGGATAGACTTTGATCTATTTTGAAAATGTGGAATTAGGTCTTGACAAATAAAAAGCCTTCCAGTGTGCTGGTAATGAACAAGTGCTTGGGAAGTCTGCTTTTCCTCATGGCTTTGCTTACTGTACCTGTTTTGTATTGGAGAAGAATATTTTTTTGCAGCAAGGGCAATACTTTTATTTCCATTTCCCAGTATTTGAGCTCTTTTGTCTCTTAAGTGGCTTTTCTGTATTAGAGTGTCACTGTTCTTCATTTGTCTGCTACTGTGTTCTTCTCTCTATTGACTTCAGTAAAACTCCTCTTGATTTACCCCAATAAAAGTGTCTGGTTTAGGGTAGTAGATTTCTTTGAAATTTGGGGTAGGTGAATGCTGCAGCATCTGATATATGTGATTTGGGATTTTTTTTGTTTTCTCTCTCTTTCAGTTTGTGGGAAATATCTGAAAGCCACTTTAAATACCCAATTGTGGAGCAGTACCTGAAGACAAAGAAGAATTCCAAGTGCTTGCTCATTAAATACATTACCTGCCGCTTCCTCACACTAGTGATTATTTTCATTGCATGCCTCTACCTGGGCTACTACATCAGCCTCTCCTCTTTGAGTGATGAGTTTCTCTGCACTATCAAAACTGGCATCTTAAAGAATGACACAACTGTTCCAGAAGTGGTTCAGTGCAAGCTTATTGCTGTTGGTGTCTTCAAGGTACTCAGCTATATTAACCTGCTAGTCTATGTTCTAGTGATGCCATTGGTAGTGTATGCAATGTTTGTTCCCTGGAGGTGGAATTCAGGAATTCTCAAAGTCTATGAAATCCTGCCAACTTTTGATGTTTTGAAACTGAAGTCAAAGTGTTTTGATGACCTAAGCCTTTACCTCCTCTTTCTTGAGGAAAATGTGAGTGAACTGAAGTCATTTAAATGCCTCAAAGTGCTGGAGAACATTGCAGTTTCTGAGAAGTTTGATGTCATGCAACTTTTGGTAAACCTTGGTACTATTAAGACAGATACCATAGATGGGAAGCCAGGAACAGCTGTGTTGGAGAAGCCTGAAGAAACAACTACAGAAGAGCTGGGAAAAAATGCAACAGAACTACAAGGTAAGGTGACCTGCTCTTTGAAAAGTCAAAGAAACACCACATCCAAACCTGCTGAGAGAGAGAGAGAGATAAGGAATCATCAGTGGCACAGGCTAAGCACTGAGGTGTCTGTTGAAGTGGGTGCCCCTTGCTGACACCTCTGCTGTAGCAGTAAGAGGTTTCAGCTCTTTGAACTTGAACTCCTTAAGACCACCTGCACAGTAGAAGAGCACTAGATTGATCCACAGTATGTTGTGCTTGAGGAAGCTCCAGTGAGAAAGCTGCTGGTTTCAGGACATTTTCAGAGGTTAGCTCCAAAGAGTAATAACTACTGCTTCTGCTTTTCATTCAGGCTTTGGCAGAATGAAGGTAAAAATAACTCTGATGCTTAGAAATGCTGCTGGTGGAGGAACAGAAAAGGACAAAAAAAGGGAAGTGGTACTGGTGTCAGTGAATGTGCTCCTGCTCCTTCTTGCACAAAGAGAAGGAATGACTGACTGTGGAGTGATGTTTGCCAAAATGGTCTGAGTTGATCTGGATTGGTGCAGCTGTTCACTGATAATTCCCACCAGTTCCCAGACATGATTGACTATGAGCAGTTGCTCTTACAGGAGATGTAGTCTTAGTTTCTGTGCTAAAAGACTTGGCATATCTTAAATGTGATTCCAGTTCCTTCCTCGAGTGCAAAATTAGAGAAGCCAGATGTCCAGAGAGAGGCATGACAGGATGGAAGAGCTTTCTCCTCATTTGATGTGAGCATGGCTGCTGTCATAGTTGTCCCCACAGCAGCAGCAGGACACCACTGCCTACATCCCAGAAATGAAGTAGCTCAGACTCTGGGGGCTGCCTCTTCACAAAGTCCTTCGCTCATGGAAGTGAAGAGGCTTTAAAATGTTTAGTGGCTGAGCTGGGTGGGTGAGCACAATGCTGAGGGCAAGTTAAAGAACTGTTTAAAAGGCAGGGAAAATGAAATCTTTCTTTTCAGGAATGTATGCCCTGTACTTAATAACAAAGCAGCAGCAGCACTTAGAGGGTAACTGATCCCTCTGTCCTTTGGTCAAGCAGTTCTGCTGGCTGAGATTTGGAGGAGGAGTCAATTTATACAGCAGGGGAATTCAGAGCTCTTTTCAACCTAGAAGCAGCACTTCTGGTAGCCAGCTCTAGTACAGCAGTTTGAAGTAATTCTGAGATAAAATAGTTTTTCTTTCAAATGTGCCCCTTTTGGAAATGACAGGGGGTATGTTTTGGTAGGAGAATTTAAGAGCCCACGGTGGACGTCTCTGCTCAAGGAGCTGGAAAAGCACAGCACAGGACATCCAGCCTTGCCCCACTGCCTTGCTTGGCAGTTCCTTTCTAAATGAGAATGTGCCCAGTGGTTTGATGGCCTTTTCACTTCTAAGAGTTTCCTTTCTCTTTAGTTTTGACAGACCATGATGCAAGTGGCAATGAGAGTCCAAGAGAGGATAAAAAACTTCGCCAAAGACTTATTGATTCTTCGTGCTGATGCTGCCCTGCTGCAGCAGGCAGGAGCTTCATGCTGGAGGGCTTCTCCTCCATCTTCACTGCACTCAACACAAGATGCTGCTCTTTGAATGCCACTGTCTTGATAGCCTGATGATTCCTCAGGAGCCAAACTTGGCTGACAGACTATTTGTGTAATAATCATCAACCATGTACCTGGAAAAGCATGTTGTAGCCTTTCAGTATTTATCTTCTGAAGTGTTACTCTGCTGGGAGCAGCCTTCTTGGTTCTGGGGTTTAGTTGAGGCATCAACTAATTGAAGCTCTGTGCCCTGGAAAAGAGTGTGTGTGGGGGTGGTTAATCTGTACCAGATGGTGGCTGGCCCCTGATACTGGCTGTGTGCTCACAGGGAAAAGAGGTTCCTCTGTTTGGCCTGTGATGTCTTCATTAGCCATCTCAACATTGATGGCTGGGGCTAATTAATTGGCAGTGATGGAAAAGAAACTACAAACAGGCTTAGTATAAGGGAGTATTGTGAATTTTCTATGTATTCATAAATTAATAATGTCTCTTTTTATTTTTTACAAAATACACTTCCATGTAAGCTAAATGTTACTTTACTTTCTATTTCTCAGTTGTTTTGGTCTCAGTGACTAACAAATCCACCTTGGAGTGGATTGCAGATCAGTGAAGTTGTTTCCATTTCTGCCATGCTGTGTAGAAGTTATGTTTACATGTGTGGAATTTGCTTTGACATGTTTGTAATATCAGGTACAATGTCAGTTGTGCTCTTTTCTAATCCCCACTTGAGAAGAGAGTCCTATTTGTATTACAGTAGCACCTGACTGCCTCAGCAGAGCCAAGCACCTGCTAGCCAAAGCAAGGTAGAAGTACAGAGGATGGAAGGTTGTTCTCTCCAGTGGATTGGAACAGACAAAAGAAGGGGGAGTGTTTGTAAACCAGAAAACAGTCTTGCTTTGTCACTAGGCTATTTTGGGAGAGTACCATTCAGCTTTCATGTTGTCCTCCCAGCCCAGGAGCTCTACCTTCAAAGAACATGAAAATGACCTTTTCCTTGCATTTTAGATACAAGGTGAGGTGTGTGGGGGTGGTGGTAAAGGCACTGGCACAGTTGCACTCTGGACCTTTCATAAATGTTTTATGCTCACTTGTTTTTCTGTGTTGTCCAAGTAACTGAAGTGCTTTGGCTGTCACCTCTGCCAAGTGGTCCTTTAGACAAAGGTGGGCCTCTGCTACAGCTAGGCAGGACTGCCACTTTCCACTTCAGCTCTGCTAACAGTGGAGAAGAAAGCAGCAGGTGACATTCTCCATGTGGCTGACAATGAGGGGGGGAAAAGAAGTCCTCAATGTTCCCATCTTTGCACAGAACAGACTTCAAAGGGAGTGCACCTACTTGGATTTGGCAGCTGTGGTTAAATGAGTGGAGCTCAAAGTGCTGCCATGCTATACTTTAGGCTAGCATTACAAGGTCTCTTCAGTTATTACATGGCTTTCATCTAAGATAAGCCTTATTTAAGACACTCTTTAAAGCCATAATATTATGCTACCTCTGCCCAGGGCAGTAGCAAGGCTGCAGGCCTAATGCCTGTTGCTTTACTAGCAAGAAAACAGGGCTTGTGTTGGATGCTGGTGGAACAAACTGCTCAATATTACTGCTGTATTTCTCCCAGTGAACCTCTAACCCCTCTGACCTTTCCTAGGTTGTTTCTATCTGACTGTGCTGATGATCCTGTACCTGTGGGTAGGGTAGATGCATGTTGTGCATTGTGTGTTTTGAACAAGGAGCTACAGTGCAATACTAAGGTTTTGTGATGTGGAGGTGTTTGAACTGTTTGATGTAAGTAGAGTTCTCAGTCTTTAAAACTTAAAGCTCCTGAAAGCAACACATTCCTGTTTTCATGTTGGATATGAACCTTTTTACTACTTCCCCTTTCTTCTTTTACAATACAGCTTCTTGCAGTGAATCTCTCACTGGCTTCTGAAGAACTCAACAAAATATGTATCAATTCTTCTTGGTTATTTCAATAAAATCACTTTTATAAACTACAGCAGCCTAAATGACTCCTCTGCAAAATTCAAGGCCAAGAGGTGGAGTTTTCCATCAAAAGGTAAGACTGTTATTTACATTACCATCCCAGAGAGAAAACAGGCTTTGAGAAGTCTTGTTGAAAATAACTTGCAGTTTCAGGGAGTACTCCAGAACATCAAGCAGAACAACACTCAAATTATACCAAATTTGGTGCCATTGGAAAAGAAAAACAAACCCAACCCAAAAACTTCTCACAGAAGTGAAAACTGAAGGCAGTCCATCATTTACAGAGAAATGTCATGCAGAGAATGCCTTTCAAACTGCTTTCCTTCTCTTCACTAGCTTTCATGGTCTCTCTTGTAGAGCAAGCCAGAAATCACTTAGTTCTTCTTGTTGCAGTGCTTTTGAAGGGATCAAATTCATCCTACAATTTGTAAACAGACAGGCATTACTAGAATTAGCAGGGATTCTGAGTTTAAAAAAGTCAAGTTACCTTTAAATGAAACTAGAAAGCCTGGTCACACTATGCCATGGTTTCTGACAGAGCTGTTTTTGTTGGTAACAATAAAGTGGCCTGGAAAATAGTCATTTTTAAATGGGGAAAAAAAAATCTTTTTAGAAGAATAAAACACATAAACAAATGAAAGGACATAGACTAGCACTAGAAGAGATGATGATTACTGTCTTCCTCAGGCAAAATAATCTATTCCACACATTTCAGGAGTGACAATTAACTAATGAAGAGAAAAAGGACTAGTTCTTTTCCTGAGGTTCCTGCTAGCCTTACTGTTTATGATTAGGTGTATATTCTGACTAGGGCTGGTTGCAATAATCTAGCCCTGTTAGTGAAAGAAGGAAAAAAAGTAACCAATTCCAGTCTGAAATGCTTTATTCAAATAGCTATAAACTAGTAAGCTATAGAATCTAACATGAAATAAGAAAGACAACTATATATCATACCTCATCTGACTCAAAATCAACTCCTCTAGATGTCTGGCTTTGTGACCCTCTTTTACTACGTGAAGATGTAGTTGATGACCTTGAAACATACACAGAGGGAAAAAAAGGCATCAGCATGTTCTCAGTGATCAGACATTCCAATAACTTTCCCCTCAGTTTAGATTTGGACCAATACAGAGATTAAGAATGAACAGAAGTAACAGCAAGTAGAACTATTCAAATTCTCAAACTCATGTGTTGATTCCACAGGTCTGACCTAGCTTATAGCAATCAGTAGGCCAATTTATTGTTATAGGAAGCAGTAAAGATACCAACCTTTGATTTACTTTGGAAGAAGGAACCATAGAAATGTCTTCTAGGTCAGAGTCATCATCTATAATATCCTGAAAAAATGACATCCTTTATCAAGCTTTTTCACAGAGTTTATTCTCACAGAGATTAGTCCATTCTGCTACAGTTCTATAGCACAGACCCCTGGGCTTCTGTACAACCACATACCTACTTAGTTACAATATACACTTGACAGGCTCCAGGCTACAACTGTACAATGTGCAAATACTGCACAAGTTTTGCTCCTCCCATCTTTGATCATGCAGAAACCCCCAAAATCCTCATGTATATGCAATCAATCAGTTATCTTAGGCCATGGTCACAAAGAAACAGCCTTTGTTTTTCACAGACAAACACCATCTCAAAAAAAAGGCTACAAATTAACATGCAGAAACTTACTGCTGGACCTGACAGCTTGGGAACAACTGCTGACTTAGGCTTATGTTTTGACCATGTATTTATTTGTCAGATCAGAAGACAGCAAAAGGCAGTGTAACTTCATTCATGCAAGATGCTTCTTACCTCAGAGAAAGATTTAGATGAATTTAAGGAGGCCTCTGGTTTCAGAGACCTAAAGGCTGGAATAAAACAAATGCATTATTTTTTTAAATGCTCCCACAATCAAATACCAACAATGTTCAATCATTCCTTTTATTTAAGACCTGCTTAGCATGTATTTCCCCTGTAAAACAAACAAGCAAAACCCCCTAAACCCAACCCAAAACATAGCAGAGGCTTGCTTTAGAGTCTGACAACCCAGGGCTCTAACACTCTGTGCAGCAGCAGCTGCTTCCCAGTCTGGCTGAGAAACCTTCAGTTACTTTGGTTAGCAGGAAGAGAAAAATCCTACTTCAACTGATTTTCCTTTCTGTCCTTTCCTTAAGGAACTGCATACAGTAACATGTTCCCCATCTCCAGTTCTAGTCAGAAGTTCCTGACACATTTCATTTTACCCCATGACAGCAGGAAAACTTCTTTCCCCCCTGTTTGTCTTTCTCTTATTGCTGTTAGTTGTTCTAATTTCATTAGAATCAAAATCATTTCTTGCAGCTGAATTAGACTAACAGAAGTAAAGGCAATTAGAGCACTTCATCATTAAATAAACACCTTCATTACAATTTGAGAGAGCAGATTAGAGTAATGGACAGATCTAAGGCCTACCATCCACAATGGACATATTCTTGGCAGGCACAGATACAGGCTTGTAGGTTCTCCTGCTAGGAGCTGACTCTTGGCTAGTGCTTCCTGTAGGGACAATAAACAATATGTAACTCTGTTCAATGTTTTCTTGGTTCTTTTCCCCTTTAGTCTACCACTACTGAGCTATGTTCAGTTCATTTTGCTTAGCAAACAGCCCCCATTTTCTCAGTCACTAGAAACAATGAAGTCTCTTGTAAATTGTATTAGGGTAAGAGACAATCTGTGCCTCCTCTCTATACTGATCAAATGCATTACCTTTAGCAGTAAGTTTATCCATTCACCTCATTGCACAGACCTTCCCAATAATGCATCTTTTAAGAGTCTACCATGTTTCCATAGCTAGGAAGCAAGGTATTTCTCTTTTAATCACCCTGTGAAAAAGTCACAACTCAAGCCTCCTGAGGCAGTCAACTGTATAGAATCCAACCCCAAAAAATATTTGTGAAGAATTCATTTTTCCAGTGGGAGTTTTTAAGCAACAAATTTCCACTTGATAGAAAGAGCAGAAGAGAGCTGCCTTTTAAAGACAAAAAAGCCAGTAACTGCAGTACAAAGAACATGAAGTTTTTCTTACCTCTTCCCCTTCGAGATGAGCCTCTTGCTGTTGCATTCTGTCCTCTTGCACCTCTTGCCCTACCTCTTGCCCGACCTCTTCCCTGGGTCAGTGTGGCAGGAAGGCCATCATCTGAGTCACCAGTGCCTTTCATTCCCATCTCCATCAGTTCTTCATCACTGGAGGCTGCAACAAGAACTGCATCCTCAGATCTGTGGGCTCTGGCCCTGGTCATTGCCTGAAATGGAACAGGGTAAGTGCTAGAGGAAAAAGAATCTTCAAAGATGACTATACCATTGTTACATCCTGGCTGTCACTGAGGCTTAGGAAACCTAAGTCCAAATAGTTATGGAAGGCAAGGAAGTCTGTCAAAAAACAGGGACAGTATTTTGTCTATTTTAGATCTAAGATTGCTGATGAGGACAATAGCACCTAAAGGTTTCCCAGTAATACCAATTTGGTCCAGTAATATCACTCAGTACAGCCCATCCACACATCCACTGGTGATGGGACCACAAACAGTTTAAACTGACAGATCTCTGAAGGTCACCTGCCTGGTCTAACCCCAGTTCAAAGCAAGAATATCTGACCATTCAGGTTCAGAAATGTGCACAAGAAGAGAGATCTCCAAAGCCAAGCAGAGCAGTAGCTTAGGCACATATTATACCAAGGAAGATTTAATTTAACAGGGCTTATTACCTTCCCTAGGGCACTTTTTGGCAAGCACACTGCTGAAGTGTTTCTAAGTGACTTCATCCCTATGCAGAAGTCACCATTCCACTCTTCAGACTATGTTCTACATTCAGAGAAGTTACCTCACGAACTTCCTCCTCCTCTTCTTCAGCATTCTTTCTTCTGCTCTCTCTGAATTTTCTCACCTGAATCAAGAAAGTTCCCATCAAAATAACAGTTCATTTCCTACAATAATCAAAACACTGTAGGTGAGAAGTCTTGATCATTGAATTATTAGGTTGAGCTCATGTGAGAGGTGAAGAAGAGTACCAGAATAATTAAACAGTTTGTTTAGAGCCTTCTCATGCTGTCACACAGTTTGAGACACTCACATTCTACTAATAATTGGAGCTATAGCACTGGGGAGAAAAAAGCTTGGGACATGATGAAAAGTAGGAGATTCTGTGTTCCAGAGAAGGAGAGTATATGTGATTTGATAAGAAGAGACAGTGAAATATGAATAACTGGAAAAGAAGGAGTAGATGTAAGCAGCAAGGTAGAAAACATAATATTCAGAAATACATGTACAACTGAGAAAGTTCAACTTGTCAAGTATGGAAAAAGATATGGTGGGTGAGAGGAAAAGATGTTAGCCCAAAAGACAAAAAAAACCCCAAAATCCCCAAACCAAACAACCCCAAAGAGGCACAGAAAGCCTACAGGCACTGATTGTTTCTGATCTCTTTCAATCCCTCGTGAAATAAAGCAATCAGCAAGAGAACAGGAAGGTGCAACCTTTCTCTCCCCACCAAATGTTACTTACACAGTGCACAGTTAAGCTGCAGAACAAGTTGCCATATGATGTTTGACTATCACAACTGAATACACAGGCTCATGTGGCAGTTGAACAGGTTAACAGAGAGGTCTGCAAGGGTTACTAGATACACACAAGACACATTTGTGTCTGGGAGACTCCCAGCTGCAAACAGTTAGAAAATAGCAGAGCACCTGAAGGATAAGCTTCCTTTATGCTTGACCTGCTCTTGTACTCAGGGTCAGTATGAAAAAGCTAAGAAGAGATTACATCTATCATCTTTCTCCCAGTAGATACACATCTATATAGTTCTGCATAGACTAGAACAACAGATCTCCTCTATGCATGCATGTGCAAATTAAGGGAGAATGGGTGTAAGCTTACCTAAACCCCATTTTCAAGACAAGCTTTCAAACTATGTATTTGAAATCCCATATTCTCCACACACAGTCAAATCTATTCAACTGGTTTTTCTACTATCTGTCCTGATGTCTCCCAGGACATTAACAGACTGTTACCTCCTCATCTATTTTGGCTTCCTCTGCCTCAGTGCAACGTTCTTTCAGAAATCTCTGTGTCTTCTCCAGCTGAAATTTCACCAGCTCTTCTATGGCATCTTTCTCCTCTTTGTCCACAAACTCCTGCACTGCTTCTCCCATTCCTCTTTCAGTTAGCAGTGAAAGCTGGACTTTCTGTGTAATTGGAGAGAAGGTTTTAGTCAGAAGCATCTGCTATCACAGGAATTAAGGAATACTCCTTCTGTTTCAGCTAAATATTACATTAAGTTGGTTCCAAAACCCAGTAATGTGCACTGAAGATTTCAATCAGAGGAAAGCACAGCAAGAAGCAAACATGGTACTTGTTGTAATATGGTTATAACCCTCTTGTAGCTAGCATGTTACACTTAACAGAGTATTTTCCAAACTCAAAATTTCATAAACAGTAAAGAAACTGCAGTGGTAGTCATACCCAAAATAATTTGTCTGAAATGTATTGCTGAGAGAAGGTAAACTGTACTCTTGCCTAGTTCCCTTCCCTTTTTTAAACTGAAGTTAAGATCAACTTGGAAAGACATAAAACACTCTTAAAAACAAGCCCTGAATTATTACAGATGCTAAACCACCTAGTTTTACTGCAAACTCTACCATGAAAAACTGGCAGTTACAGAGCAGTAGAAATGATTATTATGAAGCACTAAGAGCTATGAAGCAGAAATCTACCCTACTGAAAAGCAATTCTGTAAACAGCAACAGTTCTCATAGGTTCAGCCAGGGAGATGATATTCATCAACAGATTCTTTCAAGTCTTTCCAGACACTGAGCTGCTGAAGCAGCCCTCAAATGCAGGCACCAGTAACTGAGCAGTTCATACAGAAACATATAAACTACTAGGGAAGATAGTTTTAACAGGAACAGCTGCAGAATAAGGGATGAAAGGAGACTAAAAGCACAATCAGAGTGCCCTGGCTTTGATGCTGCTACCCCTCCCCATGGGATTTAAGGGTGGCATATATTTGATTAAGTACCTGCTTCTGAACTAGTCACTCTGGATTCCCTTTCATATTCAGAAGGCAAATAGCATTTCTAGGGCATAATTTATGCCATTCTAATACTGACACTTAACAAGTGCCTAAGGTTAGGCAAGAAGATATAATTTGTGGGATCTTTACCTCAGGAACCCTTGCTCTAATAGCTTTCTTATAAAACATTTGAAGTAGCTTCTGAAAGTCATGCTTTATAATCTAGATCAAGCATTTGGGTGTCTGACTCACTGATTACTTTTACTTCTGTTAGATGTTAGTGCCCTGGTGTTGGGAAAGGAAAATAAATCAGGTTTAATGAAAGGGTGGGGAGAAAGCAAACTATTGGGGGACTCTCTTCCTTCTCCCTGCTCTGGAATTGCATTATGTCTGAGGATACAAGTATACTGCAAAGTAACAAGGTTCTCCAAGTCAGCTGGTAATAGTGTATGATACAGCCTTACACTGACCCTACAGAAGCTCCTACAGGAGCTTCTCACAGAGCATGCTGCCTCACATGGGCAGACATTGCAAGTTGACATGAAGAGTTACATGTTCTCAAGCCAGCATGTGTTCACATACCCTATACAACCCATATACAACAGTTACTTGTTAACCTAAGACATATTTCATACAGGAATTCACATACAGTTATATAGGAAATAAATTCACTTCTTGGTGAATGCCAGGCTTTTCAGGGAACATTACTTCCATTAAGAAAGCAAACAATATTCCATTAAAAAAAAAAGAATAAATCATAAAAGGTAGAAAGATACCTTCTCTGCTGTCTGAAAATACTGCTTGACAAGGTCTTCCACCCTCAGTGTCATCCCCTCAGAAGCAGGCTTGCTAACCAGTTTTCCAAAATGAAGATCATCATCTAGGACAGAAAAGCACAGTGGCACATCTAGGAATCATTCCTTAATCATTCTAGGCACAATGAGAAATGCTACAATAGTTAACAGCTATTATTTGGTTTGCACAAATGCTTGAATAGAGACATACCTGGAACAGACAAGCCAAGAGCACCTCACACATAGGATTAATTAGGGCAAACAAGATGCTGCATACACTTAGACCTTTTTTTTTTTGGTATAAACAAATGAATTACTACAGTAATAAAATGAAAAAAACCCAAAACCAACAAAGGGAAAAAGCAAAACACCCATCTCTTTTCCTCCAGAGTGCCTAAAACCAACCATCTTATTCTGAGGAGTGAGGTGCTTAATGCCTTTCAAGGTAACTATCACAGAATCATGAAGTAACTCAGTCTGGTATGGGTCTATATGTATTACCTTAAGCAACTCAATAAGGTTTGAGGCCCAAGAAAAAGGAATTATTTATGAATAACTGTCAGAAGATGCTGTGCTGAAACAAACCCAGAACCAGAACAGAAATACTTGTGCAATATATACCCTTAAATTTAAGAACAGGCATCCTGTAGCACATTAGACAGTAGACACCAAGCCTTTGCAAGTGCTGGGTAACAAAATAAAGGTAGGAGGATGAAAACCAAGGCAAGTTAATGATTCACTCCTTTATAATTACCATTTTTCTCCTTCTGTTCACGATGCCTGAAGAAGTGGATGATGTCTTTAGGGTTAGCCACCCTATCCACATACTTCTGGCTAAAACGATGGACACTGAAAGGTTCAAAGCCACCTGCATAATCAACCTGAGAGAGGAGAGGAAAACTGAAATATGAAACAAAGAAATAGAGAAGCCAGACAAATCAAGTTTCTTACACTTCAAACAAAAAACTGAAGTGAAAATTAAGTCAACCTAAAACTAATGCTTTAACATACTATGCAGCAAAGTTAATGGATAATAATAGCTAATAACATTAACAGAATAGCCAATAACAGCCCAGATTTGTTCCTAACTTGTTTCATTTACTAGTCTTCAGGAAGTTTTCCTAAATTAGGCTAGAAGTAAACACAGGATAATATGACTGAATTAAAACTACTCTAAGTAGCCAGTTTTGATGCCCTTCCTCAGGCCAGATGTGAAGTCCACTTATGACCAATCTCATCCTCTACCTAGCAACACTACTAGGTAAACAGAATCATGGTATGAAGGCAATTTACAGCTGCCTGCACACAGTAAGAAATTTGATATATTATGTGTTTATACAAGAAACCCATGACTTGACTTTGAAATGTTTCCCAATGACTTCTGAAAGCAAAGCAATCCAAGTGGAACAATTCCTTACTCGTAATCTGATGAGAGGCTTCTCTGGCTGGCGGGGATTTACCAGGCGTTCTCTTTCTGCACTCTCCAGCATCAGTTCAACCTGGGAAATTGAAGTAGAAATTCAGGTCCACTTTGCTCTCTTACAGATGCCTGAACCCTTCAAGTATAAGTAACAACTAATCCAGCTGCAAGTGGGAGCTTTAAAAATCAAGCAAGTTAGGATGGGCTCTCATTCCCAAACAGGTGGTTAACAGTATCCAGCCAAAAGCCATAAGAATGAGTAATTCACAAGGAAAGGTTTAGCTTTCAGATAAAGTGTAGCCCAGCAGGATCTACATCATGGATCATTCATAGTATTTTACTTTATAGCTATTATCCTTTACTAAATCTCAAGTTCCCAGAAAAGCAGGAAGAGACTTATACAGATCCAAGAACCAAGAGCATTTAACAAACCTGCTTAGTTATTTCTGCCACTTTGCACTGCACAGCCCAGCTCTCAGGATTTAGGTGCATACATTTATGCTGGCTACAAAGTGCACATCCAACACTGCCCCACTCTAAGGCAGAAGTTTTTGTACAAGGATGACATGGACCCCATAAAGCAGTTCCAGCCTACTCTAATAGGTCATCCCAGTGAAGGAATCTGGTAGCTAAGAATGCAGTGAACATCATGGAATCAGTTTCCTATGGAAACACTGCCTAAATCCATCTCAAATACAGACCAAGACACAAGATATTTCTCATCTTCCAGTCTCAAAACTAGTTACAGATTCCAATCTCTGCTCATACACTCTTCCCTGTATACTGTTAGCATTACAAGTTACCTTTTCCATGCAGAATGCTTGTATTGCCTGAGTTACTTTAGGATTGTCAGGATTAAAAAGATCTGGATGATCAGCTAAAACAATATCCTCCATGTGGAAAGCTCGCACTGTCTCTAGAGCAATCTTCTGCATTTTCATTTTTTTCCCTTTAACATGCAGCAAACCAATGTGTCTAGAAGGAGAAAGGTAACTTACTACAGGATAAACTTAAGAGAACTATGGTATAAAGATTTGGTTTAAATTCATCTTTACTTTTCAGGGACAAAAGTTTAAAAGCTACAGCTAGTAGTTGGCCCTGCCAAACTGCAGTGCTGTTTAGATTGTGCACATTTCATACACATGCACAGGTGCACATGCATGTAGTTCCTTGTATGCCAAATGTATCAGCATGTGACTCCTCCTAGATAAACTCCATTTGCTTCAAATGTTGGATTTAATCCTAAGTAAAAGTCATTCTAGTCACTGAGTTCACCTACTTCATTTGTTACATCATGGACTGAAGCTAAGCCACACTCTAAGTCTTTTCAAGCTTAACAGAAGTATTTTTCCTTTTGCAAGACAAGACACAAGAGACATCAAGGAAGGGATAAATGAGAACAAAAAGATCACACACTTTTTCACAGCTTCTCCAGGGGACAGAGAGGTTACCACTGAACTTCCTGGCTGAGAAACATAGAAACCTTGCTGTTCATTTTTGAATGGAGCTATTTTACACTCATGCTCGTGACCCCACACAACAAGATTGATAAAGTCATCTAAAAACTGCTCTGGAATGTAGTTGGTAGCTCCATGTTTGCTCCTGTTCAAGAAAAGAGAAAAATAATTAGACTGTGTAGAGTCACAGGTGGGCAACAGGGGAGTGGATGGAGAGGAAAAACATCAGTGTGATTTAAAGTGATACAGAAACTCCAGCAAAAATATCTGACGTACATTATGTGTCAGGGATATTTGTTTACTTCTGCCTCACCATTACTTGCATGTCAGGATTGCACTCTTATTCAGGAAAAATTAAAAGGAAATTAAGTTTGTCAACAGGACTTTCCCCTTGTGAACCCATGCTGGCTGTAACCATGTTATCATTCAGATGTTTTTCAAGACTTCTCAGAATAATCTTCTCCATTACTTTACCAGGTACAGAAGTAAGACTAACAGGCCTGTAGTTACCTGGGTCATCCCCTGTTGTCCTTCTTGAAACTAGGGCCAATGTTTGCCAGCTCCCAGTCAATTTGTACCTCCCTAGATTATTCTGTAGAAAGAGCTGCAAAACAATGCTTTCATTGGGGAAAATTTTAAGAAACCAGCTACTAACAAGAAGCATCAACTAGCACTGCAGGCTTTCTCATCTATGCTTTTTCAAGGCAGTATAATGAAGGAACACAGTAAGTTTAGAAGTCATTGTAATTACTGTCATTACTGTTACCTATTTTGATGAATCACAAACAAGTTAAACCAACTATCTTCATCCTCCTTTGGTCTCAGCATGGTCACTTTTTTATTGACAAACATACGATACAACCTCTCATCTGGAATAGCTCCTGGAGTGGACAAAACCAAACAGGAAAGCATTTTTGTGTGGCAAACCAACTCTTCATTTTATAGCATTTCTATCAGCAACTCTATCACAAAGAGCATAAAGAATAACACACTGTGGTAAGATCAGATCTTCATTTCCATGACCTAAGAAGTCTGAGGCATGATTATGAATTTGAACAGATTAAAGTGTAAATTAGCTATAGATAGAATCCTGAAAATAAGACATTTTAACATTAAATCTATCTTTAAACAGCTGCTAAATGCAGTTGCATTACCTACATATGGCTTGAGACCTCTTGCCAGTTTTCTGTGCCAAACAACTGACTCTGGGCAGATTTAAAAATATTAGGAGTTTTGTTCCTTGCTGATAGAGTAAGAAATATGTTTTGTTTTAAGGTGGAGTCCAAAACTAGATACTGCTGATTAGAGCTGGAGTCCTTAAACATCTTTTAAAATTCTCTACAAAACAAGAAGTAAACCATCAGTTCTGCAAAGTCTGCTTTCCCACACAGCAGGAAAAAAGTCTGCATTACTTCTGAATGCAGAATGCTTGTCACTGATTATTTCCTTGATGTTTCTAAGGAGGAGGAAAAAAACCAACAAACCCAACCATATTCAGGGTTCATGATGCATTTCAGTGAAATCCCATGTGCAGTTTACATTTTCTTTTGTAAGAACAAGTGCTCTCTAAATCAGAGAAAGTGAAGAGGGTATATAATCCTGGCAGAAGCTCAAAGAAACTTCTCATGAAGATTTTCATGCAGCAACACCCACACTTCAGAAAACTGCTGCATTTCCCACTAATGATTTTGGGTATTAAAAATTCAAATTTCTTTAATATTGTTGTATTGGAACCCTCACTACTAACCCTCAGAACATCTAGCAAGCTTGTTACTCATGATGCACACAAAATCATGACCAACTAGGACTTAACTTATAACTATAAAAGTTGCTTGGAAGTAAGTGTTTAAGCACTCATGCACGACTGGATATAAAATGGGGGGAAAAAATAAGATCTTAAAAGCTAACTTTTCAAGACAGAAATCAGTCATGCATACGCATGCTAAGAAAGAAGTGAGGGTTGAGGGGAAGGTGGAGCAGAAAATAGAAAGGGGCAAACTGAAGTTCAAAGCCCACCTTTAAAACATTTTTAAACTTTAAAACTTTAAAGTTTAGCCAGAGTCTGGCAGCCTCAGACTTACCCAAGCCATAGAGAGCAATTTTTGTTCTGCCCTTACGCAGTAAAATGGGACTGATATCTATTTTCTCCACAGAAGGCGAACGCCCAAAGTGATTCAACAATCCTGCACAGCTTAAAAGATCCAGTGCACACAGTGCATCTGTCTGCAGAAAATACCAAGAAACAAATACAAAAGAAGTTTTAAAGTGAAACAGTCTCAAAAGGAAGAATCTTTCCTTAAGTAACTTCTACAGCTGACAAACACTGCCACGTATATTAGACTAGTTTTTGCACTCGTGCACACAGAAGCAAATCCCTTTTCTTTACAAGCCTTGCTTCATTTGAACAACACAAAATGAAACATTAGATCATTCAGAAAAACAAAACAAACCCAAACAGCCAAAGTCTCTAAGCTACTAAAGAAATGATCTACTTAAGCTAAGTGCTTCATAGTAGGTCCAAAGTTAGACTTTTGTTGTTAAAACACTCATCTCCACGACACAGAGTCAGCAGGACACACACTGTCATTTGATATAAAATGCAACATCATTAATTCAACCCATGCCCTTTGCTGATTCTAAATGTCCTTTTCCTGCTTACTTTTAGTTGTTGATTTTAAAACTAGCATTTCATCATTCTTAGATTATCTTCCTGGAAAATGTAAGAGGCATTGTGTGTGGACAATAAACAAGATAAACAAAATATTTATGGGAATAGTGGAGCAACTGACTAAACCTAGCCTGTTCTCCCAACAACTGTATTTCTAGACAAGTCTCTATTTCTATATATATTAGTTTTGCACTATAACAGTATAGCACAATTATGATAATAATTACCCCTGTGGGATCATCATGATTGCCATGAATACTAAAAACTGGAATAGAAATGTTGAGGTTTTCATCCTGATAATTCACCCATGGAAACCTGAACAAGAGGAGAGATAAAAAAGTTAAACTACATCTGCAAGTTTGTGGACAGTTTCCAATATTCTCTTCAAATTAATGTCATCACAAATACACCATGACAGCAGCACAACTGAGTACTAAGTGGCTAAGAATAAGCTTAAGCTGCACAGCATAAGAAGAGTCTTACTCATGGACTGGAAGGGCACCTTCCCACTAAGAACAGGGTAGCAAAAAGATGTTATTTTTTTTAGAGCAAGCCTGTGAAAAGAATTATACAATATGTGGTGTGGTACCTGCAAGAGCAATGGACTGGGCTCTGCAACTTTGGTTTACATACAAAGAACTGATGCTTTTACCACAGCAATCCATTTAAATTGGTTTATTTGCATTGTACTTGCAGGGCAGAAACTGTGGATCACAAAAATACATCCTATGTCACAATATATTGGGAAGTTCCTCAAAAAATTGTCTGGATTCCTTTCTAGACTTAGGATTCTAACAGATGACACATCAAGTCATTCTGTCAACTGTCCCACGCAGGGGCCTAAAACTTCCAGGTTTCAGTCATAGAGGAAATAAATCACAAAAAAATCACCACACATTCACCCAATATGCAAACCAAGCCTTACATCACAATTTATAGGAACATACTTACTTGCTATAATGAAAATTAACTGCCTGATCACTCAGAATTTCAAACTGCACAGGACGATCACCCATGCAGTATTTCCTCAGTGACTCCAAACAGGAGTGGACTGTTTTTCTGGAAGGTTTGTTGTCATGAAAAAGGTCCCCACCTAATAAAACAAAGTCCACCTGTATGTAACAAAAAGCTCTATTATTTTAATACAACATTTTGTATTACCTTAAAAGTCCTCTAAGCAAATTGGTTAAATTATTTCTCCTAAGGAGTTCCATGTATCTCCTCATATCTGGACTTCTATGTAAAACGAGTTGGTAGTTGCAGACATGGTATTTAATTTTCTCATGAAACAAAGATTAGCTAAACTATTCATTGAAACAAAACCAAAACCCATAAAGATCCATTTATGAAGAGCTATAGGAGAAAACAACTGATAGTGCTGAAAAAAAATACCAGTGAAGTGTTTTAATAAGGGTCTCCAGATTGGCTCCTGAACATTTGCTTTGACAGGCATGAAGAGATGCATTATCTTTTCATCCCTGTGGTACCTAAAGGGAAGAAATCAGTAGCTATTGCCACATTACTTTGAGAAGGTACCAGCTGCAATTTCTGGATATATTTAGCTTTTGAAAAAGCATTAGGAAGAAGAAAAATAATCTCCCTAAAAATTACAAATAATTTGACTAAGAACCATTCAATTCTTAAAACCAGAAACAACACTTTAAAAGTTTCTAACTAATTTTTCCTACTTTCGGAGTTGCCTGAAGCCTTGGTATCACAACCCCAGTCTCCTCAACTCTTCTGCCTTCTTGCAGAGACAAACCCTCTCTAAATACCACTGGAACTGGTGCAGGTAACCTGAAAACACCATTAATGCAACCAGGATCATAATGTAATAAGAACAGTCTTACAAAGGAACAGGAATTCTTTTACTGAAACAGAAATGTCACTGGTTGCCATAAATAGTTTAGGTTAGTCATTTAATTTGATATTACTAAAGACTGCACCAGGACTAAACTTAAAGAGTTTCTGGCAGGTTGGAATGTGTTTTCCACAAGCTCATTCCTTCACTTTCCAGAAAGCAGCACTTACTTCATTCTTTTGAGCATGGCCCAGAATCTCATTAAAAGTTACAAAGGTGTCATTTCCACGCACTGGATCCTTCTCCAAATAGCCAAGATGAATGTCAGTTGCAAGAAGTATTTTAAAGGTGTCTTCATCATCCCTGAAAGACAGGAAAATTTGTATTAGAGAGCAATGTATGTCAGAATTTCAACACAGACTTTACCAAGCTGTTCTGTCCAAAGTCATTAAGATTTGCTAGAAAACTCTCTAATACTCTCAAAAGATCTCACTGCTTTTTATTGCAAATAGCACTTCACCAAGTCAACCAGTTTGAAAGTTTGGTTACCCCAATGACTCTACTCTAGTAAAGGGCTGCAACCATCTCTCTAAAGTATCTTATGAAAAACTAAAGCATTCTTTGCAAGTTTTCTGCTTTTAGAAGACCTGGTGAACACATATTTAGCTTCTCTCTTTGCACTGGTAATCTATATATATATATGGTCAAGCATGATGATCATATGGACCTGAGAGAAAACAAAAATGATCTTTAAACTGGCTTTAAATTGAAGAAGGGTAGATTTAGATTAGACGTAAGAAAGAAATTCTTCACTAAGAGGGTAGTGAGACACTGGAACAGGTTCCCCAGAGAAGTTGTGGATGTTTCATCTCTGGAAGTGTTCAAGGCCAAGCTGGATGAGGCTTTAAGCGACCTGGTCTAGTAGAAGGTGTTCCTGCCCATGGCAGGGAGGTATGGAACTAGATGATCTGTCCCCTCCAACCCAAACCATTCTATGATCTGAGTTCCTCTTATCTCATTCCAAACCTACAAAAGACTCACTATGTGATAGGACAGGACTGCACAGAGCAGCAGACAGCAGGAGCTTACTGTGAGTTGGTGGAACTCATTTTTGTGCCAAGACTCCTCACAAAAAGGCTCTGGATACAGTTTAGAATCAGGTCAGGAAGTCAGTTTCAATCTTCAGAGATTATATGCAAAGCCTAAGAGACAAAACCAAACCCGAATTAGAATGAGAGGCTCAATGAGCATCTTTTACCGGTAATTATTGCTAGCAAAAACCTTCAAGATAAGGAATGTCTGTGCTTGGTTTAACCATTTACTACTGCACAAGGCACATGGCCACCCAGTGAGACGCCGCCAGGCCTCTCACAGATGCCGACCGGCGACCGAGCGCTGCTCCTGGAGCCTCCCTCCCCAGTACGACAACCCGGAAGCATGCAAGGAACGGTCAGCATCAGGAGAACTGCCGCAACGCGTGACTGGGCAGGAGGCAAGGCGGATGATCACGGCAGCACAGCATCCCCGAGGTGAGCCCGACCACCATCAGGTTCAGCACCGGCGCAAGGCGACAACTAGCCCGCTCCCCCTCAAGAGTGCAGCAGGGCGCTACCCTGCTCAGAACGGACAGCGACGGGGGAGGCCGCAATCTTCTCCTAGGAACTCGCGGCCAAGCAGAAGCTGAAGCCCAGAGCCCGTCCCGTCCCATTTCTCACCCCGCGGCCTAGCGCCGCCACCAGCCACCGTGCACCGTTTCCATGGCATCGAGAAGTGCGAGATCTCCCGCGCCGCTCTCGCGAGAGCCTCCCGGCTCAAAGCGCGCGCGTTCACGCACCGCCTCTCCCCCGGGGTCGACGCCGCCGCGCGCCGATGACGGTAACCGCTCACGTCACATCCGCGGGCCGGAAGGATTCGTCGTGCATCCTTCGGCGGCTGGCTCCGGCCCGGCGGGGGAGCAGCAGCAGGTGCGGTCGACGGTCGGTGTGGCGGGTGCTGAGCGAAGCAGCGAGCCTGGCAGGCTACAAGCAGGGAGGGCCG
This sequence comes from Galbula dea, assembly GCA_013399015.1. NCBI lineage: Eukaryota > Metazoa > Chordata > Aves > Piciformes > Galbulidae > Galbula > Galbula dea. Next base: position 59,725 of record VWZX01005924.1, read on the forward strand.
GGGAAACGGGGCGCTAGGGGCGCGCTCCTGGTGGGCGGTGGCGGCGGCGTGGGCCTTGAGGACCTCCAGGAGTGGCGGGGCTGACAGGGCCGGCCCTGGCCTAGCCTGGCCTCGTTCGGCTTAGCTTGTCCCGCCCGGCCTCGCTGGGGTCGTGAGGGGACGAGGAGGGCAATGCGGAGCGCGGGGAAGAGCAGAAACGCGGCTTTCAGTTGCAGCCTGTACGCTAAATCGTTTGTTTATATAATGCACCCGCTCAGCCGCACATTGTGTGTCTGCAGGGGGGTCGTTTCTAGGTTGGGACAGCAGAGTGTTGTTCCGGCATGGATATTACCCGGGGATCCTGGCAGAACCCCATTTTGTGGAGGAGTGCTAAGCTTGCTCTTGAGTTTTACAGTTCTTGGTGTTGCAGCTGTCAGCATTATCCATCAGATGTTTTTACCGACAGTAAAAGTTACTATAAATAACGCTGTGTATCTGCTACTTACAGATGCTAACTGAAAATGAATAAAGACAAACAAATAGATGAAGATGATGATGACAGTGAACAATTTGAAGACTTTATGGAGAATTTTAACCAACTTGAACTGCTGGAGACGCACAGGCACTTGATTCCTGTAGGGACTCAGAGCTGTTGGTCAGGGCAGTCTGACGATGATGATGATGATCAAGAAAGAAGTGAGGAGTGGTACGAAATGCAAGAAAAAAGAATGGAAAAAAATCCAGAGAAATTGCTGCTCTGGGCAGCTGAAAACAATCGGGTAAGGCATTTATTCTGTTCATGTGTGTCACGGACAAGAATGTTGTTCGGAGCAGGTATCTACAGTTTCCTCCACACACAAAAACTTGCCTACGCTTCCATCTGTCTTTGAACTTCTGTAATCCAGATTTGCAAGCCACTGTATTTAAAGCATCTCCCTTTGTAGGCCTTCCACCCTAAAATACCTGTGGATATTAGCTTTCAAAACAAAGCTTTAACTGTAGTTCAAAGTTAAAGTTGGCTAAGCACTCTTTCTTAGACTTCTGTAAACTGAAAGCATGCCAGGCTCTTACTTCATGGCAAGGAAGCCTTTTAACTGAGGTGGAGAGGATGTATCTGGAATTTTAATTTCTCAGAAGCAGATAATGGGTGAACTGTTTCCCTGGCTTTTTATGGAAAAAAACCCCAAAACTTTTTAATTCTTGGAAGCAAGGGAGAGCCAATCAAGAATCCTGTTACATAGCTTATTACATCCTTGGGTACATCTATTTTCATTCCTTGCTTTTCTTAGATATACAAGCTCCATCTAGCAGTCCTGTGGAGATACTTAAGTCTTCACAGTGAATGGGGAGAAGGTCTAAAGTAAAAGTACTCGTAAGGCATCTCAGCAAATGTTTCATGTTGTATCTCTTTCTAAACAAACCCAAAAATGCCACCCAAACTAAACAAAAACTCACACAGAACCCCCACCCTAGTAACAATAACTGGCTGAATTTTAAAGTTTTTTTCTTGTACTTAAGCCTTTTTGGCTTTTCCCTAAAACTTCAGAATGGCAGAGGCCATCCCTCTTGTTTGCAGAGTTTCATGTGGAATGACTTGTTTCCCCTCAAACAGCTGAGTACAGTGAAGAGGCTGCTTTCTGAAAAGCTGGCTGCAGTGAACACTCGTGATGAGGATCAGTACACTCCTCTCCATCGAGCTGCCTACAGCGGGCACTTGGACATTGCCCATGAGCTGGTTGCCCAAGGAGCAGACGTTCACGCCCAGACAGTGGATGGCTGGACTCCTCTGCACAGCGCTTGTAAGTGGAACAACACAAAAGTGGCTGCTTTTTTACTTCAGCAGGGTGCAGACATCAATGCACAGACAAATGGTTTGCTGACACCACTGCACATTGCTGCAGGAAACAAAAACAGTAAAGCGACCCTTGAACTCTTGCTGATGAATCGCTACGTGAAACCAGACCTGAAAAACAACTTGGATGAAACAGCCCTTGACATTGCTAGGAGGACTGACATCTACCACTACCTTTTTGAAATAGTAGAAGAGTGCATAAATGCTGTGTCCCCTTAAAAGTTCAGCTTCTGAATGTGAGGTTTGCTGCCTCTTGTTTGTGTTCTGCATGTTCGTCGGTGGTGGTCTGTGCCCTTGCAAGGAGGTTTTCATCTAAGACACTCTTGGTATTCTCCTCAGGCAAAATGTCACTTCTGGCACCTCAGCTCAGTGGTCTTACTTGTACCTTGAAGTGTTACTACTGTTACTCAAGGTATTCAGAAAGTCTCAGCAATTTCAAGGAGTCTCCATTGAATTAGTGCAGATTTACAGGGGCTTTTGTAATTGGTCTGTATTGTCAAAGTAAGAGGCAAAACAGGAACGTGTAACCTTACTTAATGTGAAAGAATTCTGGCTTGGTTATGCAGAGTTTATTACTGCTCACTTGAAAATTATTTTTTTGAGAAATCTATCTTTTCTTAAACTGCATGAAAGCTCAGAATGAATGTAACTTATTTGGGTGATACACAGGATCCTTACTGATCTTGGTGTAAGACTGATAAAATAAAATATTGACCACTGTATTTTATTGTCATTTCTAATTGAAAAATCAATTAGCAATGCAATCACCTGTTCATAAATCAAAAGTATTATTCATAGGACGGTAAAAGGAGTTGCAGTTTATTTTTTCCTGGTACTTTTTAAAAAGAAATTATTTTCAATGAAGGATCTGTTTACTTTCCCCTTGCAAATTAAATTGGGGAGTAAAGTTTCTAATGTCGTGGTTATAGCATTAATTAGGACAAGTAAACTTCAACTGTATGCAGATAAACTGCCAACATACTGTTGTGTCTGATTTAGCTATAGCTAATTTTGTGCAGGACACACTCAACAGTGTATCTCTTCCACTTCCCCAAAGGGAATTCCTCATTCCAACACAAATATTAGGATGCCAGCATAGTTTTAAAACTTTCCTGAAATTTCTCCTCAAAAATCCTTATTTTCTGGACCTTTTCTACCTTTTTAACAGCAGAAGCTGGGCTGGGGTATGTTGGCCCACATTTGGTGCTCTGATCAAGCAACTGGGGAGGTCATCTCTGGCACCTTTCTAGAAGCTCTGCTTAGCCCTTCTCTTAGAAAATAGTGGACAGCCTCTGAACTGTGAATGCCCCATTAAATGTCCCAAGGTGATTTTTAATGCCTACTATTTTGAAAGTTTGGCTTCAGGACATCTATAGAAGATGAAAACACCTTGAAATGCATCAAGGAAAAATACAGACATGGATTTCATCATGCATTTGTGTAACTAGACTTGGCTTGCATCTTCTAAATACTCATGTATGTATGCAAAGTCTTGATTTCAAGGAAGTTACTGTGGAGCAAAGCTTCTGGCAGGACAGCATCTGTGTGCCTGCTGACAGTGGCAAAACAAAGAGAGTTAAGTCTACTTCAGTCCTTATTTCCATTTATTCAGACTTTATTTCCATCAGTCCGACATTGACTCAGGTGAGGACAAGGCATCCTTTCACAAGGCAGGTCAGTGGTGACACCCCTTAGGAGTACAGAACGTTTATAATGTGCTGCTGAGTGCAGTCATGCCGAGCGAAACAAATGAGGAGCCGTTAATGATACCTAGAGCTGTCACCCTCCCTGTGCCCCAAAGCATGAGGTGACCACGGCCTGCTATCCCTGGGCATGGCGAGTAGCAACACCCAGCCCCGGGGGTTCCTCCGTTGGTAACCCTAACCGTGGATGGGTAAAACACCCCAGCTGTGACTGGAGGTGGCAGATCCGCTGTCACCCGCTCGGCACAAGAGTGGCGCAGCCCCAAGGCGAGCGGAGGCCGGGCCCGCAGTGCTGCCATGCTCTGCCCTATCGGGGCGGCGCTGGGCTTTTCTGCTTAGCCCGTCACTCCCTCCGGGGCTGGGTAGAACCGAACCGCCTCCGCTCCCGTGGCAACGGGCGCGTCCGGCTCCTACCTGCCTGGCCGTATCGGCGGCGGCCATGCGGGCGGCGAGAGCGGAGCAGGCGGTGGTACCGGTCGAGGCAGCGGGCAGGGGGCAGCCCAGTGAGTACGGCGGTTCCCTGGCCCGATGGGGTGGCCATTCTCACCTTCCGTCCCCCCTCCCCTTTTCCTTCCCCGCTCTGGCCCGCCCCCTCCGGCATATCCCGTCGGGGCGGCCGAGCTTTCAGAGCGTTGATCGCCCGCGGCCACCGTGCTTGATGACTCCTCGCTTCCTCCAGCACGGCAGGGGTGCGGGTAGTGTCTTGGCAGGGGAGGACTCCTCTGCTGCCTTGAGGTGTCCTAATCCTCCTTCAGCTTCTTCGGGACCGCCTTCAGCGAGGACATCTCCTTGGAGACCTCCTGAATGCGCGGCCCTGCCTCGGGTACAGCATGGGGAGACAGTGGCCATGTCTCTTCGAGTGATCTGGGGTGGCTTTGGTTCCTGCATGGGAGAACCAGCTCACCAGCATTCCTCTTTAGATTCACCCACCATGGTCCTGTCAGGAGGAATTGCTCCATGTTGAGGAGGTGGGGGAGCAAGGCCTGGCTGAACATCATCATATATTTATAAATGATTTGTCTTGGTGTTTTAAAGACAAAAGTAGAGCAGCATAAAATGATGTAAAAGCAGAGAGAAACTTTTTACAAAGGCATGTAGTGACAGGACAAGGGGTAATAGCTTTAAACTGAAAGAGACTAGATTGACATTAGATGTAAGGAAGAAATTCTTCACCGTGAAGGTGGTTGAGACACTGTAACAGATTGCCCAGAGGCGTTGTGGATACTCCATCCCTGGAAGTGTTCAAGGCCAGGTTGAATGGGACTTTGAGCAACCTGATCTAGTGGAAGGTGTCCCTGCCCATGACAGGGGGGTGGAACTTGATGACCTTCAAGGTCCCTTCCAACCCAAATCATTCCATGATTTTACATTCAGCAAAACACAGTAGCATCCAGGGGATTTAAAATAACATATTTTGCAACATGTTTTACTAACAGGGAAGAAATTTGTGTATGTTGAGCCATCTAGAAGAGTTAAAGAAATACTTGAAGAAGAGCTTAATTTTCATAAAGAAGTATGCTACAGTGAACACCCAGCTGCAGGTAATCCTCCTTATCAGCAAATGACAAGTATTTGTCAGGTCAACTGAAATATAACTTGTTTTTAGGAACTCTGGCAAAATCATTACTGAAAAGAATAGCCCAGAATGGTGGAATTGGCAGTGCTGGGTTAATGGTTGGACTCAATAATTTTAAAGGTCTTTTCTAACCTGAATGATTCTGTGATTTATATAATAGCCTAAGGGAACATTTAGAAACAGAAAAATTGCTTATCATCTTTCTTACTATTTGTTTCCCATTGTATTTTATTAGGTACCTCTCTGCAGAGCCCACTGAGTAAAGCTGGTTATTCCACAGCTTCCCTCATTAATTTGTTCCAGTGGTTGGTGTATTAAAAACAAACAAACAAACAAGCCCAACCCCCCCCTTGATTAATAATTTAGATTTACATGATTCAGCTTCTTGCTTGTCTTGGATATATAATAGTGGGGGTTTTAGTATCCAGGATTTTCCTCCAGAGAAGGTCTGTACAAGTATATTTGGGTTTGGCTCTTTATATACTCTTACCAACTGGTTTTCCTCCTCTTTTAAAACCTGAATGCCAAATCTGATCATGGTATTTCAGCACCTGTATCACTAGTAGCCTGTAGAGAGGATCCTCTACTTATTTTAGAGTAAACATTAGCACTAGGATCTTCTACTGTTGACTGTTTCTTCTAAATCCATGACACTTTTTCTCCACCATAGAGTTACATTAATTCTAGAACAAATTGAAGTGATCTGTTATAACAGTATTATTTTGTCAAATTATTAACAGTGGCTCTGGAAGGAATTTGGAGTGTGAAAAAGAACTTATCCATTGGAAGCCTGAAACCAGTGTCACAGAGCAGAAACAGTTTACTTTTACAGCCTCAATTCTACTCAAGGCATGCAGGAATGAAAAGTAAGAGTCAGTAATAAAAACCATTCATTGTAACACTTCATCTTAAAATTTCAGGGTAACACTTTGTAATTCATTCCACAATGGATATTGCTGAGAAGGAAGAGACTCAGTGACAACTCTGTGCAGCTAGACTTTGTTTTCCTTTGCTTTTTCTTTTTAACAGTTATCTGTGAATGAAATGGGATGTTCTGATTGTCTGAAACTCTTCACTGAGCCCAATTTGGTCTTGCTGGTACCCATACACATACATGTCAAAGGATCTGAGGATAGTGTGGTTTTGGTAGGACATTTTTCTGATTGGGCCTCTGTTCTACACTGGTGAACACAGATGTGTGCTGCAATGGAAGGTTGAAGAGTGTTCTGGGACATGATCCTCCAGCCACAGCACATTTATTCATGCCTGTGCCTTGACCTGGAAATGTCAACTTTACATAATATTAATCCAACCCTGCTCATAGTCACCAGCAAACTATAGCCAGGCAGAATATTTTAACATCCCATTTGCTGCATGTGCAGTAATGTGGCCTTGTCTGTCCAGAAGGTGTTCATCCAGCAAGGCAGGCATCAGTTTTCAACTGAATCTTTTCTCTCTCCTCCTATTTCAGAGTTTTAAACTTCCAAGCACAAAGATCACAATCCTGCATATCCGGCCCTAGGTATTCAAGTTACAGGCATTTAAACTTTATGCTAAAATACAGAATGCAATTTATACAGAACTTTTATCACTCTTTTTCATACAGGATTTAGGTTCTTGGCAAAAATTTGCATTGAAACCATGGGGACTATTTCTGAAGAACAGATTTCAAAGCCATGCTTAGTGCTTCTTTGGTAGCAGATAGCATCCTGCTAGTCTTTGAAGCTGATCACATTTTCTCAGGATAAAAAACTCCACAGGGTTTCCCTGGCTGACAGAATGTCTGGCTTGATAGCTGTGGCCCAAAACACAAACACATCTTGCAGTACCTTTTAAACTGTTTGGAAGACAGCTGTGAAAGAACTTAAAAGACTTTTCTAGGCTTAAATACTTCTCAAGTGTGACAAAACAGAGTGAGTCTGAGTAGAAGAGGAAGCCAGCTGGGAAACTTTAGGTGAAAACATTTACTGCTGTTAGAAATGGCAAACATTTAATCTTCAGATAAGCAAAATATTTTTATTTTGCAACAGCTTCATTACTCATGGGCAGCATTTTATTTTAAATTTCTGACTATCAGCAACAGTGAAGCTCACTGTGGTTTCCATAGAGCAGTTAAACCACAGTCCCCCAATTTGTATATACAGTACTGAGAAGTCTGTGTGGTCCACAGCAATCTCCTGGGATGGTTTACCTCCAAAGCAGACAAAACCAGGTGTGTTTCCTTTGGAAGATTTGCAGGAATCTGGCTGGTAATGCTACTCAGCCTTCATCATGTTGTATTTCCCAATGACATCTGTGGAGTTTCTCCCAAGTCAGAGTGAGCAAAACTGCTTGACAAAACCTTAGCAGCACAGAGTAGCTGTGATCATGACGTGATTGTGCCATAGTCACGCTGCGTCTTACAGGAGAAGTGAAGGAAACTGGAGCTGACATAGCTTACTGCCAGGCTAGTATTTCCTCTCTAGAAGACAAATGAGACATTAAAAAGAAGAGAACTCCTCCTCACGCACAGGTCTGAGGACACCTGACCTCTAAGCCTGATCCTGACAGTGAGGTCATTCCCTGTATCCCTCCCTCTACAGCAACACACCACATCTGAGTAGAGAGGTTGAGGGAGGTGATCATGTTTAGTCATCTGAAGAGGAAGCAACTACCTGGCATTCCAACCAAGGTTGTACATTGGAGCAGAGGCAGTAAGATACCAACTATAACCACAGCTGTTGGCATTTCTTTTATGAGCGTTTACAACATGGACAATACAAGTCTGTAAGCACTTTTATGTACAATTAATAAGTTTATGGTTGCCCACGACCTTGTTACTAACCTAACCTCAACATCATATACAACAGTTCTTTATTTTGGGTTGTGAATAGGCTTGAATTACTTTTTTTTTACTATTATAGAGACAAGTATGGGGCCTTGACCTATGTGGTATGTCAAAGCTGTGCTGCAATCCAAATGATCAGTGAGAATTTAAGTCTGGTGTAACTGCTGCATTCAGTAGATGTATATGAGAGGACCTCGTATCTATTACTGATAGATATGAAAGTGCATAGTGTCAGAACTGGAAACTCCCCAGTTCTGTTCAAACAGTCTCTGAACTGCGAGAATAATGATTTCTTAGTTCACAGAAGCAAATGCTTTGGAGGAAAAAAATTATTTCTTTGAAGAAGTAAGTGAGAAGGTGCATGGAAGCAGCAGAGGATTCCTGCTCTCCCCCTGAGCCAAGAGGACAGGGAGATGTGAGGCTGCATCGGCCTGTGTCACATGCATGGAAGGCACCTCCTTCACCCGTTGTCCTCTGCCCCACGCTCCTACCTGGGCTCAAAGTCCAGAAGTCCCATACGAGCTGTCCCCACGACCCTTCTTGTTAGTCTGGGCTTCGGCCAGGGAGCCTTCCCGAGTGCAGGGACACAAATTTCCTCTGCAGCCCGGAGTCGGGGATGAGCAACGGCTGCCACTGCCTGCACCTGCCTGCGGCCACCTCCGCGAGCCCCGGGGCTACCATCGGGACACCTGCCGCACGGAAGAGAGGGCCTGAGGCCCCGGAACTCTACCGGGAGCCCGAGGACCGTTTCCCCGCGGGCGCGGCGGTGACGGTCCAGCGCGGGAGGGGCAGGGCGGTGCCCAGGGGCTGTCCGTCCTCGGAGGAACGGGCCGGCATGGCCAGGAGAGGTGATGGCATCGGCACCTCCCCGCCGCCGGGGGAGGGAGCGGGGGCTGAGAGGCGGCGGCGGTAGCAGCAGCAGCCCCAGCCCCAGCAGCAGCATGCGCTGGCCGGCCCCGGCCCCACGGCTGCCCCGCGGCGGTCGCCAAGGGCAGAGCGGCGGCAGCGGGCGGCGTGGATGGAGCCGGCCNCGGAGCCGCTACGGCGAGGCGCAGGCCGTGCTTTTCCATCACCGCGACCTGGCGCTGCACGGTGCCGAGGGGCTGCCCCGCGGGCCACCGCCGCGGCCACCGCGGCAGCTCTGGGTGTGGATGAACTTCGAGTCACCCTCGCACTCTCCCGGCCTGCGGGGTCTGGCCGGACTCTTCAACTGGACCATGTCATACCGGCGGGACTCGGATGTCTTCGTGCCCTACGGCTACCTGTACGTCCCGCCGGCGCCCCGGCCCTTCGTCCTGCCCCGCAAGACGCGGCTGGTGGCTTGGGTCATCAGCAACTGGAACGAGGAGCACGCCCGGGTGCGCTACTACCGGCAGCTGAAGGAGCATCTCGCTATCGACGTGTACGGGGAGCAGGGGCTGGCGCTGGCCGAAGGCGGTGTGGTGGAGACCGTTTCGGCCTACAAGTTCTACCTGGCCTTCGAGAACTCCCAACACACAGACTACATCACGGAGAAGCTCTGGAGAAACGCCTTCGCCGCCAGCGCCGTGCCCGTTGTCCTCGGACCCCGCAGGGCCAACTACGAGCGCTTCATCCCCCCCGACTCTTTCATCCACGTCGACGACTTCCCCAGCCCCCGGCTGCTAGCCACCTACCTGAAATTCCTCGATAAAAGCAAACCCAACTACAGGAGGTATTTCGCCTGGAGGAAGAAGTACGAAGTCCACGTCACCTCGTTCTGGGACGAGCATTTCTGCAAGGTTTGCGAGGCCGTGAGGGCAGCTGGGAATCAAATCAAGACTGTCCGAAATCTGGCTAGCTGGTTTGAAAGCTGATGTTCCTGCAGGGTGAGGCTTGTCTGGCCGTGCCAGCAGTGCACTGTGTCAAGGCGTAGGAAAGGATGAGTTAGCCATTGCTGTTAGTTAGTTAGCCGAGGTGGGACGCAGAAGGCTGTCATCAGGGACAGGAGCATACAGGTTACAGGCAAACAAGCTGTGAAAAGCCTGCAAAAGGAAGTTTTTCATTAAAGTGCAAAATCATGAAAGTATGACGGAGCATCAGGCAAGATGATTCAGAAAGAGCAAAGTTAAACTTCCAGAAGTCGTACAGATCTGAAACCCTTAAGAGTTGTGCACAGCTCGACATAACTAGTGCCAGGTTCTTCAGCTGTACAGCTGAAACCAATTTTGTCAGCTCTGACAGCTTCCTGGACCATGGAACTTTCTTCAGCTTACAGGGGATACGTGATCAGTGCTGGCTTTCTGTACTCCAGAAACAAAAGTGACTGTTTTAAACCGTGATTATTGCGCGTGTGAAAGCTATTTGCAGACAAATTCTGAGCCACAAGTGTCGAACGTTAGAATGTAATGACCTAGTAGCACTTTTTAGCAATGTTTGAAATTGCAGCAGCCAACTCATAATGCTTTGGGCCAAATAATAATTCCTTTTAGGAAAATGTGTATGGAAAGGGCTGGACCCGAGTGGAACAGCTTGGACAGTGCAGAGTATTTCTTCCATTGTCTAGCGAAACCAGAGGCACGTTTATCCTGTCTGAAATTGGAGAAGGACTTTTAAGTACAGGAGAAGACAGACTGTAGGAAAAAAGGTTGAAACATTTCCACCCTCCCTTTATCCAGGAATTAAAAAATGTTTACAGGAATCTGAATGTTTTTCTCTGCAAAATTACTGCCATGTAGGAAAAAAGCAGGGAAAGGCTCAGGACTACAGTGTTTTTATTGCTGTATTGAATATGTATACAGAAAGGCTAACTTATTTCTCTGGTATCATTAGACAGTCCTGTTGTGTAGTGATTGTTTTAGTTTATGGTACACAGTTTTAAAAATTCTGCTGGGTGACAGACTACTCAGAGTGCTGCTTTGCTGGGTGTAAAATATCAACTGCCAAAACAACCCAAACAACCCAAAAAACTTAAGTCCCAAATTGCTGCCTTTCACAAATAAAATTACTGTAGAGAATTAAGATCTAGACTGTTGGTAAAATCCAATTTAAGTATGGCATTAGTAGTACTAGCTCAGTGTCAGGATGATAGAATCTCCCTTTGAATTAGCCTTTTTTTTTATGTTCAGTTTTTATCACTGTTCATGTAAATGTGTACAAAAACCTGGTCTTAAAAGTGGTGAACTGATATTTAAGATTTGCACTGCTTTTTATGAGTCTGCTGAAACCAGTGCATTAGAAGGACTGGAAAAAATCCTTTTAAATGTTTTAGCATTTTCTGAAAGTTTCCAGGCACACAGTTCTTGTGTGTAATCATTAGTAGTGCCACAGGCAAAGATCAGGCTGTGGGAGCATGAGAATTTCCAAAGATGACAACACCACTTTTTTTTCTCAGCCTCTCTAAGAAAAACAGTTGAAATCTTTGATGAATTGGAGTTTTGTAACATGTGGGAAAGAGCTAGACAATAATTAAAGCATCATGTTGGGGTAAGGTGATCACAATTGTTCTCTATTTGTAAGTGATGGATGGAGTAGTTTCAAGAATTGCATAATGAAAACTGCAATCTTGTAGTAATTATTGCAGAGCACTTGCACTGGCAGAAAAGAAGCCTTTACCAATTTCATCATTCCTCTGGGAGCATTGCACACTTTTCCCTTCAGATCTGGGAGGAAATTCAGCCCTGGTCTACAGCTGCTGTAGTCAGTAATGCAGCATTCCTGTAAATCTACTATGGCTTTTTTGACTCATCCACTCCAGTGGCTAATAGCTGCTGAACTGTTCTCAGCTAGGGACTAGCTTTTGTCATTCACTTTGTGGAGCTTGGGTTCAACAATGAATAAATAGTTTGCCTCTGCAAATGTGACTGTAGATCAGGCACCAGACTCCACAAGGTGTCACAGGTCATGTGCATAATCCATCTGCTGTAAATATTAAATGAAGTTATTTGCTATTTAAAGTAGAAAAGTCCTTTGGAATACATTTTGAAATACATGGTTTAATCCATGCCTTAAAATGTTGGGTTGGAGGGAGAGACAGGAAGGTCTTCTGGGTTTTATAAGGAGAAGACATAGGATTGCTTTTTGATTATGGTGGAGATGGAATAATTATGTGATCCTTTAAGTTACATGTTGTATCTCAGGGAATTTTATACTGTAAAGTCTCTTAATCTTTGTAGAGTGGAGTAACTTTGTATTAATCATTTAGACTGACACTCAATCAAATTAAAGAAGTAGCACAAAATGACCCTGCTTCTTCATTTTGTATTCTGTGTTACTAAAGCTGTAGAAAAATGCTGTTTAAAGAGTGGATTTCTTTTCATGTTTGTTTAATCAACAGAAGTGCCTGATTGTTCTCAAAGTAGTCAGACCATCTGAGGTTAGGAATGAAACCTGCTTGTGCCAGGAGGAAAATATTTTCATAGGAGAGGCTGTGTTGAGTTCTTTTCTGTATGAAAAGGAGCCTTTATGGAAGTTGGATGTCTGCTGGAAAAATGGCATTTCAAACAAAATCAGAAAACAAACTTTGTCCTGACCTACAGAGTTATCTTTTTCTTTCCCTCTTAACTTTCAAAATGAAATGGAGCTTGTGTTTATTTTGAGATTCAGCATGTGCTGTAACAGCTACCTTTGTACCTTTCCTCACATTCTTAATGCTTGTTCCTTGTCTTCAACAGAGCAACAAAAGGAAAAGGGCCCAAAGTTCTTTTCTCTAAGCCTTTGTTGAACACCCATGGTAGCCCAGGTGCTTGTTTCCCTCTTTCTTTACTTGTCTGCTGTACTACTTGGTGCATGGTATTGAGAAATGTTAGCATTTCTGAAACTTTCTGCCCAGACAGGATGGGGTCAGTGCTACTGTCCTCACTTTTTCCCCCCCTCAGATGACTCATATCTACATCACATTTAACCTTTGTGAGTAAAACTTAAACTGACTGCTTGTTTACTTGTGCTTGGGAAGGGAAATGGGGTGGTTTTTTGGCTGTTTTTCTAGATGTGGTTGAACTCTGGCTTGAGGAAACTGGTAGAAATATTTTTTCTGCCAAACACTGGGTACCATTTGTTCAAGCTTGTTTGGTGACTCTTAAGAAGTGAGTTATACCTGATTAAACTCACTTGCACAGCTCTCTATCCAACAGTCATGTAAAATGGTATTTGTTTTAAGAGTGTAAACAGCCTTTTGTAGGGAGCAGAGAGCTGACTCATTCTGAAATCTGTTGATGAGAACACAATGACTTAACATGGATTGAAGTGGTATTTAACTAAAGATAAATCAGGATCCAGGTATAAAAGCCTATTTCTAATCAGTAAAGTCATTCTTTAAATAACTCAGGTGTTGCTTGTAACCAAAACAGTTTAACAGTTATGATCTCTGTAATTCTGTCTTTTTTTCCCATGTGCAGCAGCTGGAAGAAAACAGAAAAAAGCAAGGACATCACCAAGGCTGTGAAAGAGATATGGAGCCTGGGAGGCTGACCAGCTGCCCTCATGACCTGCCCAGGGCAGGGGCTGGGGGAGGTGTTCCTGTTTTGATCTCACATCTGGGAGTAATCTTACCTTGAGGATACAAGAGAGATACATGATCCAGCCAGCTGCTAGGTTGGGTGTCATCAGTAGTACCATCAGGGCACTGGGCATGTTGAAGTTGATCTCTTTCAGCAGAAAGATTAATCTTTCTCCTCCTTTTGTAGATGCATGAGGCACAGAGGCCACTTTCTTCACACTGGTTACTGACTTGTGACATATTGTGGGAAAAATCTCCTTCCCAACATTGCCTCAAGGGCAGAAGTGATTGTAACCAACCTTTTTGTGTAGCCAATAGTCTCAGAACTCTACAAGCTCTCCACAGCTGTCTCACCTCCAGCTGCCTAGGCCATGGACTCTGGCTGTGGGACAGCATTTGGCATATGTAGGAATTTGGATAGACTTTTTACAGTTTTAAATGTTCTCTTTCTTCCTGTTGCTCTAGTGATTGCTGTGTCTCCTTGTATGCTTATCTGCTACCTTTCTGTTGTGGGCCATCTTCCATATGTTGCTCTCATTTCCTTCTTGATGGATTGCTCAGCAGCTCAGCTGCTTGGGGAGGTTAGTCTGGGCTGGCAGGTTGTGATACTCAACAGAAAAGTAGCATCATGAAACAGCTGGTGCATATGTGATTCTTCTATTTTGGTGGCCTTTTGGGGAGTTAGCAAATGGCTGGGAAGAGAAGGAAAGTGAGAAGAAGAACTGAATGATGTGTGTCATTGCTGTAACCAAAGCTGTTCACACCCAAAGAACTTCTAGGAGGTAAGTGTCCCTAAATGGCCAACTGAAGAAACTCCATATTTGCACTGTAAAGTTCCCCATGACAGTAGCAGAAACAGGGGTAGAGAAATCTCTTCTTTCTTTTTTCCTGAACATCTGCTTCTCTGCAAATCTAGGTTCAATCCTTGACTGCCTCAGAGCACTCTCTCACCTTGTGCCTCTTCCCAGAACTTGTTCATCTCCTTGATCTTGCTTGACTGCAAGGAACTCTGAACTGTTATAACCTGCCCTTGGGGCCTTCTACTTTCCTCCAACAGATGTGTGGGGCCAGGAGAAGACAGTGAGCTCTGTGTGGGAGAGCTGACAGCTCAGATCCCATGCTCACATCTACCTAGGGGATGTAGAGGCAGAGGTGACCCTACAGTTCAGCTCTGTGAGATGCCTGCTCCTTCCAGGTGTCCTTGTGCCCCTGCATCTTGTGGCTGATCTAAATGTTTGATCAGTGTTACCTGTGGGTATGCTAGCTCTGCACAGAAAAGCAGTGAGTACAATGGCAGATCATATCTTAGCTCCACATCCTTAATCAAACCCACACACCAAAGCCACAAATTAGCACAGATATCTCTAGCTACACCCTTTACAGAAAGACTCTTTATCATTTAGGCCATCTCCTGTTTGCTTGCCAATGAATGACCTTGTTTATTTTACAAAGGCTACTTTAAGAAGGCAGAGTGTTATGTTGTCCAAACAGAATGTAGTTTGCTTGTTTTACTGGTGTTAACTTCTAGAGGGTGTGCAGGCTGCCAAAAAACCCCATCTGGCTTCAGCCACATGCTGCTTGTGTTGTTCTCTCAACATTCACATAGCTCATGGGTTTCACAAGTGATTTTGGAGTACAGAGTGTCATCAGCCCTTGTGGAAATTCCTACTTATTGGCAGTTTAGACCACACTAGATGCTAGGAAGGCAGCAATTTGAGCAGGTCTTTTCTGTGTCATACCCATCTCTCTTGGTCTAGGTTGGGGTCAGTGGTTTAAAATCATGATGGGAGAGCAAAATGACTGCACTGGGGTACCATGCTCTGCTGCTTTTGCATATCTGGCACAGTCCAGGAGGTTTAAGGCAAAGCAGTGAAATGGATTTCATCAGTTCAGATGAAACTGTCCCTTTATAACCTTTAGGTTAAATTTTAAGAATGAAGAGGATAATTTCAAATGGTTTGTCTAAATAAAGGGCAACTTTGGGACTGGGAACCTGTTGCCTTGTGTTCAAGTGATTCTACTGTCACTTCCACTTAGAAGGTTAAATTTGACCTTTCCAGCCTCAGGACAGACTGGATGAGTGCCCATATGCTGAGGGCTTGCTTGACAAAACAAGGGAGGAGTGGACAATGAATTTCATCATTACCCTGTGTTACCCATTACTGGTCATCACTTTTTAGGGTAGGTGGCAGGTCCATCTCTAGTGAGGTGGAGGTTACCAGGTTTTGTGCTTGCAAGCTCATTTTTGTCTCTGAGATCTCAGAGGCCATGGAGAAGAGAAGATACTGGATCAGAGCAGTGGGCCCTTGTCTCTTGGAGCAAACAGCAAGGCAGCAAGCTCTTGGTGCTGATAACAGTTTTCATCACCCATCTTTGACCAGGTTACTACATACTTTGGGTAAAATGAAGTTCTTTTCTTCATCTCTGAAGATGGTGCTCCCTATTCTCTTCAAAGTTTAATAGAGAGTTAATTTGCTGCCCCATGCATGGGTATCCAAAGTTCAACCTCAAAATGGTTGGCTAAAATGAACAATTTCCTTAATCCTCAGCCCAGCTTTGGAGATAACAAATAACACATGGACTAGCTAATGAAACTCACTGCTGCAATGCCCTTCTTTTACAGCAAAAGTGGGCTTCTAGCTCAAAACTCTTACCAATTTTAAATAAGACAGTATTGACCAAGAAGGATCACAGACACTTTGGTAGCCCAGACAAGGTCCAAAAGATATTTTGTGCTAAAATCATCATCTTGGATTTTATCTATGACTTGAAATGGTCAGTGCCTCCTAGAACAGAGGGCTCAAAGAAAAAGGTGAAATTCAGTTACAGAAGTGAAATTCATACTCATGGGGTGTCCCTGGAAAAAGTTCAGACACCATCCTAGATCTCAGTGGACTCTGCTTTGATGCCATTGGTCTTATTTGAGAGCAGATTTCTGCCCTGGCTATGTATGACCTTCTACTGCAGTGATCCAGTCCTAATGTAAGACAAGCACAGGCAGCTGAGACAAAACCTGCACAGAAAAAAGGCATGGTTGGAAAAAATGCCTAGGTATGCCAAACACTCCTCTTTCTCCAGGAGCAGGTCAGGCTGTCACAATACTTCTGTTCTGCTGTGTACTTATATTACAATTGGCAGCTGAGTCCCATCAGTTAGCTATAATTGTCACTGTGGCTTCTGATTCCCTTCCAGAAATGAGGTAGGTTATCTCAGTCCTCTCCACACTGAGGCATTGCCAGGTGGCTCTCACCCAAGGCTGGGATTCACCTGAACACTCAGTGCTTTGTTCCACTGCCCTTCCTTGGGTCAGACATGGAGCAAAGAATCAGATCACTGTTCACTGACAACCTGTTTTCTTTAGAACATGGCCAAAGACACTGAGATCAAAAGGTTTGACAACATTTTTACCATTTTTGTTGTACTACTCTTCCTTAATTTAGTTTCACAGTTCCACTTGCTTAGAATAGGCTCTTCTGAGAAGGCAGCAGATCCATTATGCCAAAGCTAAACACAAAACTAATTTAAGTGGTCAAATATGTTCTGGAGAGTATAAAGAAACCTGCAGGTGATACCAGCCAAAGCTCTCCAGACTGCTGATTTCCTGAGGTGGGTGCTCTGGCAGCTCTTGTGTGCTGTGGGTGATGTGTGGGTAGCAGGGCTGTCTCTGCCCATCACATTGCCAGTGGTGGATCTTCCCAACTGCAGCAGAAGCAGCTGAAGTTCCTTGGAGGACTTATTTCCATCACTCTGGGCTCTCTTTGCAGTTGAGGACCACAGCAGAGGTGAGATGTCTGATGCATCCCTCTGCAGCCCAGTGGCCCTTGTCAGAGAGTGCATGAGGCCAGTGAGGCTGCAGCCAGGCTGCAGCCTGAAGGACCCCACGTGGGGGAAACATGCTGAGATGGTGCTGGCTGAAGGGCATGTGCTGTGCAGCCCAGATGTGGCTGCTTGTTATTTGTAGCTTCACAGCTGGATTCAAAGCATCTCACAAGGCCATGGCAGATGTGCTCAACTGGTGGCTGCTCAGGCTTTACAATCTGAGAAAGGAGTTTCCACCAGGGCTGACTGCAGGGGAACATCAAACCTGCCTCCAAAATGTGAGTGTGCAACCAGCTGCCCTCCTCTGCTTAAAGCAAATTGCTGGTAAATGACATTATGAGCCTATTAGGACAGAGTCCATCTCTTTTCTTCTCTGCCTTGTTCTTTACTTTTTTTCTGACATTGTCACAGCATAGATCATAATGCTGTTATTAAATCATATTACAGGGTTGCTGTAAAGTATCATTTTCTGACCAGAGGTGTTGGTGTTTCTGAGCATTAGGCACAGAATGCTGTAAATAAATTCATTTCAGTGTGTATAAAAATAAAACACTGCTTTGGTTTGGTGAAATCCTTTATCTTTTACATTTTTGACAAAAGAAAATAAGCCCAAAAGAATGAATGGATTCTTTTGCCATGCTAGTCATTAGGCTGATTGGTACAAGTTCAGTAAGATTAATTTTTCAGTCTGATGCTGTGTGCTCTGCTGGCCAAATGAAAAGCAATTAACTGTAATGAACCTTCAGAGTTGCTGTTCAGTTTGCACAACCAGGAAAAGCAGAAGACTGCAATGCTAGCAGCATCTAAACTTCATTGATTCCACTGAACCCATGAAGAATGAATCATTTTAGGCTTTTCTCCATATTTCCATTTCCTCCATGCCCTTTTTTCCACACTGCAGGAGGAATCAATGCCAGAGAGAGGGAGAAAGCCTCACTGTAAGGTTCAGGATTGAGACTTAAATACCAGAAAGACAATATCAGATGTCACAGATGATAAAACATGTAGAATAATAGGGATGTTTTTATTTATTGCTTTACCTTGCATCCCTGGGATGTGATTTGGACAGTGGCTGAGTACTGGAAGGAGAGGATCTCACTGCTTTTGCTGTGCTTGGCTCATAAGGCTGAAGCTTGAAATCAGCCCTTGGAAACACAAAAACATGCTTGTGCAAAGTGCTCCTCTCTGGGTTTAGGCAGTCATTGCCTCTGAGAGATTACTCACAACATGTGTAGGAGTTGCCTTTTGCCAGGAGGATATTTTGGAGACGTCTGGTTCTTGACAATCCAATTTTCTTTTCATGCTTCAACTGGCTGGCTTCACTTCCTAATGAGACACTTCTGTCAAGCATTTACCAGCTCTTTTGAGTCAAGGGATTAGCAAATCTAACCAGGGTGAAATCCTGCTAAGAAAATAGAGCAGAGAAGACTTTCTGGGTTGGGGTTTTTTTGCAGTAAATATTTTTTGTTTTTTTTTTTTTTTAAATAAAAAACTTTAAATACAGCTCTAATTACAATATTTTTAAATCAAGCTCACAGCTGCATGTTCTCTTGGCTGCCTCCTAGCACTGCTCAGAATTAAGGAAGAGACACCAGGACTATTTGGATGCACAGCACCAACGTGGTTCCCTGTGTGCCACCCACCTCTCCCTGGCAAACACTAAGTACTCCCTAAATTCATCAGGCACCCCAACACTGTGAACCTGTTTGCTCCTTAAAAACAGATGTTTGCTGCTGTTTGTCCCCTTCTTTTACACCAGCACAAGGAGGAGGGGATGAGGAAGAGAAGGTCTGAAGGCAGTGCTTGAGAAATGAGCTTAATTCCCAGTGCTGCTGGCATGTACAGCCCTGAGCCTCTTCTCTCACAGCTGTTCTCCTTCCTTCCCTCCAGCTTATCTTCCTCTCAGCATTATGAACTTCAGTTTGTCTCCTGTAACAGGTTTTAAATCTGCTCAAATTATTTGGGAATATTTAGAAATACATATCAGCCTTGTGCAGGAGGAAAGTGCAGGCCCCTCTGCTCCTGTCAGCAGTCAGCTGAAAGACATTTTGGTTTAGATCTTTGCTGGAAGATATCTCTAAAAATCACTGTAGAGTGAAAAGGGATCTTGTGAGGAAGCACACCAGGATGTTTTCTGTTCCTGGCTTTTCAGTGTGAGCTATCTGGATGGGATGCCCCCCCCCTGTGCCTGTCCTAATCCCTGCTCAGGGGATTATGATGGCATCATGTTTTGTGAAGGGTGTTGGCTGATGCAATCCACTGCTACATGAGAGATCTGCTGTTGGATGACACTGACATGCAAAGCAGTATTTTTCCTCCAAAGATGCTGTTGTGTTGCAGCAGGCCTGTTCTGTCTGGGGCTGTGAAAAGTCAGGGCTGCTCATCACAAGACCTGGGAGGTGGAGTTGGAGTTATGCATGAAACACTTCAGCCCCATTTTGCTGCTATATATGATTTTACATTTTCCTGTTGCTCTTAGTGTAGCAAATGGTTCTGTATTCATGGGTTTACTGGCTTTTTAAAATGTTTGCTTTTCAGTTGTGTTTAACCAGTCTAATCCCTCTTAAGCATTTGATTTTGTATAGTACATGCTTAGGTTTATATATAATCAGTACTTACTGGTGGCAGTGCTGGGCTGCCAGCTGCACATGCCTCTCCCATGAGCTGAGGTGTGACTAAGTCCCCTAGAGGGTGATATAGCACTGGAGATATTGGTTACCTCTTATTGCTTCTGCACTTTTGAGGGTCTAGCTGATAAAACAGCCTATATCCTAAGAATGGCTTGTCTTTGATGGGGTCCCATCATGCTGGCAAACATCACCCAAACTAATCAGCTAGTACTGGGTTGTTTTTCTCAAGTAATAGTGTGAAATGCAGCCAGATTCTTTGGAAACTAAAGTTTTCTTACTTGATAGTCGATGCTCAGTTTTGTTAGTGTGTACTTAAATCCTTCTCTTTTCTAACAGAAACAGACTTGTTCATGCTGGAGATCTGACCATGCAGCTCCTGTGCCAAATTTCTTTGAGTGGACAAGCTCTCCCATCTGAGAAACTTTAATAGAACAGCAGAGGGTAAGTTCACAAACCTATTTTTTTACCATAAATTGCATATTTCTGTGTGTCTCCACAGTCTGTGACTGCCTGTCAAGGGTTCTTTGTGGTAACATATCTGAGGTTTCAGACCCAGGGGAGAAAATCTTCCTACTGGAGAAAGACCAGCTATGGTCTTGTCTCAGTTATAAAGAATAAAGAGATGGTTTTGAACAGCTGTAGGGGATTTCTATTTAATGTTATACAGTTTGTAGCTACAGCAAATGTTCCTATGAACAGAAGTTCCTTGGCTGCAAGAGGAGCACCTTTCCATGTGGTGTTTTGCTACCAGCATCATGCCTAGGGAGTCCAGCTCTTTTTAATGGGAAATGATTGATCCATACTGGGAAATTTCACTGTAATTGTTGATGTGAAAGGGTCACCTGTGCCCATGTTTGAGCAAGGTGTGTCTCTGCAGAGCCTCAGTTTCCAGGGTGAGAGTGGCCAGAGTGACTGCTGCCACCTCAAGAACCTGCTGTTAGGGACACTACAACTCCAGCATACAGAGGTTACTGCAGCATCCCTTAGAGAGTCTTCCTGGAAACAATTTCTTTCAAGAACTAGTGACCCCAAATAAACAAAAAATCCCCAAACCTGGAAGGTTGCTGAGTATTATGTCTAATAGATATGATCTCAGCCTGATGACTGATCCTCATCTTATCTTGGAAGAGGAGCAGAAACCTGACCTGTGAGTGCGCAGCTGGATGTGTTTACTGCACATGGTTTTGTTCAGGTTACAAGTGCCCAAGTGCTGGGTGGTATTCCCATGGGCAAGGCAGCAGCAGATGAATTTTGATGCACAGCTGGCTGACTGCCTTTTGTAGACTCAGGCACCCATTGGAACTGCATTTGAAGAAGATAGAGCCTGACTTCTGGCCCATAGGGAGGGAAGGAGAAGAAGAGAGTGAGTGTTGACAGCTCAGAGATTGGGAACTTTAAAGCAGTTAGTCTGGATACTGGTGTTTGGAGTAGCTGGCTGAAAGTTGTATAAGCCACATTTGTGCAAGGTGCAGTCATTTTCTTTTATTTTTTAGGGTAGAGATGAAGAGGATGTGGAGGGAGTGGCGTGGAAGTGCAGTAGGTGCAGGAGTGACAGCTATAGAAACACCACATCCTGCTAGAATTCTTCTAATTAAGTGTGTTTTCAGCCCCAGAAGAGGGCTAAAATGAGCATGCTGCATTTGCACCCTAGCCTGGAAGTGTTGCCTTTCCAGGGGTCTCCCCTCCAGTGCTTCAGCTTCTTCCATCCTGGCAAGATTTGGCCTGGAGCTGAATCACCAGTTTATTCAGACTGGTCCATTTAGGCAAATGTATTCAGCCCTCTTATACAGATCTCATTTTGCAGCTGTCATCTTGTATGAAAAAGAGTTTTCAGGACAACCAGGTCAGTCAGACTTCATAAATTCTTTCCATTTCATGGGCAAAACCATGGATGTGTTTAAAACAGTGGAAAAACCTCAAGCATGGGGAGCCATGTGGCAGTGGAACATTGCACCACCACATCCATGCCTCCTGGGGAGGGATGTGGGTGCTGTGAAATTCATATATGCATCTAGTTATAATACTGCTTGGATAATAAAAGCAAAAGGGTCTAGGACTATCAAAGTAAAGGGCAGGAACAGGCATGTGTCAGGGACCAGAGCAGAGAGTGTTACCCCCAGGAGGACACTGTCCTCCTGTGCAAGTAGGACAGCCAAGTCAGAGACAACTTCTTCCTCTGCAAACTGGATGCTGGAAATATTTGAGCCTTTTCTTCTGTCCTGGTTTAAGTTAGAACAGAACTGATTACTTAGAGGAGTTTCAGCTGAAAAGCAAAATCATCAAACAGAATCAGTTCTGTTCTAACCCAAACCAGGACAACATCCCCTAGGTCCCAGAGGTGTGGTGATCTGCCAAGTGAGGTAGAAGGTTTTAAGAGGTAGACTTGAGCTTGGTGCAGTACCAGAACCAGTGTGAGGTGACCCTGGGGTCACTGTGTACCCTTCCAGTGCTTTGGTACTGCAGAGCTTGCAGCCAGAAGGGACTGTGTTTGGGGTGTTTCAGCCAGGTCATGTGAAGCAGCTGACAGGAGAGACTACTACAAAACTAATTAGCTTTCTCCATTCATTGATAGATCAGACATTACTTCTATCTCCTTTTCTAATTGACCATTTAAGGGGGGATTAGCCATACATTAACATGTTTCCTGCTCTTCAGAAATAAGCAGATGGTTAGAGATTAGAAAATGATTGAGTCAATACTGTACATTTTCTCAGTGTAATAGTAACAGAAAAGATTGCTGCTATGTTATTGTCACATCAACAGTAACTCTGGCTTTCTTGACTGGTTTTCTCTCCAGCTTAATTATTAAAACAGGTTTGTGAGCACTGTAGAATTCCAAACACCAGTGTAATTGAGTCACACCATTTAATTTGAAGTGACCCATCACTCACTATTAGCCTCATTATTGAAATCTGCCCATTTGGTTTGATTTCCCTGTGTGAGGATGTCAGGGGCCAACTGCAGCCAGATTCCCACCTTGGTTATAGCCATAAACCCAATTATTTTCTTCAAAGCCTCTACCAGCACCCAAGGATTGTGCAACATGCAGGAACTGGCATCAGGCATGATGAAAATCACAGTGTGTAAGATGTCATAATGCATTAGCAACTCATCAAAACCAGTTTATCACTGAATCACTCCAAATTTAAATGTGTTATTTCACAGTTCACATCACTCTTGGTGATTGATGCCAGTAAAGACCCCATCAGTGCAGAAGGCTGGGTAATGGGGTTGGTGGCCCACCCTAATTCCAGCCTTGTGAGGTAAGGCTTTGCTAACACTGCTGCTATTATCCCTGTGTCTGCCTTCCTTATTAGGGCAGTCTGAGGTTTAATTTCTGCTTGGACTGCATCAGACAAATCAGATCATTACTGAACTGGAAGAGGCAAAATCCTTACTGGTAACACTTGCAGTTTATCCAAACTTCAGGAAATGGGTAAAAGAAGAGGTAGGACAACCTGCAGATGCCAAGTGGCTCCAACTACCTCCAGCCATGGCCAAATTCTTGCTGAAGAGCAGGAGGAGTGACTGGACCTGGTAAGCCTGGTTATACAGCATGGACTTTTGCTCCTGCCCAAAAGTGTGTGGCTTTGGGGGGATTTAGGGGAAGCCCCAGTGCCTACAAGGAGTGAAGCTCTGAGCAGCTGGGGCTGATCTTGGAGCTAACCTTCTGAGATCACCTCCAGCCTGAATTTTCCTCTCATACTATGGAAAAGCCTAATTGCTACCAGGGGAACTGCATGCAGGCAGGAAAATATCAAGTAGGTTATTGTACCCCCTCTTTTGGCAGTGTTGTGACAGTTCTTGAGCCATGATGGTTTCAGTAACCATTCAACACTGGGGACAGTTTAGGGGTGAGTCACAGATTTAGTGAAGTATTGAGAAAAATGCCTTTGTTCTGAGACCTTTAATGAGCTCATTTTACTTAGCTTAACAATGTGAATACCAGGAGTCAGCTTGGATTCCTATAGCTGTTTATGTGAGGAATGAATTTGATTATGGACTTTCCAGTGCATCAGATAAAGTCACAGCAAAATCCAGTGGCTGAAGTGGATTCAGGAGAGGTCATTTTGAGTCATTTTCCAAAACATTTAACAAGATATTTGATTTTTGGAAGAAAAAAAAGATTGCCCTGGGTCATGGTTAGTCCACTCTGAGCCATCTGTAAATCAAATACATTTATTTGGCAGATGTGATCTACCTTAGAGAAGAATGCATTCAGGCATGTCCCTTGCTCCACATGATGCAAGCTGAGGGGGTTGAAGGGGTGAACCTGGGCTTTGTCCCCTGGACCAGTGTGGCCCAGGGAAGGCACACAAAGCTGCACTTGGGAGCCTGGCATGAAACTGCAGCTTTCTCTCTGATGCTCTAGTCACTAGGGCAGAGATTCAGCAGAATATTGAGTCTTGCTGTAAGAGTATAAATACTTCCAGTGTCAAGAAACAGCTTAAATTAGGCTTCATTCCTATGACTTGATTGCATGGATGGTCCAGCTTTCCATGCTTTATTTCCTCTACCTGTCAGATGCAGACAATGAATCACTGAGATGCAGCATTTGATTCTTCATCCCTCTGTAATTCACAGAATGAGAAGCACTTTTGATGAGAGCCACATGCAAACATTGCTGTGGTGCAAGTCATTGACAGAGGCTTAACCTGTATTTCAAACAATGCAAACTTAATGTGGCCTCAGAGTAGATAATGCACACACTTTGTCCTTTGCCTGTTCAGCTAGCACTCATGATGCACTCCATTTTCTAGAGCAGTTCTCATCAAGAGGTTTAAATACATTTCAATGTTACCTAATTGTCTGCCCAGAATTTGTATGAGAAGGATGAGCAATAATAAGGTAATGGTTTGAGTTTAAGAGCATGGGCTGAGGACCAGCAGTACCCTGAGCAGAATTCCTCATGCTCAGACTGCTCTCTGCAGCCCTGGGCACCATCTTTTCAAGAGGGGTTTTTTTAATTTAGAAAAGTGTATTTACATTTTAATCAACCCAGTGTTGGCTATTGTCATGATAACTGGCAGCTGACAGCCCTCCTGGTGCTGCCAGCTGAGGTGTGAGCAGATATTGAGAAGCACAGATGGCTAAGCAGAGCCACGAGCCATGACTCATCTGGAAGCCTTGGAAAACAGGAATGGAGACCTAACCAGGAATCAGACCTCCCAGGCCACCTGCTCTCTGTCACTCAGCATCTGAGAAAATATCCTATTCAAACCCAGGCTATATACCTGGACCAAATGAAGAAGTGCATGACTACTTTGAGCATTTCTTCATCTCAGAAAACTTGTTTTGCCTTAACTACTTGACACAAATTCTCCTGTTTGTTTTTTAAAAGTACAGATATCTGTTAAAATTCCCACAGGGAACTTGCTGACAGAGTGGTCAGTGACACCACAAAGGGCACACAGCAACCCATGCTAACTTTTTTTGTTGCTTTAGGATGATCACAGTTCATTCAAACTAGATAAAGTTGCATATGGACCAATTTCACCCATGTAGGCTTAGATTTTAAAGGTAATTCCTGACACATGTCCCTCCTGGAAGAGAAAAAGACAACTGTAACATTTCTTTTTTAGAGTAATTCACATCAGTGACTCCACAGTTTCTCACAGCAGTTCTGCCTTGCTGCCAGCACGGTTCTAGAGGGAAGTGTAGCAGTAACCTTAATGGCCCAGAAGCTAGATTAAATAGGGATTGTAAAAGGTAATATATTCTGAAATCATGCATGGAAAAAGTCTGCATTTGGGTATTTCATCATATCAGAATTGAAGTCCTGGAGAAGAGAGACTTTCCTAGAGTATATACAAGAGGGTTACCACACATCTCACGAAGGGTGTCTGAGCTGTGAGTCAGGAGACAAGAGAGGTGAACATGGAGCTAACAGCAGAGAGAGTGGCACTCCCTGTGTGTCACACCATGACCATTCACTGCATATGCAGCCTCTGCAGCTAAGCAACTTGATGCTCATGTGGACAAAATGTTCTTTCCCCCTCCTGCAGCACGATGGGCACAATGCCTGTGCTGAAGCTCCTTTCTGTTGCCCAGTGGGTTCAGGGGAGCCTTGAGGGAGCTAAGCAAGATGCAACTTTCTCCATGTAGTTCCTGGTGAACAGGAAGGTTGATTTGGGGTATGGGGTGGGATGATCTGCCTAGACTGTCACTGGGCACAAGGAAGCCTTTCTCTTGCCAGAGATGCCTGGAGGTTGTCAGGGACATGGGGGAGCATTGGCAGGCACTGCAAAGTCTTCCCAGGAGGTTTGCAGTTGCTGAAAAACTGCTCAATGTACTTGTGGTCTGAACCTGTTGCTGGTGTGCCTGTGTCAGGGTTGCTGGCTGTGAAAAGCATCACTGGTAGTTGCAGGGGAGGGTTTAACAACCAATAGCTGCTCTTTCTCTGCTGCTGTTCTGGACAAGCTGAAAGCCTTGGTGAGGGCTGGCTGGAAGAGTGGCTTTGGAGCCTGGGTTGTCTGGGACCATGCTTTCTGGAACAAGACAGAGCCTGTAAAAAGAACTATTTGAATATATTTGCATACAGGCACATGCACTCTGGTGAAAGAAAGAAAACCACAAAGATTTAAATGCTTGCTCTCACTTGTCTTGAAAGATAACTAAATATAGAAGGCATCACAGGAGACATCCTACCAGGTATCACCCCAGCTGGTAGCACAGCAGGCATCACCACAAGCATCCCACCATTGCATCAGAGCAGGCATGAGAGCAGGTATCTCACCAGACATCACTGCATCATCTCACCAGGACATCACAGCAGGAACCACAACAGACAGATGCTCTGCTGCCAGCCCTGCTTTTGAGCCTGGTCAGGGCAGAGGGATAAGGAAGGCAGGGTCGTTGTGTGAGCAGAACCAGGCAGCACAGATGAATGATCACCCAACCAGGTTAGCCTGAATGGGATGAAGAAAGACTCAGGAAGGGAGAAGCAGCAGCCTCCAAGAGCATGCAATTGTTGTGTTGGTGGAAAGAAGTCCTGAAGGAGTCATGCCTGCTCCTCAGCTGACTTTTGAGGAGCTTTATTTATGTTTAGTTTATTTATGTTTAGTCCAAAAATGGAATAAAAAATTACTTTCCTTCCACCAATTATATATGTCATGTCCTCAAAACCACAGTTCTCATAGTGAAATGGTGCCTTTGGCTGAAGATACAGGATGTGACCTTAGGTGACCCACACCCACAAGTGATGGGGAGAGCAATCCTGCAACAGCACTTTGTGCAGGGATGGTATTGCCCTTGGGCTGGTCTCTCTCAGAAAGGAAAAGACAAAAGGAAAAAGCAGTGGTGCAGATAAGAAATGACCATTTACTTTCCTCAAATGCTTCTTTCACAGGGGCTGGTTGGTTTGTGAGCACAGGGGAACAGAGCAGCCACAGGGAGCCAAGCCTGGAGCTGCCCAACCAGCTTCTCTGCTTACTGAAGGGAATAACCTCACACCATAAAAATGATTTTCAGAAAGCTCACTGGAATCTCAAGGCTGCCAATACAGTCTTGCTCCAACTCTTTCTTGCATTAGAGAGGGAAAAATATTTGGGTTTATATTTAAAATGAGGAATAATCTGTTCTCAGAACAGCTGAGGACTTTGTATGCCTAGTGTAGCATAGTATCAGGAATTATGATATTTAAATTCACATTCTAGCATCCAGGGCCAAACCCCTCACTAATGCCTGAAGACATAGGGCATAAATAGACCATGTCTCACTCTGCAGGCACACACATTTAACTTCTGGGTTCCTTTCCAAGGTCACTTCTCCATTTACAGATTTCCTGGCTGTTTACAAGGGATTCCAAACAATTCTTTGGTTTTTAAAGTTTAAAATAATATGCCTGAAAGGAGTATTTTTGATACATAATATGAACCTTGGATTGCTAAAAATACATTATGTTGGAGCTTTTTCTGAGCTCATCCTGTTGTTAATCCTTGATACCAAGGCAATCTTGGTAAGGTAGCAGGCATTGGCACAGATGGTTTGGGAAATGAACCCTAATGTTGATGTAGGACAGTGTAGAACAGATGAATGTATTAAAACACATTGACACATGGGCTGGAAATGAAGGAAATACTCCAGGCCTTGCTCTGGGCCCAGTTTTTACAGCTTGAGAGAGTTGGTTTATTCTTGCTATCTCCTCACTGTGCTTACTTGAAGGAGGGCTGTGCTCAGGCACATTTGGCTCCCCAGAAATATAATGTGTAATGAGGAACTAGGACTAAGCCTTTTTTTGCTGTGCAGGTAGAGCACTAAATAACATTCCTACTCTGGTTTGAATTTTATGTACTAGAAGCTTTGCTATGAAGGTGATGAGTCCAAGGAGCTAAAAGCATCATGTAATGCATTTCAAATGGCAGCATTTGGTGGATTTCCTGGCTGTATTTCAAACATTAGGAGGTTAACAATTTGATCATTTCATTTAGAGATGGTTTGGGTGATACTGGCATTCAGGATTTCTCACTCTTGTTGTTTTTGCAGCAGCTGTGTCCTGGGTTTGACAACTTCCCTGTGCTTTATCCACACACTGGGCTAAGCCCTTTCCCCAGCTCTTATCCACAGGGTGGTCAGAGAACTGAGCCACCTGTGGCTGTGAGTTTCCATGCTGGCACATGAAGAGCCAACATGCTCTTGAACAGTAAGAAAACTTCCTAGCCATTATTTTCAAGAAGGAGTGAAAGGAAAAGGATCATATGAGTTTATTTAGTTGAGAGCAGGGAGAAAAGTCAAGGCCAAAGAATACTTGTCTTTATGAATAAATCAGTAAGAGGTGTCTCAGGATACAGATTTATTTCAGTTCTGAGCATCTTGCCATACCCAGCTGGATCAGAAGTTCTCTAAATCAATGGGATGGGGCTATTCAGCACTTGCCCTTCATGCAAAGGTGATACTTGAAGCTGTGTGCTTCCTTTTCAAAACCTTTATCAAAATAAGAGAAAGTGGGATTTTTAACAGGATAAAGCTGGGCTTGACTCAGTGTTTTCATTCCCTGATAACATTGCAGCACAATTATTTGTGGATCAAGGATTGCTATAAGACCTTCAAGGATCCATATCCAATACTTCACATTTTTACTGAAAGAACCTACTTTTGCAAGCAGCTAACTTGCAAAGGTGGGGTGGGCCAGGAGATGAATGTCACCTTGCATTTTATCTATGGCCTTGGAAGCCCACACATGGCTCTGGACTCTGCCCTGGCATTCCCAGGACAAGAGCTGGGTCCAGCAGCATCTGACTTTCAGGGACCCTCACTCCTGCCTGGATTGAGCCTTTGAGCTCTTCAACTGTTGGAGCTGTGTGTGTGCATGGACACAGCAGCCACTCACTGCTTTCAACAGCAGGTTTCTCCATGCAGTAAATTGGTGAATAACACTAAAATTTCAAAACTTTTTCTTCTTTTTTTAACCACAGAGAATAAATAAAGCCAAAACCTGAATGTGAGGATGGTTTTATTCAGGGCAGATTTGAATCCAGTGTCTAATTTACCAATATACTTTGAATTATATGTAGATTTAACATTTACTTTTCAGAAGCTTAAGGTTCCTTAAAAGGTCAGGTTTCATTTTGGATTAGAACATGCTGTGTTGGCTCCCTGTTCATTGGGGGTTTTTTCCATCTATGAGTGCTTAAGGTGAAATGTTTTCTCCTTCCAAAAGCAGCAAATGCAGAGACAGTTAATAAAAAAAATATCTTTTTCATGCCCATTTCTGGTCAGCAGGAATTTTTCCTCTCTCTGTTGAGCAGCAGGGTAGAGGAATTCAGGTTGAGTTCTTCAGGTTTCTGCCTCAGATTCTCCAGAGAGCAATGAATATCATCATAATACCAAATTATTCTTCCTGTTCAGCATGATTCCCAAATGGTTTGGCTGTCTAACCCATCATGCCAGTCTCAGCTGCTCACTTTGTTATTATGAGTTCTGGGAAATCAAAGCACAAACCAATCTTGCTTTAGCAGTTGTAACTTCAACCAGACAAGAAACAAAGCCTGTGTGAGTCCTCCTTCCTTCCCCATCAGGGTTAGAAGCAGTGTGACTGAAGTTAATGGAGTTATAACTATGTTCTAACTATCAGAACAAACCAGGAGAGAATAAGGCCCAGGATATTTACTTCCCATTTTACAAGAGGGATCTGGTTTTGACTCTGTTAAACCAAGTACAGATCCAGCTATGTCATGTCAGAGGTTCAGTACTAAACTGAAAGATTTATCTGCTCAACTGTGCAGTGTTTCATTGGTTTGATTAAACTGGCACAGCCCTGGATGTGCACACCTCTGACATGAGTGGCTGGATTGGAGGTTCCACACCAGTTTTTAGTTTATTCAAATTTAAGTGAGTTAAATAGTAGAACTTTGCCCATCTGACCATCAGCAGATGGCTTCAGTGAAGTGGGAGAGAGAGGGAGATTTTGAGGGTGAATCAGTCCATCTCAAGTCAGGAATTTGATGTGATTCATCTCATCCTGCACCTCCATTCATGTGGGATGAATTTTACAGCTTAAATTAGGTGAAGCTGACCCCATCCATGTACCTTTTCTGGGTTAGGAAGTTTTAGAAGTAGCCTGCAGTTGTAGGTCCATTTTGGGTGGAAATCATCTCTCCTCTTTAGGACATTCAGAAATTGGATATCTAAATCTGAAATAGTTGCTTTAGGCTTTATTTGTCATCAAAGGAGGAGAATGGGCACCTCTGGAGGGAGATTCATCTATTTTAGGAGAGGTGGTAGGCTGGCAGGCTGAATCATCCTCTGGAAATGCTCACTGCCTTCTCTTAAGGCAGGACCCTGTTGAAAAGAATGCTTAAAAATAAGAAAAAAGGCCTTTTGGGAATGCAGAAACTATTTTATGAGCTAGAAATGCAGGGATCTGCTAGCAGGAGGAGAACCTGGGACTGGTTCAGTGGTTGCAGGTATACTGCTGAGAGAACTGGAGAGAAGTGCAGGGGAGGTTAGCCCAAAGCTGACTTCCACAGGTGCCAAACTAATAAAACTCCCTAAGTTTTCTAATCTTGGACAAAATAAGGAGTGTGACTCCCAGAGTTGCCTCTGAGGATGTGCCTTCAAACACTCTTCCATCAGGCTGTTTGCACAGTGTTGGATGAAGCTTCACAAGGCTGACACCTGAGCTGAGGTGTCTACCTGGAAGCTGGCTGTCTAGCCCTGGGAATTCAAATGGACTGAGATAGAAGGAGCTGCTGAAGCTCACTTTATGCTCCAACATAAAGGTTAAAAAAGCAAAGAGCTCAGAATAGTTGCATAACAGAGTCATTTTCTCCACTGAGAGCACTGAGCTGGTTGGTGGGAGGGGAAGCTGCCATGCTGCTCCATGTGTAATTTATATTGCCAGTTACTACAGGCTGAGTCCATGTTTGTGCTCTCAGAGTTAGGAACTTATGTTGGTAAAGATAGCAGAGCAGTTATATCTGAAATAGGTATTTCTCTATAGAAAGGTCATTGACATGTGGCATAACAATTTAGTTTTGGGCCCAGGTACTGTGGAGGTGAAGCTGGTTGGAGCTGTTGGTTGCCCTATCACTTAACAAATGGATTTTTGTTAGTACATGCCAGCCCATCTGTAGGTAAAAATGGTGTTTGCTCTACTTTGATGGATAATGTGGGGTTAACTTGGCCCAGGTTTTCCTAGCTTTTTACTAATCCCTATGCAGCAATCAGAAATGAGAGAGTGCTGCATCCTGAGCAGTAAGGAACTGTCACTGTTAAAGCTGCATATCCTTTGCTGCCTTCTACATTTTGCTGCATGAAAGGCTTTTGCTGGATGAAGGGGTTTGGGTTTGCTTATGGATTACTCAACACAAGATTATTGAGACACTGCTGCAGCTTTAGATATGCTTGGAACATCTCTGGAACCTAATTGTATTGATTTGTCATACAGCTCTAATTGCATGAAGAAAGAAGAGTAATTGAAGGCTATTTGCTTCTATTGACAGAAAATACATATTAGAATCCTTTTGAAAAGCAGCACAGAGTTTTTAGATGCAGAAGAGATGTAGATGCAGTTAATTACACAAGCAATTCTCCTGCAAGTTATGCTTCATTTGTTTCTGAGCAGTCCCTTTAATTTTAATAGGCCTACATGCTAGAATAAAATTAAGCAAATGAATGCTTGCATGTCACAGCCTTAGGGGGCCAGTATACACCAGCCAAAATGTATAATACAGCTGAGTGCTGTGTATGTGGGTGATGACTGCTCTTTTATAAATAGACTCCTGAGTTAGAGAACAGTATGGGACTGAACTGTTTAAAGTAAAAAGAAACATAGACTTAAGAACAAATAGGCATAAAATCCTATCAATGTATTTAGACTGGAAATTCAAAGAATGTCTTTAACTGTCAGAAAATGAGAACATCCTCCTGATAGGAAAAATTACATAGAGGGTGAAACTTGCTGTGAGATATGCCTTGGTTGGTTTAGAACAATCTCATGGTGTGATTCCCTGTGGCAGACAGCAATGGCATATGATGACCCAGGAGCTCTGCTCCAGCCATCTTCTGGTTCTAGCAGAATCTAATGAGTATTTTTTAATGTAAATAAGCTCCATAGTTCTTCACAAGGAGTGCTTGGATCCACACTAATCACCATCAAGCTCATTATGTTCAAGCACTTCCACATGAAAGCAGTGAGGTAGAATCAGATCCTCTTCTGCAAGGTAATTGGGCTGCTGGGAATGGCTATCAACCCTCAGTGACTGCAGCTGGATGTGGGAAGATGAAGGGGCTTGCAACACCTCCCTGAGTGTGAGTGGCACCAAAGAGAACACATTAATCAGAGGAGGAACAAAACAGGGCAGAAGAATGACTAACCAGATAACAACATCTCATCTTGCTCATTAGCTGAAGAGTCAAACTGCAGCAAAGGCAGGCAGTAGGCACAGACTGTGAAAACCTGGAGGATGATGCACACTGAAAGGTGGTTGTGAAAGAGGTGAATTAATGTCTAGATGCACAAGTAGCAGGGTTGGAAAGAAAATGAAAGTGGTGTTCCCTGATGCTGGAGGATATCAGCTGTTTGTAGAGAAAGAGTGAAGCAAAGGGCTTTCTCTGAAAAGGGTCTGAGTTTTGCAATGACAGCTATTTCAGATTTTTGAGAAGCACATCACCACCTGGTGTAGAGGGTGTAGTTATTCTCCTGCATAGTGCTGACAAGGAGCTGTCTGGGCTCAGCTATGAAGGGAAGACCCTGAACTTGAGTCTCACGTGAACATGGAGAAGCTTCACAGGCTGAAGCTGTGGTGATGATTTTCCTTGGCAGAGAAATTTGGAAATGCTGCAAGAAGCCTTTCTGTGTATCCAGTGAATTTGGTGAAGAACTGAAGAAAATACCATTATACTAATAATAGGCTTTATAAGTTGTCAGCCAGATTACGCTGGTTCTTTCTTAGGCATCATTAATGTCAGAAAGAAGAGGCTGGGGTTGAGGGCTTTCAGCCTATGAAGCTCCACTGCCTGTTTGGTGGCTGCAGAGCTACTCCTTCAGGAAAGCAAAGAGATGGCTCTTTTCTTGCACCCCAAATGCTCCAGTCTCCATTATTCAGGTGCCACATGATTGCAGCAAAACAAGGCAGTTGCTTGTGCAAGATGGTACAGTCAGAAACAGGGAGCTGCATGGTCATGTCGAGCGTGGGTGTCCCACAATCTCCATACTGAAGGTAAGTGAAAATCCAAAGGTATTGTTGCAGTAGCTTTCTGGGATGTTCTTTGCTCAAAGATTAGAGAGGGCTTTGCAAGAATCAAGAAGAAAGCAAGAGAAAAATACTGAAGTGTCCAGGAAAGACACCATAAACTGTAGAAGCTGCCTTCTGTAAGTACTGAGGTTGCCAAAACCAACCTGAACTGCAGTTACACAGATCCAGCTTCCACCCATCTCTAGACAGCAAACAGACCTGGGGTTCAGTAAGTCTTCTGGAATTGTAGAGTTTCCTCTTCACCTTTTGAGGGGAGCTGCCTCTTTTGTGATTGTTTCTCATTCCTTTTCTTTGGAGGTATGCTCCTCTTGGGGCTGGGCATATTGGTAAGGGCTGCAGCAACCCATGGGAAGGGGACACATTGGCTACAGGAGGCTGTTAAGAGAGTTTGTGGGCTAGGACTTGCTCAGTATTACCTCTCTTCCCCCATCATTACCACGTGGGGAGCACCTCTGTCATCCCACAACCTCCCATCCTGACCAGCAAAGCAGGACCAGTGGCTCCATGGGGCTGTGTGATTTCAGGAAGGGTCCCTTTGGCCCAGCCATGGGCAAGTCAAGGGAGGCCATCTGCTTTTGTGCCACAGCAAAGCATGGTGCACCTTGCTGGGGGTTATTTTTGGAGGGGTGACATAGCAGAGCAATGGGACTAGTGCAGAAACTCCTGGCTCCATCCCCTGCCCAGTGCTTGGGTGGAAGATGGTTGCAGGGTGCTGCCCTTCTCCCATCAGCCCAGCAGCAGCAGCTTTCCTCCAGACCATTTTAGGGCTGTGCTCATCCCCTAAATTTAACCAGTGATGTCAAAGGCTCCCTGCACTGGGTCCTATGCCCACACATGCCAACATGAGCCAGGAATAGCTCCACCCCCATGTAGATTTGAATCCTGTCCCAAGAAATGTTGCCCAATGCTCATTTTCGTAACACAGCCCCTGAGCCATCACTGTGAAAGTAGAGCAAGCACCACAGCTGGGGGGGAAAGGAGGTGCTGGGGCAGGATGTGGTGGAGAGGGTAAGGAGAGACCTCTGAAGGTAAGCTGGAAATGGAACAGTTATTTATTGATGCAGTGGTGACTGAAGAGCAGGCGTGGGGATGGCTGTGGTTGGGCTGACTGCTGAACTGGCAGACTAGAGGAGGAAAGAAAACCCACTCTGGTGTGGATTTAAATGGATGTTACTTTTTTTTTTTGCTGTTGTTGTTTTTGTCATTCAAACTGCAAAGGAAAGAGACAGTTCTGTTCAAAACAAACTCTGGGATGGGGCTGGAGATGACTGTTTACACTTTGGGTGCCAGTAAAGGGAAACAAAGGGCTGAATTCACAAAAATACTGGAAGGGTGGCAGCCCCTCCCAGCCAGCTTCCCAACCACCCTCCTCCTTCCATTCCTGCCCCTGAGAGGCAGCAGTGCAGCACCCTACCAGTGTCTGGGATATGGAGGGAAGGACAAGGCACCCTTTACATGGTCCACTGAGGTGTGGGTTTGCCATGTAGCTCCTCCCACAGTTGCCAGTACCACCATCATCTTATCAACCCCTTATCTGCTCTTGTCTGATCCTGTGGAAGCCATTTGATAAGAGGCTGGTTGGTTTCCCTCTTTATTTTTTCCCTGCAGAGCTCTTATTTTGTTTAGCACAGAATGACATCCCCAAAAGCAGCTTTCTCTGAAGAGAGAGCTATAAATATTTTATGTCCAGCTGAGTACTCTGAAAAATACTGCAGCTTAAACAAAAAGCTAAAATGTTTCCCATCTGCCAGCAGAGATCCTGTCTCAGTTGCACTGAATGATGTACTTGGGGTTTTGAGTAAAGAAGCTTCCTCAGCCTGCTCTTGACCTTCTCCAGGGGGAAAATGTTGATGATTCTGTCTGTGGTGTCTGTTGGGATCTTGCTGAGACAGTGATCTGTTCTGACCCTTCCCTGCCCTGGGTAACCAAAGAGGTACTGCCCCTCTCTGCCTGCCCCACAAATAACCTGAGACTTGATGCTGCCTGCAGCTGACCTGGGACATATCTCCCTCCTCCCACCAGCCACCTTCCTCTCCTCTCCATCACTTGATACAGGTCACCTAGCAGTGTTACTGAATGGGAGAGCATGACATGCCTGGGGACAGGGAACAAACCAGCCCTAAGGCACAAGGCTCTGCTGTTGCTCAAGAGGCAACCCCTTAGTGTTTGGAACACTGACAAGCTCCCACCCAACCTCATTCCTGAGCCACTCTGTGAGATGGTGTCCAGGAAGGCTTTTTTAGGAAAAAATGTCTGTTTTCAGACAGAATTTGCCAACCCCAGTGGAATGGCCTTTCTCATCCTGCATTCATCCAGCAGTTCCAAGGGAGTGCAGTGCTTGCAGCTGGGGAGATGTTTAGCCACTAATCAGAATTGGCTCGAAGGCTGCACAGCACATTTCTCTTTGCATTCAGTGCCCATGGGTGCCTGAAGTCCTTCTGGTCCTGGGAGTGGGTGTTGTTTACCTCCCAGGTATGAGGTTTTTTGTCTAACCTGGTGGCTGGAAGTTCTTCACAGCTGAGCTCATAATTTTGAAACCATCTCTTGAGTAGAGTAAGCTGTCAAGAGAGATGATGAATGGTGTTTTGGGTGACAGCATAAACCAAGACCTGTTCGCATCTGCCTCAGGTGTGTGGACTGCCTATGCTCAAGGGAACCTGCTGCTGTCATGTATGAATTGAAGCTTTACTTCTGAAATATCCTTGCTATAAGTCATGTGGGGAAACTGGCAACTCTGAAAAAACATTGTGGGCTGTAAACCTCTGCTGGAGCCATTTTCTCCATGGTAAGCACATGCTCTTCCTTGTAAGAAGCTGGTGTAATCAAGGCTCCCCTCACTGCTGCTCTCCATTTTCAGCCTCCTTCTCTCTCTTATGCTTGGCACAAGGTGCTTCTCTGGTAAGCTCACCTACATGGTATCTCATTCTCTTGTGGTTTCCATTCCCCTTCTGATACTGCCTGAGGTGGCATTTCATCATGGCAGAAATTCCTTTCCTGGTCTCACTTTTCCCCAGGTGCTTCTGACTCAATGGAAAACCCAGCAAGACATCCACCATCCTTATCAAGATGTAACTAGCCCAGACACCGCCACATCACATCATTTGTTCAGCCAGTATCACAGATGACTCAGTCTCCATTAGCAGTAGTCATCAGGAACTCTTTCACCCTACCTTTCCTCCTGGCCAGAGGCCACCTCATAACCTGTGCAATCCACTGAGCTTCAGATCAGCTCTTCCAGTGCTGTGGCTCCTTTCAAGACTGTGCTGCTCCTCCTCCTCAGGAGCCCTTCTTCTTCTCCTCCTCAGGAGCCCTTCTTCTTCTCCTCCTCAGCAGCCCCTGCACATGCTGCAGCACACTGCTGAGGAAGACAGGAACAAAAGCAGGCAGCCTAGCTTTAACATTTGGGATATATGAATTGGCAAAGCCTCTGTTTGAAACGATCTCCTTGGAGGGCTACTGCTGACCATTGAGGCATTTATATGGCCAGCTGGGGTTTTTTTTCCCCTTCTGCTGTGCTTCCATGGGTTACTTTCCCCAAGATAATTATATGACTCAGGAAGACAAAGGCATGCCTCACATTCTTGTGGGAAGCATAACCCCCATAGGTGCTCTACAGCATTTTGAAGCCCTTTGAACACACATAAACAGCTGAATTCCCGTGAATTACCTACCCAAACCAAAGCAAGTCCAGGCAATGGCTGCATAGTTTTTGTGGAGCCCTTACCCAACAGAGGACAAACATCTCTCTCCCTGAGAAAACTTTGGGCTGGAAGCACCAAGGCACAGAGGCCTTTTGTCACCAGAGGAGTCCCAGGTGCTTTGCCAGGTAAGATTTATCACTTCTGTTTTCCTAGTTTTGGAAAGATTTTCTCCAAATTGAGGCTGGAATGGGAACATTTGCTACTATTAATGTGAAAAAAACAAAAGGAAAAAAGGTAGTTGTGTGCTTTCTGAGAGGTCCTGGGAACAGCATAGAGAAATGATCCTCTCTTAAACAGATCAGTAACTGTTATGGCTAAAGTAACCTGGCAGCTCATGGCTTCTGAAGATAACTGGCAGAAAGGAGGTGCAGTGGTTTCTGATATTGCTAGTTTGGCACAGGCAGCTCTGTAAAAGACATACAAAGAGAAGCACAGGCTTTGCTGCAAGTGCTTTAACATTTGAATCCTTGAGTTGCTATCCATTTGCTGATTTGAGAAGAAAAACAGAAAAGGAAGAAAGAGAAGTTTTATTCCACATGGTAGCTTGGAGGATCTTGGAGATCTCAGAACCACCCCAAATCTAGGTCAACATGTGCACCCAGCATCTCCTGTACCTTGTCATTAGAGTGGTGATCCTGGAGCACTTATAAGGTGGCTTCTGGCATCCTGCTGTGCCTGTGAGATGGCTGGGACAGGCTTGTGATCCCCTTTGGAACCACTTAGGTGAATACTTTTGCTCAGGAGTGAGAGAAGAGCTTGACTGAGTTGAAGTTAGCCTTTTCAAAACTTTTCAAGCTTTTGCTTTGGTTCCTGGGTATCTATGCAGCTGTGTGTCTCTAGCTAGGGGTGAGCAGTTCAGATGACACCATGCCATGTAAATAGGGATGGACATATTGATTTGCCTCCTACCTTTACTTCCAAAGGGATATAGACAATATAGAGAAGCTTCTAGCATCTGTCCTTGTAAATGCAAGTGACCTGAAACCCTCATCTGTCAATATCTCCCCTGAGACCAGACTGGAACAGATGCTCCAAAAGGGCTTTGTCATAATCAGGGCTCATCAGAAACACCTTGGGGTCCCTGAGCAGTGCTGGCAGCCTGTCCCCAAGCCCCTTCCTGCTCTCGCTGTCCTCACAGCCCTGAAACGAGGCAAGGGGACAGCAACTGCACTTTTGGGAAGGCTTCTTTTGGGGGAGATCATGTGTTTCTTGGCTCCTATATATTTTTGTCCATCAGGGTGAGGGGAGCAGTACAATTTGCAGCTTGTCCTGACATGTGCCTGCTGTATGTAAACTTGCAGCTCTTATAAAAAGGGCTCCAGTCCTGGGGACTGTGGAGCCTTCAAGTGCTGGTTAGTTCTGGGCTTCTCTTTCAGCTGTCTAAGTTCAGATTAATGATGTATTAGTTTGAGATATCTGCCATGAGATCATGTAATTAACTTGTGATTGTGTTCTGTGCCAGTTGGCTGAAACTCCCTGCTTTTTAAAAAAACCTTTTTCAGACCAGCTACCAATAGAGATTTTGATTGATGGCATTAGCAAATAGCTCATTAGTTACCTTTTGGGCTAGTTAAGGCAGACCACATCCAAGGCAGTAAAGAACAACAGTGGGTGATTAAAGGCAGCCATCAGGCTGAGCTCTGTGATACAGAGGAAGCAGTTTATCACCTCCTGCCCTTCTCTGTGGCCATCCTGCTCCCAGCTACATGGCTTTGTGATGTCTTTCTCCAAGGCCTGATCCTGCCCTGCTCAGCTCAGTCAGATCTTCTCATTCCTGCTCGTGTTGCCCTTGAGCAGAAAGGTGATGCCTTCTCAGGGCAGAGATACCTGCCCAAGAGCAGTTGCTGCTTGTCCAAGCAATGTGACTTCACCTCAGCACTGCTCCCACATTTGGCATACATAGCCTTTTGGACACATAAAGAGTTGAGAATAGCTGAGGGTCAGAGGATGCTTTAAATTCACTGAGCTCATTGGGAGTGGGAAGAGTCTGGATTATTCTGTAGGCACCATAAGGATGTATACACCATTTTGGTGAGGCTGGGGCTGGACATTTCCAGCCCATGCCTGATGAGAGGAACTCTGTGTTGCTATCCCAGTATTTTTGCAGGGTTCTGGGAAACATCCCAGGGAAAGGGATCTGCTTTGTAACATTTAATCCCATGGGTGGCTGCTGGAAAACTTCTGCACTAGACCTTCTCCTGCAGTCTGCCTGAACTCTCTCCCTCTTCTCCAGTTGAATCAAGTTCCCTTCTTCAGTCCCTGCTTCTTGCTTCAGTCTCTATCCTACCTTGGCTATCCACCTGACCCCTTTGATGTGGCAGATGTCTGTCCCAAACCCCACAGAGTGCTTAGAGGTAGGGTTAGGGTCAGTGTCCTCTCCTGACAGAAAACACACTAGCAGTTGGTGGCCCCCACTGTAGGGTTTACAATGTGAGCAGAAGCAGAGATTTCTCTCCCCACTCCCATCCTCCCTCACCAAACTGATATCCAACCCCAGTCTCCTTGGTGTCCTTCCCTGCTGCCCCATCTACCATAGCTATCACAGCTGGTGGCCACCTCAGCAGTTGTGTAGCCTTTCCTCTTGCCCCAGTTCCTGCTGATGCTGACTCTCCTTTTACACTGGGCTGCAACATGCTGGTGGTGGCTCTGCAGCCACCCACCCTGGCCTGCTCACCAAGAACTGTGAAGGAATGATTTGGGGCTGCTCTGCTGCCCAGGAACCAGCTGTGTGCAATCCATACTGCCCAACTCCTCTGGGTCATATCCTGCTCAGAAAGGGACTTCTTAGGCTCTGCAAGGGGTTGGAGAGGTTGTTCATCTAAACAAACAAATCATTAAGTGCAAAGGACTTCTGTGTGCTGCTTTGGGGGCTCAGACCAGCACGATGGTGTGTGGTTATCACTAGTCCTGGGTGGTCACCAGCCCTAGCTGGCCCTGGGTCAGATTCAGCTGAGGATCTCACAGAACTCTGCCCTCCTTTTTCCATCATGGAGGAAAGGAGAAGTAACTGAGTCTTCTGGAAGTTCCCACTGATTTTTGCCCCCAGCCAGGTAGGTGGATGCAGTTAGACCATATACTAGGAGATATGACAGCTCACTGTCTGCATCTTCACTCAGCAGCTCCTGTTTTTGGTGAGCCATGCATTTGGAGCCAACTTTGAGGGCAGTGCTTGAGCAAAAGCTGCTGGCTTCTTCTTGTCCTCCAGATCAAACCCCTGTGTGCTGGGGCATTTAGGGTTTGCTGCTTTAATCTCTTGTCTATTTAGGTTAGTCTCAGATCATTAACTTTTATTTTCCTGCTGTTCTGCCCATATGAATGCTGCATTTTATGATACTAAAAACCAAAATTCCCATGCAGCTGCTGAGTGCCCAGAGAAGGTTTTGTGACAGATGGTCTTAAACTGCAAATGCTCCAGAAGAGGAGCTTAACTGGAGCTTGTCCTCCAACAGCCACTCTCACAGATTACAGGGCTTGGAAAATATTGCTGAAATAGTCATTGCAATATTATGCTGTTTTCTTCTGCAGTTTGGAAGAGGTTTGCAGGTTGGGCCAGAAATGGAGAGTGGTTTGGGATCTGTGTGGGTATAACTGGGGTGCAGTGAAAGCTGTGAAGTGAAAGGGTCTTAATTCATTCAGCCCCTGTTATTTGTGACTTATAGCAGTGATGTGACTTATAGCAGGAACATGAGTCTTAGAGGACTGGTGGTATGTGTAGATGTGTAAAATGAGCTCTCCCTGTCCTAAGTGAAGACTGAACACATGATCTGAGTGCAGGCATTTTGGAAAAGCTGACAACTTCTTGAAAGATGGAAGAAATAGGCATTGATTTCTGACTGCACCAAGGCTGAGAGCTTCACACAGCTGGAGCATAAATCCCAGCCCCTGGAGGACACCAGACTGAGCTGCAATTCCTCTTTCTTCAGCTTTGTATCTTCATGAGAAGTATAGCTACTGGGCCCTGGTCCATGTTCATACCCATCCCTTTCCCCCCCATCCCATCCTGCTGGGCAGCTGAAGCTGAGGTTGGGCACAATGTAGCTCTGTGGTGAGACCTGGACCACAAATCCATCCCTGATCCTGTGATGCTGACCAGGAGGACCTGGCACTACTAGCCTCTACTGACACAAAAGATGGATGCCCCAAAGCTTCAGCAGTGGCTGAGGTTTATCATCTTTTAGGTGTTTCTTATTGCTAGTCTTATTGTCCCAAATAAATGTGGCCTTTGTTTTCTCTAAGATTGGTTGGACCTCATGTATTGGTGAAGTCAGTTTTACATTTGCAACTAATCTTCTGTGTGATGGGAGCTCAGGACTCCTGTCTATAGTTCCATGTCTGTGTGATTCTGAAGTGAGGGGGGCAGCAGGCAAGGACCTGGAGGTTTGCTTTTTCCTGCTTTCAGAGAAAAAAGAGACACTGGAAAAGCCATTTTATCTTTTGTGTTCTGTTGATAAATTACCCTTTTGTTCTTTCTCTCATACTTTTATTGAAGTTACAGACAAATCTCTGCCTTAGCAAGTGGAAAGAATAAATTGCCAGCAGCACACATTGCTGAGGTCCCTTGCAGCAGTGGAGCTCAACAAATTATAGGTTTTTCATTTCAGTGACTGAAAGGAAAAAATGAAAATACTTTATTGTTTTGAGTCACCCTTAAAGGAGAATGTTTCTTTTTCTTCTTTGATTTCTTTTCATAGGCATTACATGAGACATTCTGATTTGAGATTTAGTGCTTTTCATAACTTAAAAGAAGAAGAAAAAAAAACAGAGAAGAAAAGCAAACTAGGTCACTTTCAAACTAAAAATGTCATTAGGAAGAACAACAAAAAATGTTTCATTTTAAAAGTGTCAAAATGCAGCCTTGCAGGTTTTCTCAGGACTTTTTTCTTCTCTTTCAACTAAAACTCATTACATATTCAGCCCAAATTCACCCACAGTACTTATTAATTGGCACCTATTAATTGCCCCTGGGGTGAATTTGCTAGATTAAAAAAACACTAGTCAAACTATGCCTGCATGTGGCAGTGACTGCTCCTGTTTGCTCCAGCAAAGGCATAGGCACAACTGTTTAATTCTACTTAATTAAGGTGTTGAGCAAGAGACTGTGTGAAATGACCTCCCACAGGTCAAGCTGGCCAGGGAAGCACCAGAACAGACATGATTCATGCTGGTGAGACCCAGCAGCATGGTTGGACAGGAGCTCAGCCCAGGAGACCCTGGGGTTAAACACCATTATGGGGCTGCCACTGCTTCTTGCAGACTCCCCAGCTCCAGCATCTCCCCCTGATGGGATGCTGCCTGGAGTGGACCAGTGCTTGAGAAATGCAATGGTGTGGTTCAGCCATGCTTCATTTCTCTCACTGCTGGTGTGGTGATGTCCTTTCATTGCTACCTGCCAATCCTTCCCAGGAGTGCCCTGAATTCAGGGCCCTGGCAGCATTCAGTTACAACAGATTCCTACAAATGATGATCATGAAAACCAGGGGCTGAGTAAAGATGGGCAGCTTCCAAGTGTGGGAGGTCCCAGGGGACTCACCTTACTGTGAAATCAACTCTATTGGTGCCCTGTGGGGTTCATGTTTGGCTCAGATAATGGCAGGGAATGTCCCCTTTGTCACCTTCTCTTCAGCATGTTCCCACAGAGGCAAAAAAGCTCTGTGGTAACCTCTTGTTTCATCCCAACACTGCTGTGTGCTTCCTTCACAAATTAGATGATGTTGATGCTGGAAGGACTCTATTGCTTCCCAAATCCAAGTAACCCTGAAAATCTAGGGATGGGTGAAATGCCCCTGTGTGCTTACCTTGCCAGGGATGCAAAAGTGCAAGGGGTCAGGGAGGGAAAATGCCTCCACCTATTCCCATGGACTCCCAACTGCAGCAAACCTGTAGGTAGCACCAAATCATGGATAGACAGGAAAATAATTCAGTGTCTACACCAGAAGGGGAGATTTTTGGGGTTAGGAGCACCAGCTTTAACTGCTCAATAGTCTCCATCCTTCCCTGGTGGCAGGGGGCCAGGGCTGGAGCAGTTGCAAGAGCCAAGTAGCCACTGGTAGCACTGGCTTGTCATGTGCAAGGTGCTTCCAGCCTGTAACTCCTGCTCATGGAGGGGCTGGGATGTGGGAGCAAGGACCAAGATCCCTACTGCTTTCCCTCACCAGCCAGGACCCCAGGGCACAGCCAGGCTGGGCACACCGAGCCAAGACACTCATCCCTGGTAGACACCTTTGTGGCATGCCAGCCTGCTCAGAAATAAACCCCCATCCCTGCAGATATTGGGGGAGGATTAGGAATTTCTCAGAGCATTGGTGAGACTGACAACAGAAAATGGAAGAGGTCCAAGCATCAGTGGCCTTTTGACACAGCAGGGAGGTTTGTCAAGGGGATAAGCCAAGGTTTGGCAGAGTGAGCTGCTCCTTGGTCCAACGAATCTCCTGTGAGCCATGAGATCTTTTTTCTTTTCCTTTTTTTTCTTTTCTCGAATATTGACAAGACAAAGGAAGTTTCTCAGCAGCTGGCCACGGTGTGGACCACGATAGGCACTGAGTATCTTCTGGTTATTCCCCAGAGAGAACGGCAGGAGGCATTGCAAGCAGATTTTTGATGCTTCGCATCAGAGATGGATCCGAGTGAAAACTGGAAGCTGGATGAAACCAACTGGTTGTCTCATGGTGGGATCCATCCTTTTGCCAGTCTGAAAGGAGGTAGGACATGACTGCTAGTTTTTAACCCACCCAGTGAATGTGCTGGGAGCCTTCCTAGTGTGCTGCTGGTGTTCACTGAGCTTGCAGTGGTCCCAGGGGTTTTGCTGAGCTGTGTCCAGAGCAAGGCAGGATTCAGTAGGAAGGTGGGAAAGGGTTGATCCAAGCTGCAGTGTCTTGCCAGGAGTTGGTACACTGACACAGGCTTTTGAGATGTGGTTTGTCTCCCTTTTCTGGAGTGCAAAAATCCTCAAACCAACCAAATAAACAAAAAACCAACCCAAACCCAACACCTACATTCTACATTTGGCAAGTTAATATGCTCCTTGTGCTGGGTTTGACCACTCTCATTCTCCACAAGCAGATGCCTCTGCAGATAGCAGTGGTTGGGAAGGAGTGAGGAGGGGAGCTAGTATAATATATATTCCCACCCCCCAGCTGGATCTCCTTGTGCAGGACCATTCAAGGTTTCAGCTCACCTTAGCATGACACAAGACCTCCCAGACCAAGGCTGGGATCCATTGCTCTCCAGCAATTGCTCCTCTCTCAGGAAAACACTCAGGGCAGACCCAGGGGGAAGTAGCCAGCAGAACTATTTCCTCTATCTATTTATCTCTACCTAATTTCCTAAAAGCACTGTAAAATTGCTTTATAATCCCCACTGGAACAGTTGGCAGAAGCAACCACGTGTCCTCCCTGCCCAGCCCCAGCTCATCTTCATCACTGGAGGTCCCTGTCCCTTGGCCCAGCACAAGGTGCCCCTCCCTGGACAAAGCTCCTTGTTTGGCTGGGACAGACTAAAACCAAAACAAACCCTCAGCCTTCCAGATGCCAGGACCTTGGGAAAGGAAGCATTTTGCTTTGGTAAAAGGCTTTGCTTATCTCCATCTGTTTCCCTCAGCTTCCCACTGATAGCCCAGCAGCCTGGGGAAGGGGAAGGGGGATGGTCTGAGATGTGACATTGCCTCTTTTGATCTGCAAGTGGAATTAGATAAGAAGGTTTATGCTCTTGAACCCAGCA
This sequence comes from Galbula dea, assembly GCA_013399015.1. Taxonomy (NCBI): domain Eukaryota; kingdom Metazoa; phylum Chordata; class Aves; order Piciformes; family Galbulidae; genus Galbula; species Galbula dea. The sequence continues at coordinate 104,680 of VWZX01005924.1, forward strand.
GCCCTGGGTTCAGTCTCCCCAGCCAGGCACCACTGGGTGGGATCCTTATGATAGCACATCTGCTGCTTGTGCAGGTACCAGGGTGGCTCCAAGGGACCAGCAGAGGGATGCTTGCTGCAGATTTTGCCCATTAGGACAATCTTTGCTTCTGTTGTTTTTCTTCTTCCACCTGCATGGTCTATGTCACAGTTTAGGCTGTGTTACAGGCTGTGTTGGTTTGGGATCCCACTGTGCTTGGGTCTGTAATGCAGAGGAGGGCAGAGTCACTGCCATCAGGAGTTGAAAAATCCAAACCACTTAAATGTGGATGTAGATTGGCTTTGGTTTTGGATGCAGCCTGCTGCTATACTAAACTAGTAGCTCACAGCTTCTTCTCTCTGATGGGCCTAACAGCATTTTATAGTGGGGGGCAAGATCTCCTAGAAATCTCTCAGGTATGGGTTACTACATGTTGTCAGGCACCTGCTCTTCCTAAACATCCTCCCTAAGCCCCCTGGGAACTGTTCACAGGTTCCTGATCAAAAGGTTTTATAATCTAACCCATGCACTGTCAAAATGCAATGAACCTGAAGGGAAAAAACACCCAAAACCCAAGAGGAAAAACCCCACTCTTTGCAAATCTATTTATGTAAAAAGAAATGAAAGAAAGAAAGAAAGAAAATTGCATTGAATTTCTGCAATTTAGCAACATTTTGACACTGAAATGTTTGAAAATAAAGAAATCCTCAGCAGCTCCAAGGCACAAATAGCATTTAACACTTGGCCACATGCTCCTATGTGGCTGCAGGTTCTTTTGGTGGTGAGGGATCCCTGTGTGCAGTGGTCTGCAGCTCAGAGCAGGTAAGGATGGGTGGTCTCATGGTGGAATTGGGCTGGGGATCCAAAATAATCTCTCATGAGCTTTCAGTGAGAGATGTCTTTGGCTCAGGGCTTTCCAGAGCTCATGGTCTAACCTGCCACAGACACTGGCTTACAGCAATGTTATTATCAGATGACTCAAAGGTTTGCTCAGCCTCTGAAAAATCCCAGAGGGAGCATTTTCCTGCTCCTGCTGCCTAAACCTACCCCAGCTACCATTGTTGGAGGAGACCATAGCATGCAGGAAAGCTTTCTTGCAGGTAGGATGCTCCTGGCTATGCCCTGAGACCTGGGTGAGCCAGGGAGAGGGAGCAGAGAGCTGTGGCATGGCCAAAAAGAGGAACCAAGCCAGGGATGCCAGTGCAGGCAGAGATGGGCCAGCAGAGCTCTTGTTCTTTGGCAGTGCTGTAGGGGGATAAGGGTTCATCTTCCCAAGCCTCCAAGGTTTTTCAGGAACAGCTGGATCAAAAGAACCACACCTATGAAGGCTTTCAGGGGTGAAGAGGAAGCAAACTGAGCAGGGGCTCATGTGCAATGTGATTAAAAGAGGGTTGTCATCCCAACTTTCTGCACCTCCCTCTCCAGATCACCTTTCTAAGCATTTGTTCTTCTTCCCTCAGACAGTGAGCTCACTGAAGGTGCCCCAGCCCTCTTTGCTCTGGATCAGCTGGGTAAGTCCTTGTGTGATACATTTTCCTCTTCCTTTTTTCTTAAGTAGTGTAGTTAAGAGATGACTTAAAACACAGAGGAGCCACTGAATGCTTTCTGCTGCAGAACTTTATCATCACTGGTGCCTCCTTTCTGTGTTGCTTTTGAATGTCACCCACCAGAGGGATGAACCAGCTCAGTGCTAGGTGCATTTGGTACCTTTCTGTGTTAAATTGATGCAGATTTTTTCCACTAGGAGAGAATCTGTCTCCTTTCTGCTCCAGAGTGCTCTCTGGTAGGACAAGAGGAAATAGCCTCAAGTTGTAGCTGGAGTACCAACCTGAACCTGGTTGGATGTTAGGAAAAATGTCTTCACTAAGAGTGGCTGAGCATTGGCCCAGGCTGCCCAGGGAAGTGGTGGAATCACCATCCCTGAAGGTGTCCAAAAACATGTAGATGTGGCATTTTGTGACATGGTTTAGTGAGCATGGTGGTGTTGGGTTGGTGATTGGACTTGATGGTCTTAGAAGTCTTTTCCAACCTTAATAGTTACATGATTCTGTGATTCAGAGCTGTTTCGTGGCTGGGGATTTGAGGCTTAGGGGCTGGCACTGGAGCTTCTGTGACTTTCTGATGTCTTCCAACGTGATAAGGGGATTTTTTTTCTCCCCATGTGAAGCAGAGGTCTGGAAAGCAAGCATTAAGAGTAAGACAAACAGGGAGAAAACCTCAAAGAGATCTGAGAAGCTGGAGGCTTCAGAGGCTGATTCCATGGGGGAGCCCCATCTGGGCAATTTGCTCTAGGTAGCCCTGCTTGAGCAGGTGGGTTGGACCAGCTGACCTTCAGAGGCCACTTCTGACCCAAAATAATCTGAAATTCTGTGAAAGAAGCTTAAAACAACCCAAAGGAAGTATGTCTTCAGACAGCTCACAATGACACTGTGCAACTTGCTGCCACAGAATGTTGGGACTGCCAGAAGTATGAACAGGCTCAAAAAGTGATTAGGAAACATGATGGAAGAAAGGTCTAGGAAAAGCTCTCACATCTGGTGATACAGCTACAAAACTCTGTCTCAGGAAGTGAAACAGGATCATCCACCAGAGGAAACAGCATTTGTACTTGCAGCATTCCTTGTATTTTCTCTCCAGTCATCTGCCAGAGACCATATCAGAAAGAAGACACAAAGGGCCTGTAAACCTTGGCATAATCCAACATGGTCCTTCTTGTCTTCCCTTAGGTCCACAGTGACTAACCAGAAGGAAAAGCACAAACCAAGCTCACACCTTCTCTTCCTTTCCTTTCTTCATCTGCCTTTCCTCTCCCCACAGCCTTGGCTGCTGGATTTCAGCAGATACGAATCAGAGGGTGGCTGTCGTGTTCCTTTTGTTCTGCAAATGATTAAAACAGAACATTTCACACTTGCTTTGTGGCCCAGCAGAGGAATGCTGCATTGTCTCCTTGGCAAGTCTCAAGGTGGAATTTCTGGCTGTGGAGAAAGTGAGGTCAAGGAGAGAGAAACTCTCCCAAGAAGGGAACATGTGCAGACTGCTTCACTGTCTCTCTTCCATGCTTGCATGTTTTCTGCCTGTCTTCCATTCCCTCAACCCTCCCATCTTTTCCACCTCCTTCCTACCCCACTGGCAATTTTTCTACTTGTTGCTTTAAGATGATTTAGTGGAATATCAGAAAAAAGAAAGAAGAGTGATTGAAAAATGCAAGGTGAAAGTCCCCAGCCAAGAAAGCCTTAAGTAGACTAATAGAGAACATGATGAAATGGAAAAATAAAGTGAGAGTGGGGGGCATGAACCCCACCTTGCCAAAATCAAGTTGAAAATACTTGTGTAGGAGGTGCAGTATCTCAGTGGAAATCCCTAGGACCTGTGCCTCACATTTCCTGACAGCCAACCAGAGGAGGAATTAGCTGCCTGTGCTATTTATACCTGCACCCTGGCTACAGTCAGCTTGCCACTCCTGCAGCTTGCAGGAAACACTGCTTTTGTGACACTGCCTGTCCAGGGAATAACTAAGCCCAGGAATGAAATCCCATTGGACAAATAAAAAAGGGAAGGAAAGGAAAAATGCAGGTCCCTGCCCTGTTTGTTCCCACTGCTTTGTAGCCATCCAGCTGTTTCTTTTTCTTTGTTGTCCTGACCTCATCCCATACTGGAGCAAATCCAGAGAGCCAGTGTTCTGCTTAGCTGTCTTCTGCCAGAAACCAAACAGGTCAAGTTAGTAGAGAAAAATGAAAGCTCCTTGACAGGACTGGAAAAACAGAAGTGTGGAGATATATCTGCTGCCTCCAAATGCAATGTTGCTTGTTAAGTGCCTATCAGAGGGGACCTGATAAATGTGCACAGTTGTCACCGTGAAAATCTTAACAGTGGCTATTAATTTAACAGGACAAGTTTCTGTGGGGCTCCCTGAGTTGTCTGGTAGCAAGATTACTTAGAAACCTTCTGCAGGTGTGGTTTAGAAAACAGTGCTCCACTCCTATAGGTGGGTGCAAATGCAACAGCATCAATACCTGGCTGTGCTTGCAGGTTGGGATGGCCATGTGCCTTCTGCAAGGTCTTGGTGGTCCAGCCCTGGGTCTGGCAGAAGTAACCACTCAGAACTCCCCTGTTATGGGGGGTTTGGGGTGGTGCAGGGATGCTGAGTGACCCAGAGGCTGCTAATGGCCAAGCCAGGGAGGCACCTGAAAATGCTTCTCCCTTCCCATGCAGCTTGCTGAAATTCTTGGGCAGTCCATGAGAGATGTTTCTTTTCCATGGCAGTATATAATAGACATGTGCTTCCAGCCTGCAGGGCATGTGGGTCTACTGGATCTGTAGTTAGCAGGGGGTAGCTGGAGGAAGGCCATGAGGCAAGATGGCACAGTCAGTTCCCCACTGACCTGACAGCTGGAGTTGTGGTGGCACTTGGTCCCAGAATTGAGCAGGTTAGGACCAAAAGGGGTGGAAGGATGAACTTCTTTCCCTCTCCAGATTCAGTGGAGGGGTAATATAATATATATATATATATATATAAAAATAGTGGAGCTATTCCAAAATTAATTGGAGGAACAATATATTTAATATGTATATTTTTTAAAGTATAATTATTGGAGCTGCAAAGTGGAGAAGCTTGAGCAGTGGTTGCCTTGTCCTTCTGAGATACTTCTTCACACAGCAGTAGGTAAAATGATCATAAACCATGGGGCCAGAATGAGAAATAAATAAGCTCTTGGATAGGCCGAGTTTGCTTTGGCTCTACAGCCAGATAGCACCGGAATTGCCCAGTCCCCCATGACACAGACTGTGAAGCAGAATAACCAAAATAATGTGTCTCATTTTGCCCAACTAAATGATAAAGTTGGAGCATGACAAAAACACCTGTCTCCATAAGGAAAACCAGCTTTTATCTCTGCAGTAGGTAGCAGAGAGCAGCTATAAAGTCTGGACAAACAAAGGCTGGTTCCTTCAGGGGACTGAGGTGTCTATTTTCAAGGTTCCCTATGATTTTGCAGAGGATTCAGCATTTAAAAACCTTAACTTGGGCCTAGCTTGCTCTGAGATACTCAAGGCATCTTCAGGAGGCAAGAGAATTGAACATGCTTATTTTGTTCAAGTCTGGTACCCTAACCACTAGCCTGTGTTTTCTCCCCCGAGGAGGCTAAACTGTGTGCCAAGGATGAACAAGGATGCCTGCTCCTAGAACAGTAGAGTATTTGCAATCCTCTGCTTTTGTGCTTGAACATCAACTCACCTTGTATTAGGTGACCTCAGGGATAACAGCTAATACCTGCCTCAGTTTGAGAGCTGCAGAGAGACACTCGCAGAGGCAGCACCTGAGTGTCTGTCACCTTGCCTTGCATGTCAGTGCAGAGGGAAGGGCACTTCTGAGGGTGTTCAGCTCACATGGGAAACAGTTTTGGGGTAACTGCTGCTGTGGCAGATGTGTGGAATTCAGGAACCCAACTTCTCCATCAATATTATTTCTTCCTTTGCCCTTTTCCCGTATCTTATAGTTTCTCCATGTCTTGTATGTATTATCTCAGGGTCACTTCTATCAGCTGTCCTGCAAAGGCTGGCTCGGATTTAGGGCGTCTGTGTTGGTACCTAGGACAGGATTTAGGTCCCAGGCATCCCCAAGCAGAGATGGGGAGGCGATGCTGCCACAGAGGCTTACCCCAGGAGCATGCAGCTGCCTGCGGTGGCTCCGTTTGGGGCTGCGAAGCTCCAGCAGAGCCTGTGGCCGAGCCTGAGGGGCTCAGGCTCTCCCCGAACTCGCCGACACCGTGCCCGCGGGGGAAAGTACTTGCCATGCTAACACCCTCGGGTTCTGTCCGGCGTTCAGCCTCCTCCTTACTCCTTCGGGAGGGGCGGGGCCTGCCTGGTCCCTCCCCTCTCGCGTGGCCCCACCCCCGCCGTAAGTCCCGGCCCCGTCTCACCCCGCCCCGGCCGGCGGCGGGCGGCGAGAGCGGCGCGGATGGCCAAGGTGCTGTCGGGGGTGGCGGGGCGCGGAGCCGGAGGTAACGATGGTGGTTATGCGTGTCTGTGTGTGCACCCATGGGCGTGCGTGTGTCATTGTCCACGAGTGCAGCGGGGGACGTATCGGGGTCCGCGGGAGTGCCGGTGCGGGCTGTCCCTTCTTAAACCCACTTGTGCGTGTAGCGGGTGCTGCGTGGGGAGCCGGGCTGGGCCGGGCTCGCTGCTACTCGGCTTGATGCCTCTGGGATGTGTCCCGCTTCTCCCCCGGGGAGGATGCGAGGAGGGCTGGGCAGCCCTTCGCAGGCTCCTGGACCCACGCTGCCCCACGCTGCAGCCGGGATGCGTGGAAACCCCTCCAGGTGTGGGAGTAGGGATGAGTTTATCCTCTCGCCGCGCCGCTGCACCGTTAGGACCGAGCAGCGCAGCCCAGCCCGGCTGTGGGCTGTTCCATGTTTCTTCGCACCCCGAACCCTCCCCAAGTACTTCTGATAATGTTCTCCGCTCCGGAAAGGCAGGACCAGACTGGGGTGCGAGCGCGGAGCTAGCGCCGGAGCAGCCACCAGTCAAATGGGTATGTTCGCAGTTTATTTTGACGGAGGAATGTGTCAGGCATGGAGCGGGATCCGCCTCCGGCTCTCCCGGGGAAGAGCGAGGTGAGCGGCAGGCACCGCCGAGGGAATGTACCCAGCTGGGACCCGGAGCTGTCTCTCGCGTCTCCAAAACAGCGATCGCAGGGTCCCCGTGGGCCCCTCAGCACCGGACGAGCACCGCTCGGCCCAGCCTTTCCACCCGGTGGAGCGGGAGGCCCCGGAGTAGCCACCCCCGGAGCACCCACCGGGCTGACGGCGGCTCCGCTCCCGTCCCGCCGCGGGGTGCGTGGGGCGGGCAGGGTGAAAGGCAGGAAGGGCCTCCCACACCGGGAGAGTGTTTTCTCACGTTGTTGTTGTTGTAGGGGAATGGTGAGAGGGAACTTTTATATTTAACCTTCCTACCCTGCAGGGAGAACAAAGATAAACTTCTGTTTATAGACAAAAATGAGCATTGACCGAGGAGAACAAAAAACCCCAAACACAAACCAGCAACTCAATCCACGTGAATTTAACGCGAATCCTCCTGCCAGGTTTTGTGATTCATACTTTTAAATACAGGAAAGTCGCTCTTTCCTTTTTTTTCCTCTTTGAATGGAAAGAGGTTTGTTGTGTTGGTTTTTTTTTTCCTCATTCCCGGTGCTGTGTGAACGTTCCAGGAGTGGGGAGCAGCTAATGAGCTGCCATCTGCTTGCTGACACCCAGGTCTGTCTGCCAGGGCATCTTCAAGGCACCTCCCAGGCATCCACTGAGCTGAGGGTGTTGGGGTTTTTTGGTTTTGTTTTTTTTTAATTTTATAAAAAGAAGCCTAAAAAGCTTTTTGAGAGGAGGGTGCCAGTGAAGCTGAGGAATCCCCTGATTTTATCTCTGCACAGTTAGCTGGCAGTGCTGTTCCTGCTTCTAGGTGTGTGTATATATATTTACATGTATTTAGAGTTATATAAAATATACTACACCTAAATTTTTGTGCATTTTTATATATGGTCATATATGACTGCAAATACATATCTAAATACCAAATATACTATACATGTATTTTTACGTGTGTGTATATATAATATATATATTTATACTTATAGTTGCTGCTGATGGCTAGAAAAGCTCTTAAAAGGGTCCTGTAAATACTTTAGTAAGAAATGTCCCACTGGTGAGGGCAGGGAATTGGGTGGGTGATAGTCCATAATATAACCCTCTCCATGTGCTGAGTGCATACTGCAACCATGCATGGATGGGCCACATCCTGCCCTTCCTTCCTCATCCCCAGCCCCAACTAGAGCAGTGCTGTGAGGGGGTGAATTCATGGGGCTGGTTTTAGGTTGTTATATAGGGAGAGATGTGTCCCCCAGCGTTGCTGAACCTGTGCCCCTCAGTTTGCCCAGGCTGTGTGGGGCCAGTGGGAGCCCCTCATCACTTGTATGTCAATCCTCCTCTGTCCTGATGTCCATTGCTCCCCTTTGCTAGTGTTTGGCAGAGGAAGCTTTGATTTCCCTTTTCTTTTGGAAAGCACTTGGCTGCTGGAGGAGGGCAGCTTTGACTTAAACAAGCTTTTGGTGCCCCTCTGAAGCCTCAGTGCCTGCTCACAGGATCAGTAGCTGCTCTCACTTCTCATTTCCATGTATGTGTGACATTGGGGACAAGCAGAAAGGCAGTTCCCAGGGTCCTAGTCCTGTGCAGTGATCTGGACCAAACAAATCCTCCACACAGCAGCATCCTGAATGGAGAGACTGATGGCATGGAGACATCTCTGGTGCTCCTTGCAAGAGCTCCTCTGTGAGGAACTGCCAGCATGGAGATAAAGGCATTGCATTTCTCCCAGCAAAGAGACACCAAAGAGGGTTTGTAGGGATCTCAGCAGCAATCCCAGCAGGGATGTGTGTGGGAATGCCTGGGTGGAGGTGGGGGGTCAGACTTTTGGGCTGTACGTGAAGGATTCAGGATGACCTGGAGATGTTACTGCTGACCATTGCAGCTTTCCTTCAGGGGAACAAAAGCTTGATGGTCCCCAGGGCCAATGTTTTTAACACTGATAGGTGTATAAGTCACTATAAAGGGCAGATCTGCTATAAATGTTGTTTGCTGGTAAGGTGGGAGTACGTGCCTTGCACAGCCTCCTGGTCCTGGAAACCATTAGGAGGGTGGCTGCAGGCTTGGGTTTTCACACTGAGACTATCTGATAGTGTAATAGTCCCAGTGGAAACTTTAGTGCTCAGGAATATTTTGTGGATTTGGGAAAAATCCCAAGAGGATTTTTGGTTTCATACAGCAATTGCTTTTTGGCAGGTTTGGGATAGATGTAATCTGGTTCCCATTTGTGTCCTGAATTTTTAAATGGAACAGCCTGCCTTTGGTTCAAGCAGAAATAGAAATGGATGGAAGTAGGTAGAAAATAGTACTAATAGCAACAAGAACAACATCACTTCTATAAAAAAAATTGTTTGGGCAACTTTTCCCTTGAAATGTTGCATTTAGGAAGTGTATCTGTTGTCTTTTGGTCCCTTAAGTGGCTTTTTCCGTGGGTGGGATGCTGCTGTGGTTGGAAATCTGGAGTAAATCTGTAGAAGCTGATGAAATTGCTCCAGATTTGGCTTAGCACATGTGAAAGCAGAGTTTTGCCTCAGGGTAAGGTGTATCTCACGTGCAGCAGCAGGTCCTGCAGCATTTGCTGGCTCTCAGTGGCTTTGCCCAGCCCTGGTGTGTTCCACCACAGTGTGTGGCCATGCCATTCCCCATGAGCATCTGCATCTTGAAGTTGTAGCAGGTCATGATGATGGCCAACCCATGTCAAGGCAATGCCTTTTGAGGAGCAGGGTGGTCTGTAGGGGGATGCCACATCTCAGGAAAACATAGCATGGGATTAAATAACTGACCAGTACTTGAGATTATCTGCTCTGATCATATTCAGTAGCACAAATATAAATGTGCTTTAAACAACAGTAACTTCAGTGATTAAGGCTCAGGCTGGAAAAAGAAGGATACCCATTTTATTAATTTCATGAATAATTTAATGAATTAAAATTCTTTAAGAGAATTGCAGTCTCTATTTTAAAGACCCAAACCAACTGAAGTCAGTAAAAAACTGCTTTTCTTCTGCCTTCCTTCTTCAATATGTATGTTGTGAGCAGATATTTTACTGGAGCCCCTGCCAGGTGTGGGTGCCCCAAGGTGCCTGGAGGGCAGGAGGCATCTAGGTCACCCCAGGGACCTGGTCTGGGCTCCTGCACCCTGCAGAGACGGGAAGACACTTCTCAGGAGGACTGGCCCTGGAATGGCTACCTGTGGTGGGCAGGGGGTCTGTGCCAGTGACATGTCCCATCCCCTTGGAGAGATGCCCTTGTCTGCAGCATGCATTGGTTTGGGGTTGTTTTGTGAGGTGGTGGCTCCACACCATCAGCCATTACTATAATTTTCCCTATCTAAATCTGAGCTCTGCCATCTGGGAGTGAGAACTAAAGGCAATTATCTTATTAGCACATGTGTGTAATACCCTTATTAAATCTTTGCTTTTTAATGGCTGACTATAAATTGAGTGTAATGATTTAGTAACAGAAAGCTCATCATTTTAATATATATTTGGTGGGAAGAAGGTTTAATTTCTTTTTGCTTTAGACATGACACTTAAGAGTAATGCAAAGGTTCTACTTAGTGTGGGGTTATCACAAGCAGTTCTTCATGTGGCTCACATGAGGAACTGTGGATCCTTAGCCTAGAGTTTGTTGCCCATGTTAAAAAGTATGGAAAAGCTCTGAGGATCCATACGACAGAGTTCAATGCCTGCATTTTCAGTGAGAGAGCACTGTACAGTCTTTGTACTATTTTTGTTCTGTCCTTATCCCAGGCTCCTTTGTACACTGCAAGTTTGTGGGAATGACTCAGGGAGAAAGCTATTTAACCTAAAGGACACCACTGGCAAAAAAACATAGATGGATAAAGAGCAATGTCAGTGACTGGGAGTGGGAACAGAGAAGAATATTTGTGTTATCTGAGGAAGAGGATCCCAAAACCTCCTCCAAGTAGGGCAAAAAAGAAATTCCTTTCCTTCAGATGCTTTTTATTCTTGAACTAAAAAGGGAATTTTATAATGTGGTTGCTCAAAGTACCGAGGAGCTAGTCCTAGGTCCTATTTCACTTCTGGTTAATTAATGGAAGGGCTTAAATATCCAAGTGACATGGACCATGCCAGTGCTTTTCTGTAACATGATCCTTTTTAAAGGCAGTAAGTACAGTTAATCGTAGCTTAAACTCCTACATTGCAAGTGTCTTGTCTGGATGTTGTAGCTGGCTGATTTATGATTTATTTTTTTTTTTCCCCTAGTGGAAAAAGAATTCCTTCCTTAAGAATCTGCATGATGAATTTTGAGCCTGGAGTTTTCTTATGGCTTGGAGATCTGAATTTAAGGCATAGTGAAAATGTCTGCAGACTCTTTGCTGTAGTGACAAGTGGTGTGGCTGTAGCACAAGTATTGTCAGCCTTTGTATTTCACTCTTTCCTTGAGAGTCTTTTCCCTTCCTTTCATCTCTTGGTGATGCTTACCCTTTAATCTCAGAGCAGCGACAATGACATGAGTTGTCACTGTGCCACTGGCACTTTGATCAAAGCAGACATTTCAATTATTGATTCAATTCCTTGAATAAATTTAGGCTGGATGCATATTGTAGGCTCAGTGTTATAGCTGCAGAGGCAAATTCAAAGCTTTTATTATATAGATGCCTTAAAAATACACGTTTATATGCAGAGCCTAGTGCAGCCACTAAGTAACATGCATCCCTTCCTCCGTTGGGTTGATGCCCAGGTAACTGCTTGGTGCCTTGTGTTGAAAATACCCTGCCTGCATCTTGCCTCTCCTCCAGGACTGAGCCTGAGATAGGGAGAGAAAATCAATGAATTATTCTGACATAATAAAACCTGTAACCACCTGAGATGAAAGAGCTGTGACAGGCAGTGTTTGCCCCCACACGCCTGTGCACCTGATTTCCATCGGAAAGGCAGGGAGGCGCGGGCATCTGCAGGGGATCTCCTGGGCAGGCAGACTTGGCTTTCCTCTTTCCAGTATCCATCTGATCTCATGCCAAGTTTGAGAGCCTCTTCCAAGGCACCTTTGCTTTGCTTTGCTCATCCCCTTCGGTTTTCTTTGCTGAGGGGAAGCGTCTATGAAAATAAGCAGGAGGCCGATGTTTCAGAGAGTGTTGGTCTTTTGTGGCCAGGTCAGTTTGCTTTGTAAGCATGATTCCTTGGGAGACATGTGACTTGGCTGCCTCCAGTACCTTTTCTCATTAGTCCTGCTAGTGGTTTCTTGGACAAGGCATTTTTAGGAGAGTAAAATGATGATGCCTGAGCTTTGGAAACTCCAGGAACTCTTCTCGAGCAAGGGAATAGCACAACGTGGATCTTGGAGCTAATACTGGGATGAGGATTTCTTTCCCCAGACCAGGGAGCTGTGGAGGAGGAATTTGGTCTGGTGAACCCTGCCAGGCAGAGGGGTGAGGCTTCTTCCGGCTCAGATGTGGTAGATCCTTGGCTTTCATGTGGGAAATGAGAGGTGCTGCTTGCTCACATCTGGTGTGCATTATGTGGGTTGGATTTCTGGCCTGCAAGATGTTGCTCTTCTCCCGTGAAAATAATGTTAGTGATGCTTGTTCAATCCTCACGGGGCTTACGAGCCCTGGCAATGGATGTGATGCTCCCAAGCAGAATTAGAGGGTGCAGGAGTGAGTCAACTGCTGTAGAAGTGACCTAGAAAAAGTGTGTATATCAACTGGGGAGCTGCTGGTGGGAAGCAATCACCAAGGTGTGACTGATGCCCTGCTCTTTGTCAGAACCGGGACTATGAAGGAGTCCCAGCACGGCTGGAAAAGAGCTGTCAGTGGCACCAAGAGCATCCTTTGCAACGCTGTTGGAAATGACACCTCCTTTTTTTTTTTAGGTGAATCAAGAAACAGGACATGTGAGTTGATATTTTCTGAGTAGAGGAAACTCAAATCTACATCCCAGCCTTGGGAGGCACAGCCACAAGGCTGTGTGGCTGGGGTACAGTGTTCCTCCCTCTCCAAACTAGGCTGATGCTTAGGAGAGAAAGTAAGGTTCATGGGCCTGGGTGCATGTGGAGGGGTTCCTGCAACCTGTTAGAGCAACAGGTGGGTCCACCCTGGAGAATTCATGGCACAGCCTTTGGGCAGCCCCTGGGACCCTGGAGCATTTTGACTGTCCTTTTGTTATTTCCCTTAAGTAATTCTTCTGTTTTCTTGTTGACCTGAGATTTTTATGCAGTGACAGGGCAGAGAAAATGTTTTCAAAGTGGAATAAGGTATTTATATTCCTCTCTGGCTTGGCTGTGAGACAGAAGGACAGATGTGGGTTTGGAAACTGCCATTTTTGTTCTGTCATTTTCACACCTCCCTTCCAAACCCTGGCAGAGTTGTGTAAAGCTGCCTCAGTTACTTTTCAGTTTCAGATGATTACTTTGGAAAGCTTTTGAAACACCTCGGTCTCTTTCAAATTGCTAGGTCAGTAGGGTACAGATTGGAAGAGGATTTTTTTGGAGGATAACTCTCTGTTTTTGTTTGGCTGTGTGGTTTTTGGGTGGCAGAGGAGGAGCAGTATGTGCCAGCAGCGTGGGCTGTGCTGCAGGCAGCCACAGAGCAGTACCCAGGCAGGCAGTGGGATGTGATGCAGAAACTCAGGCATCACCTGGCTGTTGCCTTGAGGTGTTGCCTCTAAATAGCAGCAAACTGTCTTTGCATAATGGGCACCTTTTGGTGTTTACCTGGAAGCAAGAGTACTTCTTGGGGTTGTTGTTACTGCTCTAAAAGCACAGCTTTCCTGTAATGTGGCAGCAGTGAGCTTCCTATAAGGCTTTGCTTTAGATCCTTTTCAAAACCTGACTGAAACCACATCAGAAATGGGAAATATTTAAGCATTGCTCCTCTGTCTTTGGGTCCTTGGTGACTACCTGGTGTTAATCTTAGCAAATTATTCCATTAAATAGTTCTGAGTCTTAAAATGAATTGCTCTGCTGTGTAGTAACCCTCCAGGATAATGTCTGCTTCTGTAAGATGTAATGCATGTTTATCTTTAAAAACAACCAACAACAACAAAACCCCACAAACAAACAAAACCAAAATACAAAACCAACCAACCAAAAAAGAATTAGTGTCAGGCAGTCACTTAAATGTGGGAGAGGGAGTCAGTGGAGATGCAGAAATGAAGGCCTGGAGCAGTTAGTTGATCAATTCAGCAAGGACTAGACAAGGCCAGAAACGTGGTCATGTCTTACAGGGTTGACTATAAGAGGCATTGGATATGTGGCAATAGAGGAGATGATGTCTATGGACTGGATTGTATCCTAAGCACACTGGGGTCAAAGGAGCTTTGGAAGGGGGAGAGGAGAGGACACAGCACAGCAGGCAGCTGACTGCAGGCACCTACAGAGGTGATGGAGTTGGCTTTTCTTTGGCAATGATGGTGACAAAACACAGGGCAGCAGCCATGGTTTGTGGCATAGGACATTTGGGCTAGATGTGGGTAGAAAGCCCTTCCCCTGGGGACATATCCTTGGAGGGATGATGGTCTCCTCATCACATCTCATTGTGATGAGGGAGAAAAGACCTGACTCCTTCAGCCTTTCCTCTTAAGGGCAGGTTCTACAGCCCTTCGATCATCTTTGGGGCCCTCACTTGGAAGCTCTCCAGTCTCTCTGTGTCTTTCTTGAACTGTGAGGTCAAGCCAATGTCACTCCTGGCTTAACATTGCTGTGATGTATTTTGTATGAACTTGTTAAAACAAGCACCACTGAAGAAAACCACCCCTGAGAACAGATTTAGGATGAGCCTTGTTGCTTGCCAGGGAGCTTGTTCTTGCTCACTGATTGTGAAAGAGGTTGGGAGACTAATCTGGCTGTTGATGTCCGCAGGGTGCCGGAGCTTGGATGTGTAGCTCCTGTGCAGTTGGTCTGCCAGACCCATTCCCATGGCCCTCCAGCTACATCCTCTCTCTACCATATTAAGAACATCTGGACAAAGTGATTTATAAACTCCTTCCCTTGATAGCACTGGCTATATTTTATGTCTCAGCAATTTTCTGTATTGCTGAACTATTATTCATGAGCAGATTTTATGGTAAAGCCTTTCCCAGACTTTAGCCCTATTGAATGTGTGGCTGGGTCCTCACCTGTCCTTCTTTCCTTGCTTTTACCCACTCTCTTTCAGTTTTATGCTGGCTCTGTTTGCTTCATGTCCTTGGGATGTGAGCTTCTGACTTGTCACCGTTAGTTCTCAGAAGCCTTTCTTTGTACCTGGACTGGGGACCTTGAAGGCCAGGCTGGGTTGGTGTGTGAAACAGCACTGATGACTTGGTGGCTGCCTCTTGTTCCTCAGAGCTAATGTGTTATTTGAGTGGTGAGGACAGAAGAGCTGATTTGCTTAGTGGCCTCAGCAGGGCTTCTCTGGCACTGAGAATATATATTTTTACTTCTGTTATAAGTCATGGCTTTATATTTTGTCATTCAAGTGTTTTCTTTACTGATCTCCTATTCTTCTGTCTTACAGGCTCCACATCTGTTTGTTACAAGCCTACCAGCCCAGTCCAGGTACTAGAAGACACTGGCTTTCTTTACCAGGACCACCAGTTGTTTGCTGGGAGGCATGAAGTTTCTCCAGTGACAACTGAAGTGATCAGTGCCAAAGAAAAAGCTGGTAAGTGTATGGCAACACTTCCACACAAATCCCCACTGCATTTTCTTCCAGGTTTCTCCTGAAGCATAAATTGAGCAGTTTAGACCATTTAAAAAAATCATATTTACAGACTTGAAGGCCAGTCTCATCCTCAGGACACTCAGAGTGGAGTTACCTTTGAGCTGAGTGTTATGACCCACCGTGATTTGTCACCTCTGCTTGTGGAGGATGCAGTGTTTTTGTTTGTCCTTCAGGACATTCCTGCTCTTCACTCTACAGCTGGACTGAGGTCCATAGCTTTTTTCCTGATGGAGCAGGGTTGCAGGCACCCTGTAGAAGGCTCATGGTCAATCCCTTTGGACTTCTATGATAGGCAACTAAAGCACATCTCCCAGGTATCAGGATGCTGGCAGATGGCTAGTGCAGGGGTGGAAATCCTTCTGATGTATGCTGAAGAGCTGCCTTGACTGTGTGCTCTTGGCTTTGTCCACATTCCTCAGGCTTATCCCAGTTGTAGTCTAGCAGCCTGGGCTGTATGTTGGGAAGAATTTTATTGCATGTCTGCAAAAATGTCCAGTGTGGTGAGGGTTTTGCACACTGTGATAACATCAGTAAAGCAGTAAGAGTTTGCTTTAACTGCAGGGACATATAAAGTTGATGAATGCTTGGCTGTTGTGCAGACAGGTAGATGGAGATGTGTGTGTCTGTGTGTCTTGCTGGCTCAAACACCAGGCTGGGGGGGCTGACAGACCCTCTGGAAGGTGGTGGCCAGGCTGGAACTGCAGTGAGTCAGACTGGCAGGCAGAAAACATTGTCCTAGGGAAAGCAGGAGAAGTGTATCTCAGAGGGCAAGCACGGAGTGAAACACTCCTCTCTGCCTTGAGCCCCACAGTCATCTTGAAGGCTTTGCCACAGAAATGTTAGTGGAAATGACCTATTCTTATGTTTAAGAGTCAAAGGCTTTTCTTTCCCTCTGGCAGCTGGGTTGTAAGTAAGTTATCCCACAGCATGTGCAGTAACTGATGAAACCTCAGGGATATACCAGACCTCAAGAGAAAGTTTGCTTTTTAACTACTTTCAAATGCCAAAAAACAAATGTAAGCCCTTCTGACAAACTCCTCTGAGAATTGGAAACAGCAGGAGAGAGAGAGAAGGTTGCCAAGAATAACCTAAAAAAACTGAACTGAAAACAGTACCTCCTTCTTGCCTAGGCACATGGGAGGACTCTGCCCAGAGCTGTGGGCTTATTCTTACTTTGTCTGCACTGGGGTCTTTCAGGAGCACCCCTCTGGGCTCAGACGCCATTCAGACAGACAACTTACATCACTTCTGGGATGGGTGTGAGAAGAGAACCCCAGGAGGGAGGGATTCCAGTTTCCCAGCCCTGGTTATGTGCCACTAGATGCTTAGCTCCAGGCAGGCTCTACTTCATATGTAGTGCAAAAATGATGCCATTGCCTCTGAATAATTTCAGTAGGCTGTGTTAGGGCTGTGTAGGTAATCCAGCTGTGCTCTTAAAATGCTGGCATTAAACCTATGAGTGAAACCCAGCAAAATTACAAGTTAATGTTAATTCCCTTAGAAATGCTGTTATTGACCAGAAGGCAAATTACAGTTTTAGAGGAAGATGCCAGAGTACAGATTATTCTTTAATTACACTTTTAGGACCCTTTTATTTTCAGTGTCATTTCATGGTTTTTCTGCAACACATTCTGCCTTTTATTTTGTCATGGCAGGCAGTGAACTTGGGAGGGGATTTGACTCATCTGACTTAGACCATCACAAATGCAGCATCTTAGTTAGTACTGCCATACAGGCTACCTCTGTGAGCTGTGCACAGCTTTGCTAGGAGGGGAGGTCACACACTGGAACAGGTTTCCTAGAGAGGTTCTCGATGCCCTAAGCCTGTCAGTGTCTAAGAGGCATTTGGACAGTGCCCTTAATAACATGCTTTAGCTTTTGGTCAGCGCTGAAATGGTCAGACAGTTGGACTAGATGATTGTTTAAGGTCCCTTCCAACTGAAATTATCCTATCCTATTTGTGTTTTAGAAAAGACCAAACTTCCATGTGACATCACCTGTCCCTCCATTGGCATGGGATGGGATTCAGAGCTGTTAGTATGGGATGCCTAGAGTATTAGTTAGACAATGGAACAGGTTGCCCAGAGAAGTTGTGGAAGCCTCATCCCTGGAAGCTTTTAAGACAAGGCTTGATGAGGCCCTGGGTAACCTGATCTAGTGGATGGTGTCCCGGCCGGGCAGGAGAGTTGGAACTAGATGATCTTTGAGGTCCCTTCCAACTTTGATGATTCTATGATTAAGGAGGGAAGAGCAAGGGAGGGGACAGGAATAAGTTTTTAAGAGTCACTGCGTGGGAAAACCGAAGGAGTCAGAGCTCCAAGGCAACAGAACTAATGACTACCCATCTCTCTCCCTGCCCAGCTGAGGAGGCCCTCTGCACCCTGCGCCCACCCAGCTTCCGCCGGGTCCCAGAGGCGGAGATGCGAGGGGCGGAGGAGGTGGCAGCCGGCACTGTCCTGCAGCGCTTGATCCAGGAGCGGCTGAGGTATGGCAACCCCAGCGAGAACATGAACCTGCTGGCCATACAGCACCAGGCGACGGGCAGCGCTGGACCCTCCAACAGCACTGCCAGCACTCTCTCTTCCGCAGAAAACCTTGTGCCCGAAGAGCCTCCAATGGTCCAGCCGTCAGGGCGGCAGGAACCGCAGGGGCAGGAGCACCAGGGGGACGGTGCTGCGATGGAGAAGCAGCCCCGGGCCCCACAGCCCCCGCACGGCACCGAGGAGCTCCCCACCTACGAGGAGGCTAAGGCCCAGTCTCAGTTTTTCAGAGGCCAGCCACAGCTGCCAGGCACCACCACCACGCCGGCTTTCTATGGTGCCTCCGGCCAGAAGTCCAGGACGGAGGGGAGGCCGACGGTGAACCGGGCTAACAGCGGGCAGGCGCATAAGGACGAGGCGCTGAAGGAGCTGAAGCAGGGCCACGTCCGCTCGTTAAGTGAGAGGATCATGCAGCTCTCGCTGGAGAGGAACGGGGCAAAACAGCATCCCCCAGCCCCGGGCGGTGGAAAGGGCTTTAAGGTGGCCCCTCTGCCTGGTAAGGCCACGGACCCACGGGGCCCGCCACCTGAGTACCCCTACAAAGGCAAGGCAGCGGCTCCTGG
This sequence comes from Galbula dea, assembly GCA_013399015.1. NCBI lineage: Eukaryota > Metazoa > Chordata > Aves > Piciformes > Galbulidae > Galbula > Galbula dea. Next base: position 123,094 of record VWZX01005924.1, read on the forward strand.
CAGCAAGGCACAGGAGCATGGGCTCTTGTACGGTGAGCAGCTGGCACAGGATGTCCTCAAGGCCTCCTACACCGCCCCACAGCCTGCCCGGGCAGAGATGGCTCTCGTCCGCTACCAGCCACCCCCGGAGTATGGCGTTAGCAGGTAACAGCTGTCAAGGGAAGGGTGGGTCTGTCACAGGGGCCTGATCCTGCCCTCGCTGGAGAAGCTGGCTTCAGCAGGGCTTGGGGCTCTTGTAGACATGGCCCCTGCAGGCTTCAGCCTCAGATGTACGGTGGGGACATCACGCCCCTGTGGATGGCCCTGAATGGGACAATTGGTGGAGGCACCTGCATCTCCAGGAGGGCTATATAAAGCATATACACCACTCCTGCCCTACTTAAATCTTCCCAACAGAGCCCACATTAGGCTTTCAGAGTACTGGGCCCCTCGTGCTGGGCCTCCCTGCGAGCACGGGTTTATTCCAAGCGCATTAAAAGTAATCCAGTGCATTTGCTCATTGCGAGCTGATCCCTGCCCAGTGCCCGGGCAGGTTTGCTGCCTTCAGAGGTGAACCTGCACATTGAGGGCTCCCTTTTCCTTGCTGTACCTAAATACAAGTGTTTCTCGTTTCATCCCTGTCTCTTGGCAACCTGGACAGCATTTTCCTGGATTTGGGAGGCTGGTGTTGTCTGGTGTGACTGTGGATTGTTTTCATGTTGCAGGCTGCCTCGTTGGGTCCTTTCTGACCCCAGAATCCCCAAAGGTTTTGTCTGTGTTGAGTTAGGTTGCATGCACTTGCTTTGCCACAGCACAGGCAGGGAGAAAAGATGGCACAGCTCACCCAGCTCTGCCTTTCTGAAGCTGGTCCAGCATGAAATCAGGGGCTGAACACTCTACCTGGTTTTGAAATCTAGTCCAGGTGCCTAATCAGCAAGGTTAATGCTGAAACACCCCTTGATTTCAGTGCAGCTTTCCACACTGGGAGGGTGGGCCAGCCCCTAGCCTTATCCCAAGGCTCTGCTGGGTCACACCAACAGCTGTGGGGAGAAACCCCCAAGGTTGTGATGGTGTGTACTGCTCGTTCCCAGTAAGGCAGCATGGTTTAGCTCCCAAATCACAGTGCAGGAGAGATGCTTGATATCCTTGTGTGCTGTTGTCTTTGCATGACAGTGGAGAAATGGCCCTCCTGGCAGGTTTAGGATCACTGGAGCAATGTGTTGTGCAGCAGAGGGCTGGCAGCGTGGCAGAGCAGAGCTGCTGCAGCTTGCAGGCTTACAAAAAACTATTGGGTGGTGTCTTCCCTGCAGCTCAGCAAGTGCCTGAATACCTCTCCATCAGCATGTATTCCTGCTGGCTACTCCAGCCTCTGTTTCCAGGGGTAGCTGAGGAGGTTAGCATAGCTGGGGGTTGTTTCACCAGAGCTAGGTTTGGTGTAAGGTGTATGGGCTCTCTTGTGCTTTCTGTAAGGTGGGTCTGGGTCCTAGTGTGCAAATGAGGATTTTCAGCTCCTTCTTACCTCCTTTGACACAGTGCCTAGATTTTTGGGGATGTTTCCTGCCTACATGTTCCTGCCAGCCAGGTTTTAGACAGTATTTAGCACTAGCAGGACAGTTGCTTACTTGCAGACTGCATCTTGTGCTGTTGTTTTGCACAGCACCAGCAGCCAGGTGGACATTTGGCTGTGCAGATGTTGAGAAGTGTGGTCTCCATCCTCATCTTGGGCTTGTTTCTGTGATATTTTTTGGTACATGAATGTCAACATTTCACACACTTGGCACACTGAAATACTCACTGTTGGCATTGCCAACATTAACTTGTTCTTAGTTGCTATGAACTGATTTGATTTCTTCTCTTATGCCATATCTCAGCTTGTAAGTGGCAGTTTCAAAAAGTGCCTTCTGCCTCAACTATTCCTCTCTATGGAAAGGGTTAAGGCAGGTTACCTCTCTGAGGACACCAACCCACTCTCTGCTAGAGGGCTTGCCTGGGCAGTAACCCCTGAGCACTGCTGGAGGAGTGTGGAGGGCTGGGTTCCTCCCAAGTGCAAACTTTCTTGTGCCTCTGCTTTTGCTCACTGCTTCCTCCTTTACCTGGGCTCTGGAGAGGCTCACAGTCAGCCATCTGGTTGAGGTTAGGGACTGCCTGGTTTCATCAGGTTAATGGAAGAGTAGGGTTTGGAAGAGGCTGTTTTTTCTGTTAGAGGAGCAAGCAAGGTGAGAAATTCCAGCCTTCATCTCTGTGGGAGGGCCTGGGAAAGAAGCTAGTGGAAACAGAGCTTTGCCCATGTGCAGATGGGAATCTCATGTATCCTAGCATCTCCTTCCCTCTGTCTTGGACATATCTGTTCCCCCAGCCCTTCCATCCTGAAATCCTCTGGACAGGGACAATGTAGAAGGCTTCTGCCTTCCAAAAAAGAGGAGAAAAGCAGAGTTGCATTGATCCAGAGGAAACACACTGTCTAGTCCTTCTGTGACAAGGGGGATGTGGCTGTAAACCCACAGATACTGGCAGGGAGCAGTTGCAGGTGATGGGGTAACTGCAGCTGCTGCTTAACTTGCTTTTTTGGTTTGTGTTTTCTTTGGCATGTGGCTGGATTTAAAGGGAATGTTGCCTTTATAATTGCTGTGGTGAAATCTCACAACTTTACTGTAAATCTCAAGATATTTGCTGTTGTCCTGAAGACCTCCTAGAGTCATATAATCCTGTGGTAATCTCAGCTTTTACATACATTAGTCTTGGTGACCTCTGCTTTACAGACATCACAACTGAAGAGCAGAGCTTGAACTGTGAAGTTTAAAAGGCCAAAAAAAAAAACCAACCCAGAAGGCAAATAAAAAGGAACCAATTTTTGTTCCTGGTTTAAAATATCAGTATTTTTAAGCCAGTTGCTTGATGCTTGGGGCCTTGACTCATGACTTCTGAATGCTTTAAGTTGGCCAAATGTAATAATCTTCAAAAAATCTTTCCTTTCCTAGATGTGCAGCTGTTCCTGAATAGTCTCATAGCTAACTTTCCTTAGGTGGGTATTCAGAGAGTCACAGCTTGTCAGGTAAAGGGGCTTGGGAATAATCTCATTTAGTCTTTTGGACAGCACTGTGAATTAATTCCAGTTTGTGAAACATTCTGCCCTGGTGATTATAACATTCTCTGTCTGGAGAATCCATCATGGCCTTCACAGACTTGTTCCACTAGCTAATTGCCATCTCTGGCACAGATCTGCATCTCAGTTTTAGCTGTGTTTTCTAGTTTCCAGTTGGAGTTTTGCAATATTTTTGTCAGATACAGTGAGGAGCCTTGTGCTGTTGGTCCTTTAATGCATTTAACAGATGGAGCCTGGAGCCCTCTCATTATTTCATTGTTGTCAAAACCCCCTCTTTTTTTTTGGCTGTGGAAAGCTGACCTGGACACTGTTGCAGTGCTAGCTGAACCAGAGGCTAATCAGATATAATATGACCTCTGCAATGTGCCTCAATGTTCCTTGTTTATGTAGCTCATTAACACTTGCCATTTCAGATGTTGGCACCCTGGGAGCTCCCCATCCAGCTTGTTATCTGGTCAGGCATGTGAGGGTAGTCACAGCCCAGGGTAGGATTTCCCACCCTTTTACTCTAGCTTGCTGTTTTTATTCCTGGGTGGATGAACTTGGACCTGCTCAAGTCCAGATTGTTTCTCTGGGCCCTGCTTAAGCAGTGATCCAGATCACTCAGTGTAATGAATCCTCTTCAGGGCTGTCAGACCCTGGTGTCTTTTATCCAGGGTGATTTCCTTCTCCACACCATGAATAAAAAGCATGTCTAATGCACATGAAGCCTTGAACTGGAGACACTAGTGCTTGTTGAGGAGACTTCATTAGTGGCTATGTAATCAAGCAGCCACTTTTTGATCCTTATTTAATCCATGGATTTTAAAAGACAGCATGCAGCTCAAGAATAAAGCTGAGCTATTTTTAAATAGATCCCTTTTTTTGTGTGTGTGTGCCTCATAAGATTCCACCCTGCCTGGATGCAGAAGCCTGTATTTATCTGCTGGAATAGTCTGTGCCTTCTCTGGTTATTTGTGTGTTAACTGCCCCCCCCCTGCTGTTTTGAGACAACCTGTTGATATTTACTCATTCAACCACATATATGTGGCCACTGAGGGGACTACAAGGAGCTCCTTTTCCTCCTTGAGAGGCAGGCATGCTGGCAGCATGAGCAGATGGATGTCATGGCCAAGCTGACTTCTGCTGCTGTATCTCTGCAAGGTCAGTCCAATCATGACTGTGGGTCAGAGGCTGTGCTTCCAGCTGGTGTGGATGCTGGCAGCTCTGCAGAAGAGCTTTGTATCCTCTCTTAGTCTAAGCTGTCTTTCATTAAAATAAATGAAAGAGAAATGGAGCTGTTCCCACAGCTTGGTTGCTGCCCATGTAATTTCTCCTTCCTCTTCTGTGTGATTATCCTGATCAGTTCCTCTAGGAGCACAGAGGTTGAGGAAGGCACCTTTTTGCTTTGCTAAGAATCAACAGGGCTTTAGAAGGAGTATTTGTTCTGAGTGTGGATCCCTGGGAAGAAACACAATATTCTGTCCCTCTCTAACTCCAGAGGATATCTTTAATATGGTGTCTGCCTTTTCAGATGATCATTTTCCTGCAAATCTTGATGTAATCACCCCCAAATAAGCCAGGCCAAGTCTTTCCAGCATGCAATGTGCACTTGCAGCTCAGAAGGCTAACCGCGTCCTGGGCTACATCAGGAGAGGCATGACCAGCAGGTCTAAGGAGGTGATTCTGCCTCTCTATTCTGCCCTTGTAAGGCCCCATCTGGAGTACTGTGTACAGTTCTGGGCTCCTCAGCATAAAAAAAAAGATGTGGACCTCTTGGAGAGGGTCCAGAGGAGGGCCACAAAGATGATCAAAGGGCTGGAGCACCTCCCCTACGAGGACAGGCTGAAGGAATTGGGGTTGTTCAGCCTGGAGAGGAGAAGGCTTAGAGGGGGCCTTATAGCAGCCCTTCAGTACCTGAAAGGGGATTATAAGGCAGAAGAAGAGAGACTTTTCTCCTGGTCTGATTGCAGCAGGACACAGGGGAGTGGCTACAAGCTGAAGGAGGAGAGGTTTAGGCTGGAGATTAGAAGGAGGTTCTTTACCCAAAGGGTGGTGAGGCACTGGAACAAGTTGCCCAGAGAGGTTGTGGAGGCCACATCCCTGGCAGTGTTTAAGGCCAGGCTGGATGTGGCCCTGGGCAACCTGGTCTAGTGCATGTGGTGTCTCTGCCATGGCAGGGGGGTTGGAACTAGATGATCTTTAAGGTCCCTTCCAACCTGAGCCATTCTATGATTCTATGATTCTAACAGTCATCACTTCACTGGAGATGTGAGTCCAAGACTGCAAAATGATGTTTGAAGCAAACCTTTGTGTTTACAAGGTGCTGCAACTGTTGCTGTTTCTGTAAGCCAGAGGATACCATGAGGATTGTGTCTTGGCTATGGCAAGTACCAGCATTTAATGATGGGTCTGTAACTGTGTTTCCTTGCACAATGACCATCAGACTGGGCTCACTGACTTTCTCATGATCCTGCCTTTTTCCCACATGGCAACAACAGATTATTTACAGCTAGGAAGAATAGCATTTGAAGTCTGCTTCATGACTGCTGAAATCAGGTAGACAGCTGAGTCTGAGGTTAGTATCCAGATGCAAGGACAGGAATAAGCACCTTTCACACACTTTTTACTCTCATGGTAAGGTAAAAGTCTAGGACAGCTTTAGAGAAGGCACCTCAGAAATGCCTCTTTCTCTTTGCTGACTCAGCTGGAGCATCTAGAGAGAAGTTGTGAGATGAAGTTCTTCTTACTTCAAGAGTTGAAGTAGGGCAGTCTGCCCTAGAGGGCAGAGAGTTCAGAGGAAGATGAGCTAATGCCATGGTAGGTTGGAAACAAAGTCCTTCCTCCACTGGCCACTCTTCATCCCTACACAGAGGAGAGCTACATTGTACCTGGAAACAGGGCAGTGCTGAACTTTCCAGAACATTTACAGGCACTTTCATTTCATTACTTCTTTATACTGCCCTGTTTTATTGAACAATAGGTTTTCTGTATTTATGGTTTCCTGCTGGTCAGCAGCAAATGGACTTCATCATTCATTGTCCTTTCAGGGTTTCTTATTCCTACCTACAGCTACAAATTCCTCCCCTCCACTGCTCACTCCCAAGTTCCTTTGTCTCAGTTGTTCCCAGGAGTCCCACTACAAGAGGCATATTAAGACCATGCTGAAATGTGGGGGTTTGGGTGGCCTTGCTGAATTCTGAGGGAGTGTGTCATGAAGTTGAGGTCCATAGTCAGTTATTGTGCTGGAGACACTGCATTGCAAGCTATATATAGCAAGCTATTACACTGCAAGCTGTACATCACTTAGAGAGTGCAGTCTGGTAACTCTAGCATGGTAGCCCTTGGAAAGTTTACTGCCTGTCTGATGCTCCCTAATCTAAAAGCTGGTTTCATTAGCACATTGCAGATGTGTATAGGAGCTCTGCTACAACAAGAATGTCAAGAAAAAAAGATGTTTTCAATAGAAATTTAGCTGCAGTGTTGCAGAGCTGTCCAAAACTCATCATGTTCCACAGTTTCAAGCTTTTAAGAAGGATGGGTTTTGATGAAAATATGGTTGGCTGGAAGACTGTAACCTGCTCTAATGCAGAGTAAAATCAACATTTAAAGTACAGTAGAAGCATTTTGAGAATGTCATTCTTTCCTAAGTCCAAAGGAGCTCAGGGTAATCCTGATTGCTTCATTTCTGGGGAGCTTTATGTGAGGGGTTGTATCTGAATTAAGCTGATGTTATAACTCTCCTGCTTCTACAAATGTTGATTTGTTAGTATGAATTGCTGTGTTGATTTTATTGCAGATACACTGGGAGATTTTCCAGTAGGCTTAGTCAGAGTTAAACTGGGACAGATTAAGCAGGGAAAAGGAAAAGTCAGAAAGATGTTCATTGTGTTGAACAGTTTTGCTTCAAGAGATGTAACATCAGTTTTGCCAGTGGAGTTTCCAAGCTGGAAAACACTTTGGAGACTCTCTCCTGTGGCCTTGGCTAGTGAGACTGTGGTGCCTAGCTGCTGATACAGGCTGTAAATCTTTAGTAGCTCAACAGATGGTTTGTAGTTCAAGAAGATGGGGATCCTAGGGAGCTCTCCTCTCTCTGTAGTGTAAAGGTAGACAGACTGAAGTGCAAGTGAAAAAGTTAAATTGATGGGAAGTAGAGGTTTCCCAAAAGTACAGTGTTGAGAGTTCCTGCAACTGTTTAATGGGTGTGTCTATGACCAGAGAATGTACTGCTTTATTAGGAGAAAAATAATCACTGTATCTCCACTGGTTTAGATTCAGAGATCAGAACTGGCATAGGTTGCCCCCAGAGAAGCTGTGGATGTCCCATTACTGGAAATGTTCAAGGTCAGGTTGGATGGGGCTCTGAGCAACTTGATCCAGTGAAAGATGTCCCTGGCCATGGCAGGGAAGTTGGACTAGGTGATCTTTAGAGGTCCCTTCCAACCCAAACCAGCCTATGGTTCTCTGAATTACTGTATGTTTTGTTGCCCATAGAGCAACTCCCTGCCCTCCTGTCCTTTGGAAAGTTTTATCCACTTTCAGTAGATGTTTACCTCTTAAGTCATTAGGCTGCACCTCTGCCAGAGAAGAAACGTGCCTGGGGCAGAGAGCAAACCCTCCTGGCCCTGGGAGTTGCCCAGTGGGAATGGCCTCTATCCTCTGCTCCTGAGCTGCCTCCATAGATGTTTAATCTACCAGGGGAGACACAGCCTTAGGGTATGTCTATGCCATACTGGTAATAGCTGTCTTGAGGCCAAGGTGAGCTCAGGCTTTCCTAATGCAGGGTTCATGAAGCTTGGCTGGCATCTTTCTCCAGAGGACACTGAGCCTGAAGTGAAGCTGAGAGCTTTTGAAAAGCTTGCTTTGAGAAGCTGTGTAGGTGCTGAAGACAGCAGTAATCATATTTATGATGTATTTATATAGCACAATATCTTCTGTCTGAAAAATAGCATTCATAGATCTTTGAGGCCCAATGGGGTAAATACATCTATTGGTTAGGTCTCCTGCCTAAAATACAACTTTCAGAAGGTGCTTCATTGCAGACTTCAGGTGGGGTCCAGCAGCCAGCTTATTTTCCAGCCAAACTGGACCCTCACACAGATGTCCCACGTGGCCTGGGTTGAGGCTCTTAGACAAGCATGGTGTAGAAATTTCACAGCTTTGGCATCCGGGCTGAGGAGTGACTCAGGCTGTGCACAGTGAGGCTCTGCATGGGGCCACTCACCCTGGCTGAGGCTTTGAGGCTGCCTCTGCAGTGGATGGAGGGATAGAGATGGATCCAGTGCAGACAAGCTTTGAGCTGTTCCCTGCTGAATTTCCCCCTTTCGAAACAGAGGCAGCCTCTCTTCTCCAGTTTGCAGAGCTGAAATGCAGGATAGACATGAGGGACTCCAGTACCACCCAGCCACCAGCTGCAAGGTTAGCCTCCCTGATAAGATGTCCTCCTGGGTTGTCCTTCAGCCATTGCAAATCGTGGCCTGGGTGGGTTAAAGAAGCCACACGCTGTCTGAGAGCTTAGCCCACGAGCAGGTCTACTGCCAGCCTGCGCCTTCCCTTTCCCCGACACGAGCCTGGTGGGTGATGGATGCCGTTAGTCAGGGAGTGACACAATGAGGTCTCAACGCTGGAAGATGGCTTTCATGACTCACCAGGATTGACCAGGGCTGTGCCTCCAGCAGCTCTGCAACAGCCCTTCCCCTTGCTGCTTGCTAACGCCGCTCAGGGACGCTGCTTCGCTCACATCACTTCCTTTCACCTCCCGGTTCGGCCCCGATCAGCTCCAGGCAGGGAGCGGTGTTTGAAGGGTGAGTAATGCATCCCTTGTGCTTCCTTCCAGCTTGTCGGCTTACGCTTCTCAGCGCTGGGGTTTGTGGCAAGGGGGGACAGGGAGAGGCTGGCTGCCTGCTGAAATATTAGCTGTTCACCTAGGCAAAAAGGCCGTTTCTGAGTCAATGCTTCCTTTATCCATTCGTGCCAGATGTATGCATCACTGTCAAGGGGACAATTTACTGTATTTGCCAGTCCTTGCTATGATTGTTGGTCTTCAGGAGTGACTAAGGACCGGAATCACCACCGTACAGTTATAACCCCAGCAATAAACCATTCAGTCATTAGGCAAAAGCTCCTGTGTGCATTTTGAGGGCACCATGGCTCTAACACCTCCCCCACGTGTGCTTCTCTGCAGCCGACAATGCCAGCCACCCTTCCCGCCGCCACCAGCCCAGCAGCACAGCCCCATGTCCTCGCAGGCCACTGCCGCCACCGGCCCTCTGCTCCCGTTGCCGGCCCCCACCGCTGCTCAGCCAGCGACACCGACGCTGCCGGGCCAGCAGCTGACGCCCGATGCCTTTGCCATTGTGGAGCGGGCACAGCAGATGGTGGAGATGCTCTCCGAGGAGAACCACGTGCTGCGGCAGGAGTTGGAGGGCTACTATGAGAAGGCAGACAAACTACAGAAGGTAAATGGAATGGTGGGGATGGGACCTGGGCAGGGAAGTCACCTTGGTGCTTCTGCATTTGAGTCCCCCAAGCTGGGCTTCGTAGTAATGTCACTGCAACAGGGATGCACCAGCGGCCATTCGTGTCCAAAGAAGGGCAACGAGGCTGGTGAAGGGTCTAGAGCTCAAGTCTTAATGAGTGGCAACTGAGGGAACTGGGGTTGTTTTGTCCAGAGAGAAGGAGGCTGAGGGGAGACCTTCTCACTTTCTGTAACTACCTGAAAGGAGGCTGTAGCGAGGTAGGGGTCAGTCTCTTTTCCCAGGTAACTAGCGATAGGACAAGGGGAAATGGCCTCAAGTTGCACCAGAGGAGGTTCAGGTTGGATATTAGGAACATTTTTTTCACTGGAAGAGTAGTTAAGCATTGGCACAGGCTGCCCAGGGAAGTGGTGGAGTCACCATTGCTGGAGGTGTTCAAAAAACATGTAGACATAGCACTTTGTGACATGTTTTACTGGGCATTGTCATGTTGGGTTGATGATTGGACTTGGTGGTCTTCGAGGTCTTTTCCAGCCTTAATGAGACTATGATTCTGTGGTCTCTAACCATTGCCTTTTCATGGAAGGGTAATCCTGTACCCAATGGCCTGCAGGCTCTCCAGCCTTTAGGGCAGAATGGGTCAGCACATCACATGTGTCTCAGTTGAGGACTTTCCCCTTCCATCCTTCCAAGCTGGCCTCACTAGCACTTTCCCTGGAAGTCTCCTGTGGGCAGTTTGCTCCTGGTGCAGCTGGGTCCTGCACCATCTGTACATGTGATAGAACTGCAGATCAAAAGCATTTGAAGACAATGACCACATCTGTCCTGAGCAGTCTTGGTCACCACAGTGCACTCATGTGGTGCTCCATGCTCTTTAGAATTGTAGCAGTCATTGGTGAGGTTGCCCATTATTTGCCAATGCATTAACTTGATTGTTTCAGTGGCTTTATGATGTCTAAGACCTGCTGTTAGACACCTTTGAACAGGTTGGTTCAAAAAGCACTACCCCCTTATCTGAAGGAACCATTTGGTAAAGTCTTTGCTCAAAAGCCCTTTTGCAAAGAGATCCTGCACCCTCTTTTCTGTATGTAAACTGACATTTTCAGTGGAGAAGGGCCATGTCTTGCACACTGCATGGGATGACAAGATGAAGAGTCAAATCAGTTGAAGTAGCAGTTGCTTAAAAACGAGAGCTCACTGAAGGCAAAGCAGATTCTCCCTAGATCTGCTGGCTTTGGGTCCCAAGGGGCCAAAGCAAATGAGTTATTCAGGATCCTACACTGCTATTCCATGCTTAGACTGCAGGTCTTTTCCTCTGAACTTAGGAGTCTAAATAGGAGCTCAGGTTTTTTCTGTGCTGTATGGGATCAGGGTGTTCTTGAAGATACCCTTCAAAGGAAAAGAGGCAACTCTGAGAGAGTGTGTCCCACCCTCAGCACTGGGAAAACTCTGTGACAATCTGTTCAAACAGGTCAGAAAGAAGACCAGTTGTTTTGTAGCTACTGTTGCCTTTTCAGCATCTTCCTCTGCAGCCAGAGGAGTTAATTGACAGAATTTCCTGAACTTAGTTGAGAAATTTTTGTAGCAACATTAACTATTTGTGAAGGTTATCTGCAAAGATTTTACTGCTGACTTCCATGTGGCCTTCATGGACAAACCCAAATATTTCAGCTATTAATTTTACAAAAGCTGCATTGTTCAGGAATAGATATTTGAGTGTGATACCCTAAAAAATATTCCAATTTTGGTTTATCCTCTTGGACATTACTCTCTCTTTATCTTGGATGCCCTGCAAGTCGATTGCATCAGACACCAACAGAAAGGTATTCAAGCACGAGCTGAAGTCTCACTTCAGTCTGCAGTGCCTGGACTTGAGTTCCATTGACTTTGGGGGAATGTAAGCAGAGCATTAAAGTGAAACACATGCTCAAGTGCATTCTTTCTTCAGGAAAACATCCTGAACCAAAGCCTTAACACAGAGTATCCCTTCCATGCTGCTTCTCCTGGGTTTGAACAGAAGGATGGGGCAGGTCCTTCTCTGTTCCCACCATCTCAGCTGAAGTTCACCTCTGAAAACCTGACAGGGAGTTAAATTACATACTCTGGGTATAAAAATTCTTCCCTCTTATTGGAAGTGGAAGGATCATGAGGAGTACTTACTGTTTGTCAGTGTGTGACAGTTTTATTCTAGGTAGGGCCACCCTCCCATCACTTTTATGCATCAGAGAATAGGAGTAGAAATTAGAGAGAATCAGCTTGCCAGGGAGGGCTTCCTGGGCATTTGTACAAACAGATCAGCTCTGAGGGCTGACAAATTCTCAGTTGTGTCTGAACAAACTTTTTGCAGAGAGGTGCAAGGTGGTGATTAATCCCTATGCTGTTTGACAAGTTGTCTGGTTTTCTTACCTAAGAGGAGTTGGGAGGAAGAGGAGTTGTGCACATTAAAAAAGCAAAGCATTATTTTATCTTTATTTTTAGCTGCTGGCTTTTTGTTGGGTGGTGTTACCTTGCTGAAGCTTAATTGCCAGGCTGGGCTGGCTATTCCCCATACCATGTGTGTGGGTTGTTTGAGGGGGTTGGCTCCAGCAGCTATCAGGCAGAGAAGAGGCTGAACTGTTATTTTTCCCCTCTGTAGAAGAAGGAAATCCCAGAGCTGCTGAGAAATGCCAACACACTCTGCTCAGGAGAGTTCTGCTCTCCTTTGATTTTGTTCAGTGCTGATGGAGGGAGGTTCTTGCTTTTCCTGCAGCAAGTCTTTGCCTTCAGGGCTTGCAGGAGACTTGCCTGGAGATGTGTTTTGGGAAACAATGGCAGATAGTGGGCAGAGCAGAGCCCTTGTGGTAACCAGCAGCATCGGGCAGGACTGTTGGGCTGACAGATGACGTTAACATATTGAAAGGGTTGGATGGATTGACTTAAACAGCAAAACTCTGCCTGGGACTATCCTCCTGTCAGTCTTTTTGGCTCATGTCTTAAGATGCAGCTTCACTGCTCTGGACTTCCTTGCATGCCCTGCCTGTAGTTTGCCAGAGTTCAAGGAGATGAAGTTAAGAAGAATGAAAATCCAAGACAATTGGTTTGGTTTGTTCTAGAGAGTTTCTTCTTGCAAAGAGCAGTCTTACTCCTGAAGGACAAAAAGGAGTGGACCACAATAGCTTAAAACTGACATCAGGTCAGAGCTTAGCCTAAAACACTGCTATTGGTGTATGGAGCTCAGAGCTAAGTTTTGGGTCAGGAATCTGGCAGAATAATAAATCTTGCCCCCTGTGACCCTTTCTAGGAAAGAATACAGCCCACACAAACACTGTTTCCTTAGTTTCTCCTCTTGGTTGGCATTAAAGCAGCCACTTTGGTTGTAGAGTGAAGGCAACTGAGCAGTTACATCAAGTCCAACCCACCCCAAGGGTTTCTGGGAGCTGCCAGCGAGCTGTCATGGGATGTTGTGGCATGGTGAGCTGCCTCACGTGGTATCTGCTGGGATCTTCACTGCAGGAACCTCCAGCAGGACTGAGGCTTCATGCCATGCTCTGCTGGGGGGGATTGGTTGTTGTAAAGCTGGTGGCTGGCATGGTATTTGGAGCATTGCTCTGGCACTCAGCACCCTGTTGAAATGCACTGGACAAACACTGGGATGGGATGGGATGGGATGCCTTCCTGCTGGGCTACAACTGGAGTTCTCTCTCCTTTCAGTTTGAAATAGAGATCCAGAGGATTTCAGAAGCTTATGAGGGCTTGGTCAAGACCACCACCAAGAGGGAATCTCTGGACAAAGCAATGAGAAACAAACTTGAAGGAGAAATTAGGAGGCTTCATGACTTCAACAGGGATCTCCGTGGTATGTTGTGCTTGCTTGTGTGCATTGCTGTTCTCCAGCTGACATGGTGTTCCACTGCCCACAAGCCCCCAGAGCAGCAGGCTTTAGAGGAGCAGTGTCACACAGTTTAGGTAAATGCCTTGAGAAATCAGGCCCAGCACACTGACATAAGACAAAACTGCTGTCACCCCCCTAGTGGCAAGGAAACCTGGCAAAATATGGGAGTCAACTTCAGGGGGTGCCTTTGTGTTAAGCACTTGCAAATATTTATTTGACAGCAAGGCCACCAGTCCTGAAGTCTTGTCCAGTTCTAACAAGCTGAAGAGCAAGTTGCAATACAAAGCAATGCTGTGCAACCCATAAATCTCAATCTTCACAAGCCAGTAACAAGTATCAAAGGGTATCTCATACTTAAAACATAAAATTGAGGGTATATCCTTTTGAGAAGGCAAAGGGAGGATATGTTGGGTAGCTATTACCTGTCCAGGTTCCTGATGGCAGTACTTTGCTACCTCTTTGTGTAATGTGATGCCTTCTGCACACTGGATCATACTTTTTGCAGTGGTGCAAGGAGGGTTGCATATCTTTTTGGACAGGGGAAGCTGTTCCTGGCTGCAGAACACTGCTTCTTTCCCAGGACATCCCCAAGGATCAGTGTCACTGGGCTGGGTGCTGTCTTCCTCCAGCATCTCTCACTGCACCAGGAGCAGCACTCCAGTGTGGGAAGGCACTCATCCCCTTGCAAAGCTGTTTAATTCAGATTGCAAATGTCTTATGCCTTTTGGACAGTGTGAGAAATGAACTGCCTGGGGCTGTCATCTGTGAATGGCTGAGGCTTTTCCTCCAGTTTCTGTAAATCTGAATGCCACAGCTTCATGGAAAAGGTCAAAGGCCTCATCTTTTATGTGTGTGTCAGCCTCCATTTCAGTGTCCTCCTTCAGAGAGTCTATTTATACTGCTTTGCTGGCATGCATCTGGTTTTCTTGCTTGGCCTACAATTTTATCTACATATATTTATACTTAAAGTATTTCCTGTTCTTTGCAGAACGACTGGAGACAGCCAATAGGCAGCTAGCCAGCAGGGACTTTGATGGACATGAGGATAAGTCAACAGAGGGCCTTTATGTCACTCAGAGTGAGTACTGTGCATGTGTATACACACACACATATATGTGCTGGAGGGGAGGTGAATACTTTGCTATTAATTGCTATTCTCCTTATGGCTTGGTCTTACTCAGCTAATTTGTCACATACTCTTATTTGATCTGTAGACTGGATTGTTTTAGGCTGGGTTTTTTTTCTCTCTGAGCACCAGAACCAGGCACTAGGTAATATATCCTAGCCTATTTGTGATAAAGAGTTATCTGAAATTGTGCAGTGTTGCTTGTAGGTATCCCCTCTGGAGATGGAAGCTTTTTAGAGAAGCCATATCCTTCTCTTGGCTGGGATAAGCTCAGAGCAACCTCTGCTGACTTCTTGTCAGTGACAGGGGTTGACTAACAGGAGGCAGAGCAGAGCTGGACTCTCCTTCTGACAGAGGACAGAAGAGACAAAGATTTTACAGCTGCTTCTGCTGTGGAAAAAGCTATTCCAGTCAGGTTTTAGGCTCCTGTAATGACTGAGCACAGTGTTGCAGCATTTCCCTGCCATGTGCTGATGGTTTCCTGTGAGCAGCCAAACCAAAACCAGAGCAGCTGGATGCTGCCATGACAGCATGGGGTGGCTTGTGTGTCCTGAGCATCTACAGCATGTTTTCAGAAGGGCTTGACCACTTGGAAGCAGTACCTTGGAGGCTTAAATCAAAGGCTGTGTACAATTGATCCTTCTATTTTGTTACTGTACCAAGAACTGCTGTGGGAGATGAGCTGTGGCTGCAAATCCTTAGGTGGAGAGCTGGCCCCTTCCATTAGCCACGTGGTGTTTGATACCACTCAGTGTGCCTTGCTGCCAGCCCTGCAATGTTCACTAACTTCTCCAAAAGCAGGAGAACCTTCTCCTAGCTCCCATCAGCAGTGATGATGCCAGGATGGCAGCTTTGCTGGTACTGTGCATGGGTGCACAAAGCAGAAGAGAATCCAACGCTCTGTTCCGTGGCTGTGTTAGCTTTGCCATGTTAGCAGATGCCACAAGGGTGTGTAGGTGCTGCTGTGAATCCAAGGGGATGATCTGTTAAGAAAATAGCATTGATATGTAAGTCTTGTCATCCTTGGGAAGAGTTCAAACAGGGTAAGTTGCACAGTGCAAATTGCAGATGGATCTGCTGTCTTCTTATACAGACAGCCTGCCAGTGTTCCCATATACTGGTAGCTACAAGGGGGGGGGGGTAAATCCCCAGGGTAAACTCCACCTGAGTCATTTTCCAACACATACACATGCTCTGTGCTTCTACTAATAAGTATCTAGCAATAATACTTTGTGTGGTGTACTCGGCATACTGCTGCTATCAATTCACAGCTTAGGAACAAATATAGCTGTTCAGATCCTGTCATGTAAGACAGGCTGGATGTTTGGAGTGTCTCCTGGTTAGACCAGAGAGCTAAATGTTACTAATGCAATGCAGAGTGCTTCCAAGAATAGAAAAATGGGCACATGTAAAGCAGGTCCTCTTCAGTCATGGTCTTTAGGCTGCTGGGACATGCAGAGTAATGACCTCAATATCAGGGTATCAGCCTCAAAAGACCCCTCTGGAAGCACATAAAAGGTTTTGCTTGGAAATCCTCTGTTGCTGACTGCATTTATATGATGATGTTTGTGAATCTTCCCCAGAGACAGAGCATGACTTGGGTTGCAACCCACTGCCAACCTGGGGGGGGTTTTGCAAGCACAGTCTGTAAACTCCTCATATCTTTGGATGGGATGCTCAGGCAGAAAGCTGAGAGCAGAAGGAGTGCAGCTTGTTTTAGCTGCCATGTGTACATTTGTCTACTGAGACTGAAACAGGCATTTTTAGAAGAAAAAGTGGTGCCCCTGCACTCCTATCAGCTACTTTTCCATAAAAGAGCCTGAAACATGACCCCTAACATCCCCAACCCAAGTTAAATAAAAAGACTCCAAGATTAGCAAGCAGGTTCCTGAAAGTTACCATTTTTAAGCCAGTCTTATGATGAGTTGAAGAAGGAAAGATAAAACTCCTGAGGGTTTGGGGTTTTGGGTTCTTTTTAAACACTTGTCCTTGGTAGTACTGCAGACATAGAATTAATACTGTGGTAAAACTCCAGTAATAGGAAAAAAAACTCCCTGAAAAAGAAGTCTGGCAAGGCAGGATAGACAGGGATCATTTCTCAGTTCCTCCCTGAGCTCTCCATTAGCAGTGCAACAGTGCAGAGCAGTCATGTGCTCTGAGGTGGAGACTGGAGGTGACAAAAACTCTTATTTTTTGTAATAACAGTAGGCAAAGCCAGGCTGCATGCCTCAAAGCATTTAAGTGCTAGGCATTTGTGCTACTTTTGTTGTCATTCAAAAATGAAGGCCAGATTTGGAAATCTCAGATTTCACTGAATGAAACCTCCATCCTCAGCTTGCTCCAGTCATTAACTGTTTGTGATCCAACATCAGGGATCCAGTAATTAGTCTGTGATGCTTGTGTTCCTTAAAATTGCTTCTCACCACTGGTCAGGGCAGAGGTAGATGGAGCCAAGCATTTTCCCAGGCAGCTTGCCAGCAACGTCAGTGGTGGGCCTGCAGTCTGTTGCTGAAGATGGTGATGTGAGGAAAGCTGACTAAATTTAGCCAATTTGGGGGTTTGGTTTTTTTGTTTGTTTGGGTTTTTTTAACTTCATTTTAATCTTGTCCAAAAAAGGGATGGTTTGGTTTTGGTTTTTTTTGACAAAGAGATTATTTACATGTTTTAGTTTCACTCTTGATACATTAAGGTGCTTAACAGGAGGGGAGCACTGAAAGCTGGACCATGCAGGATTGGAAAGTCCCCCAGGGCCTCTGCAGGGTAGAAATGCCTCCCATGGCCTACTTTTCTCTGCATGGCCAGAGAAAGCCTGTTGACTTGCCTCCTATCTTGTCCTTGTTGCTTTCCCCACTTTCTCTTTTCAGACTGCCCAGCACAGATTTCTGTTTATAATTTAGCTTCTTCACATGTTCTGTATCTCATGTTCTTCATCCTTGCAAATAAAATGATCAGGCACAGCACTGCCCATGTTCACAGGACTGAGGTTTCTTACCCAACAGAGAAGGGCAGCAGCATCCAAGCTGGCAGCTATAAAGAGGTCCTTTATGTAGGCTGTTCTCAGGCAGGACTTTCGTTTTGTATGGGGAAGGAGTAGCTGGTGCAAGCCAAAGTTTTGCTGGGAAACATGCTAGCTGTTCAGCAGAATGGACAATTATGAGGCAGTGCTCAGGCTCACAAGCTCTGCTAGTGCAGCCCAAGCTGCCACTCATCTCTGCTGCAGCTCAGAGGTGCATAAGGTTGGACACTGAGGGGCTGAATGTTGGCAGTCCAAACTTTGTGCTCGCTGCTGTCTCAGCACTGTGTTGTAATGGCTCCACTTGCTGCTTCACATCATTTTGACTTTTCTTGCCTCTGGTGCATGGCCCAGGCCCTGTGAGGTGTCCTCCTGGAGTTGCTCAGATTATTGTGTTTCTTTCAGACAAAGAACACTTGAAAGAGAAGGAGAAGTTGGAGATGGAGCTGGCAGCTGTGCGCTCTGCCAATGAGGACCAGCGTAGACACATCGAAATCCTCGACCAGGCTCTAAACAATGCACAAGCCAAGGTCATCAAACTGGAAGAGGAGGTGAGGCATGGGAAATGTTTTTGTGCTCTGAGGATAGTAGTGGTTCCTGCTTGGGGCTTTTTTCATTCAAGTCCTGAATATCTTCTAGTCATGGTGTGGCAGATCTTCCTGCTCCCCTTGCACTGGCCCTCAGAAAGAGAAGAAGCGTAGTTATACCATACTGAGCCAAACAAGCAAGAGAAGGAGACCACAGCCATGGATATTTTCAGAGCAGAGTCTTCAATTCAGCTAGCTGGTGTCTGAGGCAATAGTAGGACTTAACAGAAAGATCAAATAAAAAGCTGACTACTCACTGGCTTAGGACTGCAATACAAAAGTGATGTTGGTGCATCCCATTTCTCCTCAAAGAATACCAGGAGGCTTTTGAGATGTGCACAGCAGCAGAGCAGTGTAGTTAATCTGTGGCTGCCAGCATGTGCCCAAGCTCCTGTGCTCCCTTTCCCTTGCTTTTGGCCTGTTTCATCACTCAATCAGAGCACATTTTCAAAAGTCAGGAGAGTTTCTGGAGCTCAATTTGACACACATGCAGCAGATTACTGTTGAAGGTTTGAACATTTATCTTAAACCAGGGATTTTTACTATGATTTGGAATATATTTAAAGGAAACACAGAATCACTCAAATGAACATAACTATTATTGTTAACAGAGCTCTGCCTCATGCACTGCTTTGTAAATCCACCCAGATTTCTGCTAGCACCAGAATGTAATTAAGTTTTAAAGCTCAAGGCCTGAGAAATAAGCAGTAGCTACTAAGTTGAATTAACATAAGATAATGTACTATGTAAATCCTGAGTGCCTGCTAGTAGAAGGATTTAATTCAGAAATAGGTAGGTGGTATTATCACTACATGTCATTTAAGAGACAGCTGCTGAGGCCAGCCTGTCTGCTTGCCCAAAGAATATCCACCAACATGATGGCTGTTGCTTAGAAATGGCCAATGGGTTTCTTGGCTAGCAGATCCCCCAAGGGGGAATAGTTCTGGGCAGCTTCCCTTCTGAAAGGAGTAGAAATGCCTCAGTGATGCCTGCTCTACCTTTTACCCACCCATCAGAGGGGTACCACCCTTCCCCTGGAGAAACTCTCCAAAGCAGATGGCCAAAGTCATGCTCAAGCCCATGCCTGCAAGTATGTTGGACTCCTGGTGGCCCAGGAAAGGGGTATGGTGCCCCACTGGCACTGCTGAATCTCTGTCCTCCACAGCTACGTAGGAAGCAGGCCTATGTGGAGAAGGTGGAGAAGCTGCAGCAGGCGCTGACACAGCTGCAGGCAGCCTGTGAGAAGAGGGAGCAGATGGAGCGGAGGCTGCGTACGCGCCTGGAGCGGGAGCTGGACTCACTGCGGATGCAGCAGGTGAGGGGAGGGTTATCTCTGCAGGACCCCAGCACAGGGCATTCAGTATTGCTCTTGCAGCCCTGCCAGGTGCCCCCTTGCAGCCCTGCCCAGTGCCCCCTTGCCTTTGGTGCCAGAATAAGACAAGACTAAATCCATGTGTAGGGTATTTTCTGAGCTACTGTTTTAAGTAAGTTACATGTAGCTAGGTTACCTGTCAACTTTTGTTCTCTGCTTTTGTATGTAAACCCTCTGGTAATAACTGCCTGTCCACACTGAGCACTGCCCAGCTGTGGGATGAAGTCCCAGCAAGAAGAATATCTTTTAAAGCCTCATGGCTGCTTTTTCCTACTGTTTTCCCTTGACTTGGGGCATACCTTGAAATCCCTGTGCATCCAGGGACCAGATGGATCCCTATTTCTGTCAGCATAGTCTGGAGAAGTGTGTGCTAGAGTTGCACACATGGTCAACTTGCCTGTCCTCCTGCAACCTAAGAGGTTTAGCCTGGGGGTTCCACCTGCCCCTGTCAAAAGACATAGAGTTGTCTGCATGATCCAGAGAAGTGGGGGGGGAAAAAACAGTCAGCAGCTCTTGTACTCAGCAGAGTGTGAATATCTGTTGCTGTTTCCACTGGCAGAGGCAGGGCAGCTACCAGGCAAGCAACCTCCCAGAGCACAATGCCCCAGCCCTGATGGAGCTGGTGCGGGAGAAGGAGGAGAGGATCCTGGCCCTGGAAGCTGACATGACCAAGTGGGAGCAGAAGTACCTGGAGGAGAGTACAATCAGGCACTTTGCCATGAATGCTGCAGCCACAGCTGCAACAGAGAGGTAAGATGGCCTTGCTGCAAATGGGCAGTTCTCTTCACTATGTAAAGCATGGGGAAATAATAGATAATTATTATTTTCTTAAGGCTGGATTTTGCTTGCCTTTCCCCACTGAGTTGCACTGCCAGGTGCAAAAGGCATTGCAGCAAGGCATTGCAGCATTGAGGAGGATGGGCTAATTAACTTCTCACCCCAGTTTCTTAGAAGACAAATACCCTGAAAACATCCTAAAATAAGATTTCCCCTTTGGAATGTGGTTAAGTGTGTGACTCAGGATGAACCTTTTCTTTTGCACACCAGACTAGGCAGCAATCCTTGTGCTGTTCTTCACCTTCCAAAGTGTACAGTTTTGTTTCTCGTTTGTGATGTAGTCTCGTTGAGTTGGGATGGCTTCTCATAGGGTTTGAGGTTTTCTTTACAAGTGCCAATCTCCCTTCCAAAAGCCACCCTTGTGGTCTGAGGAGCCAGGCTTATCATGTTGAACTGCTTTGCCAGGGACACCTCAGCCCCGAGCCACTCACGCAATGGCAGCTACGGACAGAGCACGCTGGAGGTGCGGGGCTGGCAGGAGGAGGAGGAGGTTGTGCAAGCCAACCGGCGCTGCCAGGACATGGAGTACACGTAAGGCGCTGTCTTACCTGCTTGTCATGGTGTTTGGACTGAATTCAGATAAACCAGGATGCCTTTCTGTTCCTTTCTGTATGCCTGGAAGGGATGGTCTTAGCTTCACTTGGACTTAGTTTTGCTCTTCAGCATTAAAACAGGGCTTGAAGAGTTGCTGTCGTTAGATAACTTCCTCCCTACTTTCCTGTTAAACCTTCTCTGTGCCCAAAGCAGCCCTCTTATAAAACAGAGGCTGTTCCACTATTAGAAGTAGGTTGGCATGCAAGGAAGCTGAATGCTTGTTTAATCTCAGTGAAAATCCCACTCTGGAAACAAGAGCTTCTGGTAGTGAAAGCTGAAGTTGTTATCTCACTGCTACATAATCAGCAACGCGAGGTCTTGGCTTTGCCTTGCTCTTCACTCCTTATCTGTTTATTGCTCTTTCTAACAGAGCTTGGATGTGGGAAACTCAGTGTTTCTAATGGGTTAGAAGTGTTACAAGTGAATTTAAGTGTTTCTAGTAAGTTACAAACTTAGAGCAATAACACTACCTTGGTAACTTACTAGAAACACTTAAATTCACTTGTAACACTTCTAACCCATTAGAAACACTGAGTTTCCCACATCCAAGCTGTGTGAGACTCATACTGGCATTTAGGAACAAACCTGCAAAATTTAGCACCACTAAAAAAGCTGTGTTTACAAGTAGTAGAAAATTGAAGAGGAACTGTTTTGGGCCCATGCAGTCAGGCAGAGTAATGTTTGTTGTTGCAGATACTGTTCCATTTTCAGCACACACAACTTTGACAACAGGCTGAAATTGTGAGCTTAACTCAGCCTGCCAAAGGAGGGTTTCCAGATTTGGCACCAATGTCTTACAGGGGTAGAAATTGCCAGTGTGTTTGCATTTTGGTGAAGGTAGCAATCTGCAGCCCAGTCGGATTACTGCCCTCTTTGTTCTTGCTGGGCTGGTAAAGCCACAGCAGTAGATAGGTTCAGTTAACCTGGCAGAAGAAGAGTTCCCAGCTTTGGCTTAATAGCCAGAAACACTGCCTGTTTTGAAATGCATGGTTATCCTCAGAGGAACTGGTGGGAGCTGCTTTGTCCACGTCACTGAAAACCAGAAGGGAGAGAGCAGCAGGGCATATACTGGGGAGGATCCCTCCCGCTGCCCCAAGGTGGGGAGACCTGCTTATATAAACACTTTTTTTTTCATTCCTGTAAGCAGAGTATTCATATTTTGGCAGAATAAAGAATCTCCATGCCAAAATAATTGAGAAGGATGCCATGATCAAGGTCCTTCAGCAACGCTCACGGAAAGACCCTGGGAAAGCTGACAGCAGCAGCCTGCGACCAGCTCGGTCTGTCCCCTCCATTGCCGCTGCTACAGGTGTGCATTCACGCCAGACCTCGCTCACCAGCAACCAGATAGCTGAGGAGAAGAGGGAAGAGAAGATCTGGAAGGGAAGCATAGGTGAGCTCAGTTTTTGGTTGTTTTGGCTCATCCTTTGCTTTGTCCTAATCTTTCTGCTTGAGCTTAGCAAAAGTGCCTCGGCCACGGCACATGCTGCCCTGATGGTTCCTTTCCAGAGCACTTTCCATGGGTAGAACCTTGTGTCCTTGTGCTGAAGTCAAAGGTTAGGAATTTTTTAACCTTGTCATGTATCTTCATTATATTTTTAATCCTATTAAATCATTCTGCACTGAATATAGAAAGCTATAAGTGGGGGATATTCTCCTGGACACAAGCTGTTGATGTTTGCAACTTACTGGGCACAAATACCAAATTTGGGCTCGAAAAAAAGCCTAGTTAAAGTTCATCAAGAGGGTGAGCATCCCTTTGGGTAGGAGTGGATAATGTGATATGGCAGCTAAATGGGAAGATGAGTGCAGGACTGGCTGTGGTTTGAAGTTGCACAGGGTGGAGTGTGGAAGCATGCAAGGCTGTGCCAGGGGTAGCCACCACTGTGCAGGGACAGGTACACAGAAGGGGATGCAGGAAGGGGACAGCTGCTTCCAAAAGGCTGGTTTGTAGGGAAGTACCATTTGGATGTCAGAAGAGCAACAGGCAGCATCAAGGGGAAAAGTTAAGCCAGCTAAAAGACTGGAGACATATCTGAGATTAAACTTTTAACTCTGGGGTGGGATGAGGGAACAGCACTTCATTCAAGCTGAGATGTGACTGACCTCCGTGTATTTTCAGGGCTGCTGCTGGGGAAGGAGCACCACGACCACCCACCAGGCCCCTCAGTGCCTCCTGCCCTGCCTTCCTTGTCCTGCATGCCTGCCCCAGTGCCAGCAGCTTCCCATGCAAAGACAGGCAGCAAAGACAGCAGCACCCAGACGGACAAAAGCACTGAGCTCTTCTGGCCTGCCACAGCCTCCTTCCCTGGCCGGGGCCGGCTGGGTATGACCCCATCACACAGCCCAGCCCCACGGCCCCCGGGGACACGAGCAGCCAGTGAGAAACTGGGTGAGCTTTGCTGGATCCTCACCCCTAGGGCTGTTAGCAGATCCCCAGAGATACCCCTGGTGTTGATGGAGGGGGGTGATGCCCTCACAGTTTATAAAGTGATGGGGAGGTTTCTTCAGAGAACCTAAAACTGTAGGGAGTGAACTTTCCAAGGCTTCCCAGGCTGGATTTGCAGAGCTTTGTGCTCAGCAGGTTCTGTAAAGCTCCACTTGCCTGTGGTGGGCAGACTTTCTAACAAATGCAATTATTTATGCTGCCTAAGAGATAGAGTTGAGATGTGCCCCACCATCACCCCCTAAAAATGGAGTTGTATTTGCATTGGACAACTTGCTGTTGAATTTGAGCTGAAGACCAACTTTCCTTTCTTTTCTTTCCACTGCAGAGAACTCCAGCCATGGGAAGCTGCCTGACAGCAAAGGCAGAGTGAGCAGCTTGCTCCACAAGCCTGAGTTTCCAGACACGGACATGATGGAAGTCCTCATCTGAGTAGAGGACAGCATCTCTGGGGTTTCATGTGTATGCATCCAGGTCCCAGATGGTCCTTGGTGTGCCAACCTTAGAAACTAACCCTGAGAGTTTGAAGAAAGAGAGAAAGTTTGTACCCAAAGTAAAGCTTGAGACTTGGACCAGGCAAGAAGTCAAGAGTGCTGAAGAGGAGCAATAAAATGAAAGTCTGGGATTTTCTGAGCAGAAAGAAGCACTGAAAATGGAAGGTGGCATGAGAAGGGGATCATTGAGGGAAAAGGCAACTGCATTTGCTGGTGTAAAGAGAAGGTAGTGAAGTTACAGACTGGGTGGACACTGCTGCTCTCTTTTCCTGCCTTTCTGCAGCTGGGACAAGGAGCAAAATCCTGGCTCTTTTGAGGCCAGAGGGAGTTTCTGAGTAATCCAGGAGAAACTTGCATTTTTCTCAGTGTCAATTCATTTCTCAGAATTATTCAGTGCTTAATCTTGGTGAATAATTGCTCTGTAGGTATACAGGGAAGGTTCTTCTAAGTATTTGTTTGAAGTGGTGTGGTGTGGTTTTCCTGGGCAGGCAGGTCAGGTGCCTCTTTGCTGGCTGGACAAGTGTTGCTCTTGGAGCTGGATTTACAGTGCAAATACTCATGTCTTGCAACCTCAGAGCTTGCTGAGACTTCTTTTTTTGGAAGGAGCAGTTGTTGGCTGGAATTCCCATGGAGGATGAACACAGAGGGAGGGGGAGGAGGAGGACCCTGCTGGAGCAATCCATTTTGTAGTGATGAGAAAGTTTCTGGCAGGAAAGTTGGAGGAGAATCCCAACAGCTCCCCAGAGGCCTGTGCACTATGGAGCTTGTTCAGAGGGGGAGTTGCTTGGGTGCTTTTTAAGTGGAGTTAAGCTGGGTTTGCAAGTGAGATCAGATGCCTCTTACTGTGCACTGCTTCATAGTAGTGGAAGAATCAGTGTGTTTGTGGTAGGAAGAGGATTTGTCCTTATTTTCAATGCCTGCAGCCATGTTCTCCCTTCCTTGTGCTTACAAACCTGCTGTTCAAGCTGACATGGGACTGGGCATCAAGGGGTGTAGGATCCAGTTGGGAAGGGTTTCACTGCAAAGCAGTACATGAACATCATCTGTTTTCTTTGCTGAACTGCAGTTCCTTTTCACTTTGTTTTACCCAGGATGGAACATTTCTCATTTTCAGCTTGGTCCCTCATTTTTGGAAGAGGTGGTGGCTGCCTGTAGCACAGTCAACTCACCAGCTGTGTTAATTGCTTTCTGCATTGAACATGCTGATAGGGAAATCTTCCTCTGTGTGGTGTTTTTGTATTGGCTTGTGGTTCCTGAACCTTGTGGTGCACCATAATGACAGAGGGCTATGAAGATGGTGAAGGGTCTGGAGGGGAAGCCTTATAAAAAGCTGCTGAAGTAATTTAGTTTGTTCAGCCTGGAAAAGAGGAGGCTGAGGGGAGACCTCTTTGCTGTCTTCAATATCCTCATGAGGGGCTGCAGAGGGGCAGGCACTGATCTCTTTACTCTTGTGGATAGTGATAGGACTAGAGGTAATGGCATGAAGTTGAGTCAGGGGAGATTTAGGTTAGATATCAGGAAAAGGTTTTTCACCCAGAGGGTGGCTGGGCTCTGGAACAACCTCTCCAGGGAGCTGGTCACAGCACCAAGCCTGCTGGAGTTCAAGTGGTGCTTGGACATCACTCTCAGGCACATTGGGGTGTCCTGTGCAGGGTTGGGAGCTGGACTAGATGATCCTTGTGGGTCCCTTCCTGGCTTGGAGTATTCTATAACTCTATTATTCTATGACATTAAGAAGAATTTGGCTTTGGGTTAAAAAATGTGATGGGATTTTATGTGAAGCTACCTAGAGCAGAAAAGTGATGGGTGCTAGAAGTCATTGTGTGCTTGGGGCTGGCTCAAGGCCACCCCTTCCTGTAGGTGTCAAATCAGAGCCATTGATTGTGAAAACACCAAGCACTTTAAACTTTGCTTTTGCTGAAAACTGAAGTCCTTGCAACCTGAAAGCCTTCAGAAGCCAGAGCCTTGTGCTCAGTACTGCCTGGCTGATACCATATTTTGTTGTTGTTGTTGTTGTTGTTTTTAAAAACCAAACCCGCTGTGTTAAGTCTATGCACTTCTTTTTGTGTGTACATAGAGTTAGACACATGTCAGTGTTGCCCTCTTTCTGATGTTTGCACTTGAAGTAGCAGTAGGTAGGTTTGTGCAGGCAAGCCAGCTGTTGTGTTAGGAGTATTAGCAGCTTTGCATTGTGAAACCAAATGTGTAAAAAAAAAAACCCTTGGAAGATGTTATACAGCTTAATATATGTCTTGTGAAGTAATTTAAGTCTTTTTAACTCTGAAGTTAATTTAAGTGTGTTGAAGTGTTTGCAGAGATGCTGGGCCTGTGCATGGCATCAGTGCTGCCCCACCTCAGTGGCCCTTCCTCCAGTGTCTGTGGTAGGAATGGGGCAGGAAGAAGACAAAGCAATGGAATACAAGTAAAACAACAGTGAACAGTTCATTTCAGCATTTTTTTTTTCCTTCAAGAACTAGGGATACCCAGGTGCTTGGGAGTCTCTAGGCATTTTTATTACCAGCTGTATTGTTTCTGTTGATGAAGCTGAAGTTGTGTACTGACAGGCAGCTGGGTGAGCATCCAGCAGAACCAGTGCTGGGTCAGCATGAGGGATGTGGCTTTCAGTTATGTTTGGTAGTGGTTCAGCTCAGCTTCTGCAAGTCAGCTAGAGCACAGCACCCCTCACAGAGACCACACTCCCTCCAGTTGCTGGTATCCAAAGGTATGTTTACAGTTCACACTGGCCCAGATTCATGATCATGTAGAGGAAACTGCTCGTTGGAGACTATGGTGTTAGGCAACTCTTGATGTAGTTCAGATAAACCCAAAGATTCATTCTCCTCAGTTGTGTTGGAACTCAAGAGATGTTACTTTGCCTGGAGGGAAGGTCTGGAGGACCAGTGGGTCTCCCTCTAGCCTGAACACTAGCAAGACTTGTATGGAGTACTACTGCCATGTATCAGCCCCTCTCAGCAGAGCAGCACAACTCCCTTTGTGCTGGTTTTTCCAGCTCTTTGACCTGTGTTTGTCTTTTGGGAAACTGTGCTGTGGCCATTCCAGGTGATGTTGGTAACTAGTTGTAAAATACTGTCAGTTTTTGTTGTTGTTGGTTGTATAGAGAAGTTGGTGCACAGTGTTGTACAGCTGGAGGGTTCTTTGTACATAGGGGGGAGATGATGAACATTGTGTCACCCACAGCACATAGTGATATTGTTGGTTGGCCAAAGATTTCTTGTTCTTTGCTGGTTAAACTTGTGCCTTAATATTGTACATAATAAATGTATAAACATGTTTATTTTCTCACTGTCCCAGTGTGAATACATTCCCTCCCCAAGAAAGGGCTTTTTAAACAGTTCTCTAAGCTTTGCACACGAGGTGCTAAGACTAAATTGTCATACCTCAGGGACTTTAAGGCTGCCTCTTCTCTGTTTTTCACAGCTGTTAATGAAAGGTCCTACAGAGTGCCACCAGCTGGGGGGTGAGCACAAAAGCAGTGAGTTTGCAAAGCAGAGGATCAAACTGAGAGCTTTGCCAAGCAAGAGAGCAGGTGTTGAGTGAGCTCATCCTCACCTGAGGGAAATGAGGTTGGAAACTTAATAAGACACCTTGGTGAAGAGCTGAAGATCCTTTAGCCCTACATTCCTGCTAACCATAGCACTCTCATTTTTTTTGTTGAGGGCCTGGGACTTCTTTATTTGACAGGTATTGGATCAGTGTGAGAGAGATCCCAACCTGCCTTGTAGATGGCAGATGTTCTTGAACTGCTGTAACATCCTCAGTAAGGAGCAAAGATCAGATCCCATTTCAAGCTCTTGTGGGGGCAAGGGGAATGCTGCAGCCTGGTGGAAATGTTGATTCTTTTCTTTGCTTGTGCAACTGAAATAAATGGGGGGAGAGGAGCAAAAGTTACCCAAGTGTCTGGCTTTGAGTAAGAGAGGTTTGCTCAGCAGGCTCTCACATGCTTCTGAAAGTGTCTGTTAAAGAATTCCTGAATCAGATCCCAGGAGCTGCAGGCATGAAAGGCATGAAAGCCACTAAGGGTATCTCTCTCCTATGGGTTCTTCTCTACATGTCCCAGCCTCTTCCTCCCCAAATACATCTAAAAAGCAGCCTGTCCTGGACAGGAGTGTGTCAGCTAAAATCCAGGGTTGTTGTAGGAACTCCAGCAGCAGTTTGCTTCACCCACATCCTGGCACCTTGTGTTCCCTATGTGCAAGCACAGGTCAGCCTGACCCATCTGAATACTCCATCTTCAAGACACAGCAGCTGGTAGTATTTGTAGTGTCCTGGCTCTTTACCACCAAGAACAAAAAATTTGGTTTGTTGCTTCTGATCTTTCCTCAAGTCAAACTTTGACAGTAAAATCTGGGGCTTAGCTTGTTTTTTTTTTTCAAGGCTATGGGAGAAAAATACTAACAGAGGCCAAAACAGTATTAAGGTGGAAAAAAGCCTCATGGCCAGCTATGTTCATGTATAACAAGGATGGGGTTTATCCCATTTTTGGCTTTTGTCTTCACCACAGATGTTCCAGCCAAAAAATGAGAGAACATCACTGTAACACCAGCTCCAGGTTAAGTACATTTTGCATATTAACCTCAGGAAAAAACAGGCAAAGAACCAAACTTCCAGAGTCAATTTGTTTAAATGTTAAAATCCTCAATTACTGCATGCTCCCAAAAGTAAGTACTGGGCTGTGGTCTCCTTACTTGCTACATAGAGGGAGAGAGCTCAAAGAGCTGAAAATATTAACAAAAATTAGAAGCATTCAAAAATCATGAGTCAAGTCCCACCCAAAATGCTCAGACAACAAATCAGGCTGGCTGTACCTGGACCACTCTTGGTCAGGTTTTGGAGTAGCCTGTGTTGGATGAACTGCTCACCCAGAAAGCAGACAACATGAAGAAGGTGAGAGAGCTCCAGTGGGTCTGAGGTACCTTGTGAGGTCTGTGCTGGGCTGCTCTTCCTGGCCATCAGCCTGCACAGTGGGCTTGAGACACCAACTGCATGAGGACCCCAAACCCCATCTTCTTACAGGTCTGCAGCTTTAATTACAGAGGTCATGGAAATTAAGGAAACCTGCCTCCTTGCCCCCATGGTTCAAGAGTGCTGTTCAAACAGCAGCTTCAGGGGGAAAGCAGAGTGCAGGGATGTCCCTGAGGCCACTGCTGAGCTGTCTCCTGTGCTGGCACTGCACCAACATGTGGGGGCATGGACACACTCCATGAATCCCAGTACTAAAACTGGTGGATGCAGGGGTTCCACAAGCCTGAAGGTAATAACTCCCCTCCCTCTGCAGACCAAAGCAAAGGAGGAAAACAAGGCACAATGTGCAGAAGTGCAATGCCTGCCTGAAAGCTGGGTAAAACACGAGCAGCTGTCATCATCCCTGCTGTGATTAATGTGCATCCAGACCTTAAGCCACAGCTTCATAGCTTTATAAAACCAGCTGAGAGTGTCCAGCATTCCTAAGCTATAAAAGGCCCAGGAATTCATTGACTGGAGGTATGAAAGACCACAAGCTATTTTCTTTCATACCGACCACTTCAGCCTTAGATGAATAAAATAGCAGCACACATATTTTCCAGAATAACCCTGCATGGCCCTGCTGCAGCCTGGACTCAGGTCCTTTGCCAGCACCCCCTCCACTGGTGCAAAGCAGGGCAGTGATGAGAGATGAGACCCAGGTCTACACTGCCCACCCCCATCCTGGGTGGAGCTGAGGACCTACAGCAAGGCTCGGTGCTGGGCAGAGCTTGTGTTTTCCCAGGTACCACTGACAGAGGCAGTGATGAAGCTACCAGCAAGCTAGAACTTGGACCTCCTCTTCTAGGAGAAATCCTCCCCCCTCTCCACCCAGTGCTCCTGTGCCCTAGGAGTGTGCTCAGACCCCTGCAGAAGTAGGGTGGGCAGCTGATGACCCTCCAGGCATGCAAAGCTTTCTAGAGGAGAGCTGGCCCTGGAGCAAGGATAGGGGACTGTGGTGACAGCCAACATCACCCTAGCAGGCCCCAGTTTGGGACCTGATCAACCCAGGCAGGAGAAATCCTGCTGGGAGGAGACAGCAGGAGGAAGCAAAGTGTCACAGGGCAGGAGGAGATGGAGTAATGTCACCACCACACATAGACACCCACCCCCACCTCCACCCCCCCAACCACATGGCCTTTTCTTTAGATAGATGAGCCTTTATTTTCAGATGCTGTGACCTCCTTATCATGTTACCCCTATGGGTGGGGGTGTGTAAACAGTAATAGGGTAATGGTAGTAATAGCAAGAGTAGAGGAAAAGGAATAAGAAAGAAGAATAAGAACAAATGCTGCATTTAAAAACCTTTAATTATATTCCATAGCCCCTGGGTGTGTAAGTCCTCCTTGCCTCCTGACCCAGTTGACATGGTCAGACCCAGAACAGCTACTGCAGACTGAGTTCATTTTGATTTTTAGAGAGGAATTTCACACAGCTCTTTAGAGCAAATATTTCCCAGCACTTAGCAGCTTTCACCTAAGGACAGGTCAGCTTTCTCCTTGGATCCTTCACCAGCAAGATTTTTTCCCATGTGAAAAATGCACTTGAAGTCCTAAGTAGAAGAAATGGGTTTGGATGCACAAACTCAGCCCCACCTCAGCAAGGAGGGGAAATGCCATTTCAGGGCCTGCCCTGGGAGCAGCTCCAGCATTACCCTGCAGTGGACATCCATCAGTTGGCCATGCTTTGAGGTGCCAGAGCCTCTCAGCAGCACTGTGGTTAGCATCATGGGCAAAAAATTGTGACCTTTCTTTCCAGACTGATGAAGCAACCTGGCCTCAGTCACCTTAATGTTTGTTTAGGCCCCAAGTGTGCCACTTAGATGTAAAGAGAACCATGGGAGAAAGGACAGAGGATCAGCTCCAGTGCTGTGGAGGCAGAGCATGGTCCTGCAGGTTTCAAGACACAGGACAGGGGTGGTCTGAGGCCCTGATCTTAGCTCCAGAAAGCCAACAGAAGAGAAAGAGCAGGGCTAGGTCTTCAGACAGTATAAAAGACAACATACAGAAAAAAGGATGAAATAGTTCATGATATTTCTGTCATTTATTGAGCTTTGCCATCCTGGTGCTGAAAACCACTGGAGAGAAGTTGATAGCATGTAGCTAGGTCCCAAAGAATTCAGCCTTCTGAGACCCATAAGCCTCAAAGCTCCTAAAACATGCCTGTTGCTGTGGACTGGGAACATTACATCAGTAAAGAGGAAGAGGAGGCCAGATGATGTGAGGAGAGAAACTCTAGATTGAAGTCACCCTTGGCCTTAAGGCTGAGAATGGGGCCTAGTTTCCAACCAAGTACCCACAGACACTTCCAAGTGACACCTTAATTAGAGGCTTAAGGTCAAGCAGGGTCTAATGAGCACCTCAGATGCATGCATTGTGCAGCAATGGTCAGGAGCTGGTGAGTGGGAACCTTGCTGAGCAGCACTGTCCCTTGAAACCTGCAGCACTTGCCAGAGAATCACAGAACCACAGAATTGTTATGGTTGGAAAAGATCTCTGAGGTCATAAAGTCCAACCATTGAACTAACACCACCATGCTCACCACTAAGCCATGTTCCCAAGCATCACATCTACATATTTTT
This sequence comes from Galbula dea, assembly GCA_013399015.1. NCBI lineage: Eukaryota > Metazoa > Chordata > Aves > Piciformes > Galbulidae > Galbula > Galbula dea. The sequence continues at coordinate 154,574 of VWZX01005924.1, forward strand.
GGAACACTTCCAGGGAAGGTTGACACACCCTGAGCATCAGTGCCACACTGCACTGGCTGGCTGTCCCAGACACATGTATTTTTTTTTTCCAGGGAAAGGTATTCCCTCCTGATGCTGTAGGCCTCCTTCCAGAAGAGCCCTGCCAAGAAAAGCAAGTTTAAGCAAAAGGAGAGAATCAAATCTGCTGTGACCTCAGTCCCTTTGCCCCAGGCTGCTGCACCCTGAGCTTTGTGGAGGTGCTGAGTGATGCTGCCTTTGAACTGCACATCACTGCCTGCTAGCCAAAAACAGTTGCTGCAAGGCCCTCTAAGCTATAATAGTGGCAGTAATAACAGTAAACCCAGTAATAATAATGGTAATAATACCAACCATTCTTACATATCCACCAGCAAACCTATCCCTTTGTCACAGCTTGCTTATTTTCAACCAGGAGATGTTGCTATAGGCAACCTGGCAATCCAATCTACTGTCTGGCAGAGCAGACTTGAAAAGGGAGTTACAAATGCAGCAGGAAAAATCCACCCAAGGATCACTGAGCACTTCCCCAACACAAAGGGACCAACCTCTGCAGCACTCTGAAAAGGCAGCTGCCTGGCATCCCCAGGGAGGGAAGTGCTCAGAGTCAGACCCTTAAATCTCTGTTGTCCCCTGGAAGGTGCAAAATTGGTCCTGGCTCCTAGTACACCTACACATCTCAAGGCTGCCAGCAAGGCTGGAAGCAAGCTCCTCACTTAAGTGGATCTCCTTCCTGTTCTTGAAACTGGCACAAAGCTCCTCCCCAGTTCACCAGGGAGCTGGAATGGGGATTAGCCCTTCAGCTTGTTTTAGGCTGTGGAAAAAAAAATCACAAACCTTTTATTTTTTCATCTGCAGAGCCATGAAAACAATCCTTGAAGAGGAGCTGGAAGACTCTGGAGAGATCCTGTGTTTGGGACCCTTCTCTTCACTCTCAACATCACCTCCTTAGTGCCCCCACCACCACCACATGCCAGCTGCAGCCTGGGGGACCTGGTCTCACCAAGTCCTCCACACCAGATGCAGGAAGTAGAAGCAGCCCTGAAAGAGCAGGTAGGCTGGGTGCAAACACTAGAACAGCCTCACCTGGGATGTTACATCCCACCAAAAATGCAGGCAAGAGAGTAATCTCAAACCTTGGACTCTTGCTTGCCCACAGCCTGTTGGCCTTCTCCACTGTGGTGAGCAACCTCTGGGAGCAGAAGCACCCACAGCACCTGTCTCCCTTCTGCCAGGAGGAAAACACAAGCAAAAGATACTGTTTGAACAAGGCACAGAAGAATCTGAAGCTGCCCTTGGCTGCTAATCAGTTGTCCCTTGCCAGATAAACACTGCTCCTCAGAGAGGAGTCAAAAATGCAGTGTGTAAATTGAGCAAGGAAAAGAAAACATAGTTTATCCTAAAGGAAATTGTTTTCATTTCTTCCTCTTGAGATCTCTTGCCCTGCCTTGACCCATTGCACTGCACCTTAACAGGCTGTAAGGTGGAATTGCTCCTTGAGCTGGAACAACAGAGTCTGTCACAAGAGATATCACTGATGGGCAACCAACACCACTGCTGTCAAACCACAGCAGGCAGCAGACCTCACCCTCTCGTGCTCCTCTGGCTGCTTGCAAGAGCCCCAAGCTCTCCTTTCTGCTCTACCAGACCAAGCCATCACCACCTCATCACCCAGTCCTTGCTTTTGAGGGCAATCAAGAAGTTTTATAATTAGCCTCAACCCTTTTTAAGGGACAGGAGGAGTCAATCTCAGCTTCTCTGGCCCTTTACCCTTAGAGAAAAACTAGCTCTTGAAACTGGATTTTAGTGCTGCATTAACATCAGCCTCCAGAGATGTGAAGCCAACAGTGGTGCCCTCACCAAGGCCAGGAAGGGTCCCAGCAGTTCCCAGAGACTCTCTTAGGACCAGGCCCATACTGTAGAGATATTCCTCCCTCTGAGGCATAAGCTCACAGGATAAAGCAGCTACCTTGTCCTGCCTGATGCTTATTCATGTATGCCAGCAATGCACTCACACTCCTGGGGAGCTACAGAGGTCCTGGGGTTAGGGACATGTCCCAGGTTCTATTTGGGAGCTTCCTCCCCTTGGAAACCAGAGCACACTTGTAAACTCCACATCCCATCCACCAGTGAGGGAATGCTTACAGGTGTTTCAAGAGGACCAGATTAGATTTCAGCATAACCTTGGTAAACCAAGAAGTCTCCTCCACCCTGGTCAACCTAAAGACAGCCTTAAAAGTCAACTACAGTGTTGGAGAGGCCCATCTAAAAGCAGAAACTCCATCAAGGAGCAAGCAGCCCATGATGGGGCTGCAGTTACAGGGTAGGTAACTGAAGAACACAACCACTGCTCCAAGCCACATCCTTCTCCACTGTGACAGCATTCTGCTTAGTAATGGCCCCATGGACAAGTTTAAGACTTCAGATTATGAGAGTGTCCCATTTCTTCCTCCCTGGGGCATCACTCCATGACATTCAGAAGAATGCTGATAATAATTTTGCTGGTTGCAAGAGGAAGCCTTTAGTATTCAGCCACCTACTTGAGGAAGCCAAATAGATGCTAAGCATTTGAGAACCTTGTATACACACAGCACAATTCTTTCCAGATGCAGGAATATCAGGAAGCTTTCTTCCTCATTATTCATCCCTTTAGAATTATAAGCCATATTCCAAGAAAAATTCTGAAGGGTTCTTTAAAAACCCCTCAGAAGTTTTAACTGTTAGTCCCCAAGGAAAACAGATCCTGGTTTTCAGTTCCAATGCTGCACCAAAGATAAGCACAAACAGGAGGGGGAGGTAACAGTTTACAAAGCAAGTAGCTTTGTTTCAAGCCACCAGTTCCAGTGAGTTCAGGTGTTGCTTAGAAAAAACACAGGGCTAAAGAATCCTGATTGCTAGGAACTGTAAAATACTCCATTCCTTGAAATGTTCCCTTTCTTCCACTTCACCTCCTGGAACAGCTGCCTTGCCAGCCACTGCCTCTGGTCAACAGTGTTTTGTCATGATGAACAGAGGTTCCTGGCAAAAGAGCTAGACTGGGAGCAGAGGTATGGAACATCCTAGGCTGCTGTTTTAAGAACTCAGAGTTCTTCAAAAGTGCAGTTGTTTACTGCAAGACTGCAGCTGTACAGAACCAAATGATCTGCTTGTCTTTTCCTAGATCAGCTCAAGAAGCACAGCAGAAAATAGCAACACAGCTTCAATACTAAAAAGCACAGGGCTCTTCCCTGGCAAAAAAGCACAGAGGGCTTTAGTTTTCCAGCACTGGTGAAGAAAATCCAGTAGTTAATGATGCAAAACCCACCAAGAGATAAGGCTTGAGATTCCTTAATGATCCTGTTGTGTCTGTGTACTGCTGAGTCCTCAGGCTGTGGGGCAGCTTCCACTGCAGGAGGCTGCCATACAACAGCTTGGAGGGGGAAGGTTAAAGATAGAATCTCAAATTCTGTGGTGGAGATGAACAGTGCCAACAAAAAAAACCTCAAAGAAAGAGAGCTGCAGCCCAAAGCTACACAGCCCCTAGAGCTCCTTCTCCAGAACCAGGGAAGGAGAGAACTACTGGCAAAAATGACTGAGAACACCTAGGCACTAGGCAAATTCTAAGTGATGCTCCTGCAGGGGTGGAGAACAACTGCCTGCACAGCTGAAGAGCAGCTCATCCAACCCTGGACACCCTCAAAGTGTTATTTTCTCTAAGAAAAGAGGTACTTCAAGAGCACAAATGATGGCATTTTTGCACTTCTTATTTCCATGAGGGCACTGAACAGCATTTCAGCTGTTCAGCCCCTCCAATAAAATTGGATGCTCACTTGGCACAGTCAGTTTTAGCTTGGAATGCTGCAAGACCAATGTAGTTTTTGTTGTTGCCATGACAACTGTGCTGTTAGGTCAGACCTAAAGCAGCAGCTGGCTTCTCTACTGCCAGACTCTGACAAGTTCAGCTCTTAGCCTTTTTCTTTTTCCATCTGCATACACTGCCCAAACACACCAACATTTTAGGAGCTTTCATTTCAAGAGAGAATTACTAATTACACCCATTTTTCTGCCTCCCCAGAATCATTACTATCATGAGGCAGGTAGCAGCAGTAACACAAACATATATTCCTCCAGTAGCTGGAGCAGTTCACATGACCTTCAGCATGCTGAAAATCTTGCTTCCAAGAAAATATGGGTATTAGCTGCTGGCATTAGCACAGCACACACAGCTCAGTGAAAGGGTGGAAAATCCAGCTAAAGCTACTGAAAGCTTTCACAGGATACCAGAATCATGCCCAACAAAAATCTAAACCATTGTGCTCTATGTTTACTCTTTTCAAAAGAAAATCAGCTATAAGAGCTGCAAAATGATACTGATATGAGAGTGTCTGTAAGAATGAATCAGATTGAGTATAACACTGGCAGGGAAAAGGGCAAGAATAAATACAGCTGAGTTCTGTCACTGTAGCTTTCTAGACAGAGAGGTAACTAGTGCTACACTTTGCAAGTGTTAGGTTCATACCCAGGGCATCCCTTTGCCAAGCTCTCAACTGCAACCGAGATGACAGAGAAGGGGAGGAGGAAATCCCTTCACAACAGAGATATCATTCATTCATATTTCATCCTGTCCTAGGAAGTGTTAAAATAGACATTTAAGAAGTAAACAAAGTGTAGTAGGGTACTTGGAAGGGATCACTCCTTTAATAAACACACTCACTTGCAACTTTGACAACACTGTTACTACTGAACCAGGCAGCCATGGGGCTGAGACAAAGGGACCAAGCCCTGCAGTGATTTACTAAGGAGGAAAACAAACAGCACACCAGAATTCCACAACATTTCCCTCTCCATGTCCCCCCAAGCATTACATGGTATCACCCCAGAAGTGCTGAGCCAAAAGAGCAGAGAGAACACAGAGCTACATCACCAAAGCATAAGTTGGTTGGCAGTAAGAAGAAACTCAAAGGGAAGGTTAAGTTTCTAGCTAGCTATTCTGAGGAAATAAGTCCACTTTGCTGTGGCAAGGATAACTCTCTTCAACTCACACTGCTTATCTCAGCTGCTCCCCATCTTTGCCATGTACAGGAGTTGCACAAGTTACAAACCAGCATCACTCCAAAGGCAGGTAAGCAGTTTGAAGAAGTCTAAGTTATTGCAAACCAGCTTCTCTCTTCTGCCATTTACAGGGTGGCTAGAGAAAGTCAGTGCATGTGAACAGAAAACCACTCATGAAACACAAACTGCTTTAATGAAGCCTGAAAAAGAAACCACACCAGAGACATAACAATTCCTAGTTATGAAGCTACTGATGATCTTGGAAAAGCATCTGGGAATTCATGTCCAAGGAATTGTGAGGGACAGGGAGAGAAGAAGCAAGTCCTTCCAGAGCTCTGCAGAACAGACTGCATCACTTGATGTACTTCTCCATGAACTTCTTGTGGAACTCTGACCGCAGAGTGTCGTTCACAAACCTCTTGTCCTTCTTTGTTTCATCTAGCCCCTTGGCACAGTTCTTGAAGACAACATCATCATCCCATCTGAAAACAAAAGAAAGTCTTGAATTGCAGTAAACTTCTCTGAAAATCAGCTGCAATTGCTTCAGAAAGGCAGTCACCAACAGCAGCCTCAGCCAAACAGAACCAGTTCCACTCCAGCCCAAGCCAGGACATAGAGAAGTGAACTTTGGATCTCCTGTTCAAATGGACCAAGAACCACCAGTCCTTAGGAGGAGATTCTCATCTTTAAGAGAAACAGATCTATTTTTTCTAATCCAAGCCATCTCCTAGAAGCTCCTGAGTTAGAAGAGTGGCAGTAGATTAAAGGGTATTTTAGCTTTACAGAAAATAATGAGCATTTGAACAGAGCAGCCAAAACCTTGACTCCAATGGCCCTAGTTTAGAGAAACACACCAGTAACTGGAGGATCTACAAAGAAGAATTCTCCTCAGAAAAAGGCTATTTATTCATTCTAGTTACCCAGATCTTCTCTTTTTTTGGTTTTTTTTTTTTAAACCCAAAGCAGCAGGGTGATTTGTTCAGAGCAACACTCAAGACAACCCCTGCATGCCTCAGCATCCTCGTGCCACATGACACTGCTCGTGACAACATCTGGGGGAAGAAATAAAAACCAATGGCAAGGATGCCATTTCCAGCCTCTGAGTAAATGAGGGAGAAAGAGAATCAGAGTATAGGTTGCACAGTACCTCCTCTTCACTTTGAAGTTTGCTTGAGGTTGTGCTGGGCCAGTAAGGTTCAGCAGGGGGTTACCACTCAGAATGTTCTCCATCCGAATTCTTTCTTCTTCAGCCTTTTGTTCTTGTTCCTGAGAACCAGACACTGAGACATGACTTTTCTGGGCCATTTTTCTCATCTAGCTGCTAGACATAAACATTACTGAGCTGTGAACACTCACATAAATAGAGCTTTAATTCCTAGCTCAGACTTTTCAGAGTGTTTGACACTTGTGCATGAGGAGAATAAGGATAGAAGCAGAGACACTCTAAAGAGCTTAACGTTGCTAATAAACTGTCAATCTAGCAACACTCAGATCTCCTCTACTTACCTCTGATCAGCCAGCAAATATTCAGTTCAATTCTAGCTTTACCATTTACATATTTATGATATTAAAATCTCTCTCTACAGATGAAAAGATTTTCTCCATCCTTAGGAGAAAAGAGAATGAATTATCCAACATTTATGAGGTGGAAGAAACCTGACAGCATCAGCTTCAGCAATAGGCTTGGACTTTACAACTACAACTTCTCCAGGGCCCAATTAAAAACAATCTTAAGAAATGGAAGGTGAAATTGAGCAGTGGATGTTATAAGACTATTTAAAAAGTTCCCAGTATTAAGGCTAGGAAGTTTTTTTTCTCCTCTTTGTATTGCCAGAAGTATGTAACTCATGCCTAAGGGAAGAGCTGCACTAGGAGGCTTCACTGCCCATGCTTCCAAACTCTATTAATATATGTAGTGACTTCAATACTCACAGACTTCAAAATCAATACATATTCATTTTCCACCAACCTATTTACCCACAGCCTTTCCAAAGTAGCACAAGAATTGTTCTTTGATGAAAGGAAAAAAGAAAAACATCCCTAATTTGGATGAGTAACCAGGCCTCCCCATCCCCATATGCTGCAGGATGCTCTGAAGACATTCTAGTTAAGAAATACACTCATGTGCTCAAAGCAGGGCTTTTCAAATATGACACAAACTAAAGAGACAGAGATCACAAGATTCTGTTTTATTCCCCCCACAAACTGCAGCAAATTCATAGCTGAGGGCTGCTAGGGGCTTCCAGGAGAGGAAATGTTTCTCTTGATGATAGGATTCACAAGGTGTAAGTGCTAAACCTAAACACTGAGCTCTCTAGCTTCAAACATCTAATCAATATTGATATCTTACTAAAGCCACCTATCATTTACAGTGCTTTGCACTTGGACTACTCAGGTCTGTGGAATATTCTTTTATCAAACATGAATCCCAGAAGCAGCTGATGCACAGCATACCAGATGATGTCATGATTTTCCCTCTCAAACTCTACTGGAGCTCTAGTTACAGAGAGACTCCTACCATCACACTGCACCTCACAGAATTGAGAAGCTGCTGCAATAAATTGCCAGTGGGATGGGAAAAGCTCTCCAGAAAGGCAGACTGCTTTCAAAGCATGGCAGAGCTTCAGGACAAGGCCTGTAATGCCCTGATTAAAATATGTGTGTAGGCAAAACTTGCTCTTGCTGCTGTATCCATGGAGCTTTAAACACAAACAGCAGCAGTTAAAAGTCACTAACACAAACTAAAGTTTTGTGGTTTAAAACAGAGCTCTAAATCCAACATCTGCATTCCAGCTTCAGCTGTTATCACCACCCCAATTCACCCATCTTAGAAAGACAGATTCAAATGACACCATTCCTTTCCTCTGGGGATTCCAGACAAGAAATGTATGCAGCTTCTTCTGCACAGCATGCCAACCTCTGACTTACCACCTTCTGAAGAACAACAGCAGGGAAGCACAAGCAAGAGCAAAAGACAAGAGTATGATTTAGCTCCAGACTGAGCTATCTACATATAGATATCTGCACCTGAGCTCACATCTCAGCAGAGATGTGGAGGACACACTCAGGAGGCAACCCAGCTCTTCTGCTCACACAGGAGAGCAAGCACACAGCAGGCTCCACTGACTGCATCTCCAGTGCATCACCACAGGAGCTGGGGCATGCAACTTGTACACTGACCCTGACAACCTGGGCATTTCAAGCTCAACTGAATTCTGTCCCAAACTGCTAATTGCTAGCAAAAAACTACATCAACTCAAGTCAACTGCACCACCAGAGGACTGGAGGGTAAAGAAGACTGCCCAATAATGAAAAGAAATGGTAGGGGCAATCTTGGGAAGCTCAATAATTCCAGTTTAGTTTTGTACCTATTAACTCATTAAAAACCATTTCAAACATAATGCTAAGAGAAGCTAACAAATGTTTTCACAGTGATAACAGTTACAGCCATGAATCTCATTTGAAAATGCTGATTTTCTCTATTCCCAGGAAGGTCACTTTGTGTGACCCTTGGCTGCTTCTCAGCTCTGTTCCCCAACAGAACTCTGCTGGCTTTCAGATCTGCAGAGGCAGAATAACCTGAAGTAGTAAGGAGCTGCATAAACTTAATCTTTGACATTAAAAACCAACAGCCTGAAGCCTGAAAGCAAACAGAGGACAGATCTGATGAGTAAGGCACCACCACTTTTTAGTCACTTTACACAGAGGACTCAGCATGCATGGCAATTTGTTCCTGGAATTCAGCTGCTCAAAGCTGTTCTAGGTTGGATGGATTTCAATGTATCTGCTACAAATTTTAGGAAGCAGGCTAATCCTAAATACCAGCCTTGAAGATTTTATTATTATTATTATTTAGCTTCACTAAAACCTCCCAAAGAAGGTAATTTACTAAGTTTTGTACCTTAGAGATGTGACATGGAGGAAATATAAGGTGTAACTCCCAGTAGTGTGAAGCTGACATTTAGACTCAAGCTAAGTTCCACTTCTTGGCCAGAGCTGCAGAATCCCTCAACTCCAGCCAAAAAAAGTTTTCATTCCTTGTCAGAATTTTCCACATAAATCTCCCACTGCCCACTCCTCCCCTGAAAGCCAGGATGCTCCAGGAGATGGAGCATGGCTTGTATCAAACCAAACAGAGCAGACCCAGCCAGCACAGCTGTCTGAGCTTCACACCTCCAAGGCATGATCAGGCACAGCTGTTCACAGAGTTAAGTGCCAGGGTTCCCCCAAAGCCTACATTGCTCTGTTGCAGTGGAACAAAGGCTTACTAAGCTAAAACTCTATGTCACAACAGAAGAAAAGCCAAAGGGGGGCAAATAATACATCTATATTCACTCCACCCTTCCTAAAGCAATGCCTCTTTGCCTGCCTGTCCATTCAGCCAAGGTCCAAACCTCTTTCCCTAAGCCACTTGAGCAAAACTAACCTTGCTGCTGATTATTCCATCAGTACAGACAGCAGCTGATGTGCCTTTCTATGGCATCTGCAGAGATCAGTCAGCACCATGTCACAGGCAGAAGCAATACAACAGGAATGTTATGGTGTGGAGAAGAAGCCTGGCCTGGCAGAGGGAGTCCCATACCCCCAGGAAGCCAATGGAGATGCTGCTCTCTGAACTGGATCTCACAGCAAGCCCTCACTGTACAACTGAATTCACCATGTGGCATCACAGCTAGGGGGGGGAAAAAAAACACCCAACAAACCCCAAACAGTGGACAACTATTCCTTATCTTGCTGTAAGAACAGCAGTCCCTTGCCATACTTGTTTCTGACTGCAAAGGAAAGAAAAACATCACTGTTCCTATGGTTATTTGGTTTTAGTCTAGTTCCTCCCCTTAGCACAGAGCAATATTACCTTTACAGAAGGTGCTCAAATCCCTGAGGTGACCCCACTCTATTAAAGTTAAGCTCTCCCACTTAGTTTTTATAGATGTTGAGGAGCTGAAAGAAAATCTGAAATCCCTTTCATTGCAGGCAGATATGCTGTCACTTTGCCCACAAGGCAGGGGACATTATTATTCCTTTTTGGCAAGGATAACTACTCAAATATTACATGAAGAAACATACCCTGCCTCTTGACCCTCTCCTGGAATTCTTAATCAGAGATTTGATATTCTAGATTTATTTAGACACCTAAAATTTAAGTGAAAAGGTTAGTATCTATCAATCAAGACTCAGTTTTCTAAGGTTTTAGCTGAAACTCTGTGACATGGCCAAAACACAGGACAGAGCCAAGATCTCTTCTGACCACTGGTCAAATAATATGTTCAGTTACAGAAAAACAACTTGGTGAAATAAAACTGTTAAGAAATCAAACCAAAACACTTTGAAGTCTGTTCTTAAGATGAGCAGAAAATGACTGGGTATTCAAGCAGCTTTGTTGGAACTGCAGATGGACATTTTGCTGCTCACTCTTTGGAGGTTTGGTTTTAATTATTTCTCTTTACCTTTTAAGGAAGTGCTTGAAAACTGAAAATCAACAGCATTGTCATGCTGCACTTGAATCCTGAAATGTCTCAACAGAACCTGGCTGTGGATAGTTCTCCTAGAGAGCAGGCTTAGCATTTGTCCAGTTTTAGACAAACCCAGAATGATTCCACAGCAGTGGCTTTCAAAACCATCCATTTCCTAGTCACTTGAGTGCCTGCTGGAAGTAAGACAAGGGATTAAAGTTGTGGAGGGTGGGAGAAAAGTCAGGAAGACATTCTTAAGAGTTCTTAAAAACTCTCATGGTGTTTATTTAATGTTTCCACAGAATTCAGGGGAATTGAAGCAGTTTGAGAAGCTAACAACCTTTGACAGAAATTGCTTATATGGTTGATAAACTATTTGTACAGGGAAACAGCAGTGGGAAGGAAATTAGAACCTCTTCATACTAACACTTGTCCAAATTAGATCTAGAGGATTTCAGTGGAGATTTGAATTAACTGAATAAACTGAAATAAAAGAGGGAAAAAAATGAGATATGGAACAAATTTGGGATACATTGCTGTATTTTACCTGCTCCAGCTTGTTCTTGGCACGTTCCAAGAACATGCAGAGACACATTAATCTTTGCATAACAACAAAGAGATTGAGAACAATGTGCAGAAGAGGGAACAGGCACTCACTCTGCATTTGCCTTTTGCCATGCCATTGGTTTACCCCAAGCCATCTACTGTGGACAGCAGCATTTCAGCAGATAAACCATCTCTGTACATGAATTAGGACTAACAGCAATGACACAAATGAGATTTCACTTGAGATGTTATTCTGCAGTCAGCTGGATGACTAGTATAAGGTTACTTACAGAACTGGGGTTAAATTACAGTTTGCAATACATAATATGAAATCCTCACATATTTCATCTGAAGGGAAAAGGGATTTACATAAAATGGCTATAAAATGCTTTGCCAGTAACACCTGATTTCAAAGCCACAGAAGACAAGGCATAATCTAAACAGGCTGCACCCCTAAGCCAACACACACAAGTCATCTTACTCCTAAAGGCTCTTCCCAACACTGCACCTCCCCTTGGATTCTACCTTTTGCATGAACATAGCCTTCACTTTCCTACTCTCAAAAACCCAAAGAAAATAAAACTTTCTAATAAAATAAAAGTACCTGCAGAGCATTTAGTGTTTCCTGAAGATCTCAGTCTCTAAGGGAGCCTACCTGCCACCCCTCAGTGGAAGGATGAACACAGCAGGCAGCAAGCTGGCAAGAAGGTGCCCGTTGCAAAGTAACTAATGCTCATTTTTAGGAAGAAACAAATGTTTTCACTTCAGATAACTGCATGTAATCAGTATGGACACAGCAGTGGACAGTATAATCCCTGCTTCCTGGGGAAGGAGAACACCCACGAAGGTAAAGAAGAAGGGAAGAGACAGCGAACGGAACCAAGTGCTACAGGAGCCTTTAGCGCCCTCTAGTGGCCAAATAACAATCGCCTAAGGATTTGACCTCCCCTGCTCCCCGCCGAGCAGAGAGAGCAGCCATCCACTCGGCTCTTTCTGCACTATCACGATTTTCCTCAGGCAAGTTTTCTACACTGAAATGTCCCCAGTTATGCTGTTTAATCTAGATTAATAGTTTGGTATGATAACTGTCTTCAGAGAAGGACTTGCATAGGAAAAACAAGATTATCTTAACTCACTGCCTCTACAGAACAAAACCATCATACTTGAGAAGAGTTTCCAAGGGCACTTTGTCTATCAGTTTTCACTCATCCTAAGCCCTTGGGGCACACCAGTGCTCTTTAGTGGTGAGCTTTTACCTTTCTTGCTTGTTCCTCAGCTCGCTCCTTCTTGATCTTTTCCAGTTCAGCCAGAAGAGCTGCAGTGTCATCATCATCACTGTCTTCCACATCCTCATCTTCATCATCTTCCTAATAGCAACAAAGGGAAAGAAGTAGCTCATTCATTTCATTTAACAAAATAAGCTCTGGTCTGCCCATCTAAGGCTGCAGTTTGCTGCTGGCTGAATTTTGAAGTACTTGGGTGCTTAGGCCTAACTCCTAGACATCAGCATGAGGAGAAGAGCCCAAAGCAGGAATCCATTACTCATGCAGACAGTCAGATCAACAGTTCTCCCTTTAGGGAATTCTGAGTTCAAAGCTGCCCATTCTCCATAGTTTAAGCAGTATTTTCAGTTCCTACTCTTCTTGTGCTTTCCAAGAACACCATTACAGCATGGACTAGAACCCTCTGAACCACCCTGGACTTGCACCACAGCAGAGTAACTGTAACAGGAAGATACAACAGAACCTGTCTTCAATCTTTAGCAGACCTAAAAGTACAGATTCTATTACCAACCAATCAGGTACATACATCAGTAAGAGGATCATCTGCATCAAGGTTTGCTGCAGGAATCTGGTCTAGTCGAGGCTTCTTAGACACAGAAGATGATGTTGTGTGTTCTGTGGCATAAGATTTAAAAGGTGACTGAGTCACTTCATTCATTGAACAGATGTCAGAAAGCAAAAGTCTTCAAACAATTTGCCTTGCATTAGAATAAGAGATACAAGCTTAGGCTTACTTTTTCCTCACTTCTCAATCTTAATGCCCATGGGGATTCCTCCCCTCTTAAGTATCTTCAAGGGAAGCAGTAACATCTCCAAAGTTACCATTTGGCCTCCAGAAGTTTTTTGGAAGCCATTATTTCAAGGAGAAAGAACAGCAGAAGAAAAAGCTGTGAAGAAATATCCTTATTCTGTATATCCAACTGGAAGGTTCCCACTGAGGACCACCCCAAGGCTAGTTTGGTCCAAGCCACATCTGCTTTCATCTGTGAATACCTTCCTTCACACCTAAACTTAAAGCATCTAAATTCTGTCAAGATTAATCCTAAAAATGAGTATTTCTCAAAAAAACCTGTTGGGTTTCATTTTAATTCTCACTTGACTGTATCTGAATAGATAACAGATTGATTGTTCCCCTGATACTGCAACACTGGCTGAGTCATTCTCCTTCTTCCTGTCTTGCTTGCCCAAGTACAACCCCCCCTCCCTTTATTAGCTGTACACATCTGTTGCCAAATCACTACAATCACACTGTATCTGCTGCCCTGCACCATGCTGCTCTTTTTTACTGCCTGGCCTAGGTTGCTGCTAGCAGGAAGGCAGCAGAGATTCCCTTGCAAGTCAACAGCTCTGAAGTGTCTGACCAACACCCTCAATTCTACTCTCAGGCCACGCTGTCTGCAACCTGCAAACTTCTCACAGCACCAAGTCTGGTGTAAGAGTAATGTCACACAAAGGTGCCAGGATTTTGTCTTGCTTTGTTTTTTTACCTCTGGTTGGTCTGTCTCTGTTCTTCTCTCTTGCAGCAACTCTCTCTCTCTCCTCCAGCTCTCTCCTGAAATCACGGTTCCGCACCTCTTCGGGAGCATCCTGAGTGGTCTGTCTGAAACAGGGCCAGGGGGAGAACAACAGCTGAACTTGAGACTCTGCAGCTGGGAGCTACATTCTCAAGGAGGCAAATCAATCTTAGGGTGAACAGGTAAGCACAGAGAATGAACATTTAGACATATGTTTGCTTCTTCTCTCTTCATCAGCCTCCTTCTCTGCATCACACACACAGAGACATGCAATGCCACACACACATGGTCCTTCCAGGGGCTCTCAAATGAATTAAGACTCCACAAATTCCAACAAAACCAGGATGGCTACACTTACCTTTTGGAGCTATGTCTAAATCTTCTCTTCTCCAGCAGTCCAAGCCTATTGTCCTAGCAGACATCCACCAGCACTATGATCAACTTCCCTCCCTGTTCTGTCATACCAAGCTGCTGGTGCAAACCCAGTCTGTAAAGCTCACAGCTCTGACCAAGACTAGAACACACTTTTCATATCCCTTTTGCCCACCAGGAGACATCCCAGATGATCTCCCATCACCAGTAGAAAAAAGAAGTTGGGAGAAGAGGCAAAACACTCACTAGCTTCAGTGAAACATACTGGAGAGACATGTTTTTCCCTCTTTTACTTACAAACTACCCTGGCCAAAAGCAACAGCCTATGTACAACTGAGTCACACTAAGTTTCACCAAGAGAGAGCTGAATTTTCTCTGGTAATCTTGTCAAGAACTAATGAATAAAAACAAGCAGCAACTCCTTTCACCTTTCTGTGAACCCACTGCTGGAAAGAAAGAGTACCTGGAAGAAACCCAGACTTGAGCCATTATAAATACATGGTGTGCAGCGTCTGTCTTTATGATGAAGTATTTCATTTGCTTTGGTAATTAAAAACCTGAACTTGGAATCCCTGATAGAGACTCAAAATTCCCCCAGCCTCTGGGTCACTCAAATGAACATGAGGGGGACTGCAACACTGAATTTTTCCTGCAGTGATGCAGTCTTGGCAATTTAACAGAGACAACTTTTATCTGGGGGAAAGAAGACACTTGATGCTCTCTCCATTTCTCTCTCTCACACACACAGAGGGATTTGTTAAAGCAAACACTGTATATTCCTGGACATCTTTGTCCCCACACACTTCTTTCAAAGCCATGGACTGCTGTTCCAAACCCCACTTTTGTTTAAGGAAACAAACCAAAAGCAAGTTTTTCCCATAACAAGAAAAATTCATTGGACACTACTTTTTGTGCTGTTGATTTTGATATTCTCCAAAGCCCTCCAACTCTCTCATCCATGTGTACTCTTAAAAATCAAAGGGGCAGGAGGGAAGAGGTGAAAAAGTAAACACCTGCACAGAGAACTGCAAATGTAAAACCTTAACTTCACTGACAAGAGCAACATCAGTTAGAGAAAAAGAAGATTTTTAGGCTGACAGATTTCATTGGAATTCTATGCATCTCTATCACCTTGACTTCAGATTTCACTTAATCATTCTAAAGGATAATGAAGATTGATTATGCATTTCAAACAGAGGAAAACATTCCCAAGGTCCCATTATCTTTCTCCCTGATTAAAGCAACTTCTTCTCCCAGGACCTGCATAAATCACCTGCAGTGTTTAATGTCAGCACTTAAAACTACTGCTGCCTGAGTCTCCTCCATGATTTCCCTGCCCTCTCTTACTGCTTTCCCAGGTGGGCCTTTGCCAAGTACATGATGTGGTTTCCCTGCTTTTCAGATGTGCTCAAATTTGCCCTTCTTATCCCACCTTGCTCTGCAAGTGACAGCACCCTCTGCAGCTCAGCCTCAAGGACCACTTCGGTTCCACTCCACTACCCCAAAATGCTTGTCTCCAAAGCTCACCTTCTTCTGAGCATTCACTTCCATCAGCAGGAAGAAATATCACCAAAATTAAAACTCTCTAATTACTTGCAAGGCATTTGACCTCCTAGGTCTGCTTTTGAGAGGTGCACTTTCAAGCCCACTCACTCAGCACTGCTGCACACATCTGGTGTCTGCTCAGTGTCAAGCACATCAACATCAACAACAAAATCATCCCCACCCTGTTTTGCTATAACATTAACAAAGAAATACTAACCTGTATTTGATTTTAGTATGAGAAGGGAGGTCTCTGCTGGAATATTGCTTGGAGAGCTGACTTAGGTCTCCTTCACCTTTTCCTCTTCCTCCTCTTGCAGGCTCAAAGGTTGGCCTCGCTGCTGTTGTCATCTTAAGTACTACAGAATCCCCAGACAAAAGCAGTCATTACCACAGCTCCCAGGGAAAGGCACTCACCAGGAGCTGCTTTGCTCCTGGAACTGTGAAAACCAGGACAAATCTCCCTGCAGAATACCAGCTATCATTTGGCTTATGATTCTCAACACTGAAGGAGTTTTCTATTGGCAGAATCTAGCCAGATCTCCAAAAGAAAGTCTTTCCCACCATGCTTAGAAGATGATGCCCAGACTTCAACAAGAACATGAAGCTACATTTGTAAAGTAAACAAAACCAGCCAGGAGCTGGTCTCCTACCCTTAAGGCAAGTGGGAGAGTCTTGGAACCAAACTGTTACCTCTCCTGAAAAATGCCAGCCAAAAATGACCCTTCCAGTAGTCCCCAAACCATATCTAGGCATCATCACCAGAAATGCTGGCTAACACAGACCACAGCATGCCTAGGATGGTGTTGATAATGCAATACTGATGAAGATCACACAAGCTGAACCCTCCAGCCTTCACCCTGGCCCTGTTCAGTTCTCTAGCACAGTCACAGCACTGTAATTGATCCTGCTGCATAGTCCTTTGGGACTGACCTGTTCAGAACTCCAGCTGGCCAGAAAAGCCTCCTGAAGGACTAGGGTTAATGTTTTCCTGGTAGCTTTACCCTTATGTAAACAAAGTGTAATTTAAGAAAGCTCAGCCAAATGCTGAAGGTTTTACCAGCTCTCACTTGGAAACTGCAGGAAGCCAGGTACCACCAGTTTGTCCTAAAGATGATCTAGCTGATACCCAAAGTCACTACTCTCAGTTCTTCTTCTGTGGCAAAGGAATGAAACAGGCTCTGACCAGCCTCAGCCACACAGACACCCTGTCAGCATGCACAGCGTTCAGCACTGCTAGACAGGAGTTAGAGACCCTGCAATCCCAAACCACTGTGTCAAGAGTGTAAGGTGGTTAAACAGTGCCAAAAACCACCTGCCTAGTCAACCACTCTCATCTTAAATCTACTATCTGAAGCTATGCTCATTCCTGCTTCACCAAGACATGCACAGCCATTAATCACAGACTAAAGATATCTTAAGGCTTGAGGGAGATACATTTGCAGATATACAAAGGCACCAGTCCTACCAGCTGGAAGGCTGCATGCTAAAGGATGACAGGAGCACATATTGAAGAATATTAAAGAGCAAAGAAAAACCCATGATATTGCTTCAGATGCTTTAGTGCTTCTCAACCAAAAGTTATTGCATTATTTACTATTTTTTCACTTTTAATCAGATCACAAAACACATGATTTCATTATAATTTGTTGCTTAGTGTGACATCTCCTCAGGCAGAACACAGTTACAGCCACTGAACTACTCCTCAGAAAACAAAATGAACAGATAGAAACACCTTTAAAAAGAAGAGAGGCAGTAACTAGCCTTGCTCCTTAACCAAGGACTGCTGACACTTCAGCCACACTGTGCAGTTCAGCTGGAGCCCTGCAAGACATTTTAGCTCTGTCTTGGCACAGTCTCTGCCAGACTCACGATCCAAGAAAGCCACCTGCTCTCAGAATTCCTCTGTGCTAATTATATGCAATGGGAAGATGGATGAATTCAGGTGAAGAACTAGAGCTAATGCGGCTGCATAGTTTCATGACATTAATAACTCCCCTGAAACTGTCCCTGCTTCTCTGACTTCAGTTCGTATTCAGCCTTAAAGGGTCCAAACTCAATCTGAAACCACTCTGAGACCGTCCCACTCACCTCCCAGCTTTTGGAAACACAGCGCTGGAGAAGCCTATTTAACGCCACATGAAGGCAGGACAGGCCACGCAGAGGTTATTAGCCATGAGAAAGTGATCGGCCTCAACCTGGAGCTGAACTGCCTCGGCCGCGCAGGGCTGCACTACAACCGCCCCTCCTGATCGCCTTCAGAGAGGAGCCTGAACCCGAGCACCGGAGCCAGCAATCACCCCGCGGTAACCCCAGCCCGCGGCAAGCGCTGCTCCCGCCCCCACTCAGCAAGCTCTGCCACACCGCCGTGGCCGCCCCTTCCCCCTAACCCACCTACCCACCGCTCCTCTCCAGAAACGCTGCCCCAGGGCCCCCTCCGTGCCTCTGCCTCCCGACGCGTCCGCAGCCCGTCCCCTTCCAACACCCCCTGCCCCAGGGCCGCCTTTTCCTCCCTCAAGGACGCCGTCACAGCCCTCCCGTGGCCCTCCCTCCTCCCCGGGTTAAGCCGGCCGACTCGCTCGTCCATCGCCTACCCCGGTACTTACACCTCTACCGCCTACCACCCTGCGCAACCAGGCCCTACACCATCACCATAATTCCGCCAAAGGCCCAGAAGGCTCCGTGCGGAACCATAGACACGAGGGGCCGGAAGCCGCCGAGGCGGGAGGACTGACCATAGAGTGGGACCAGGGGCCGTCACGTGAGGGAGGGAGGGGAGCGCGTCCGCCATGATAGCTACCGAGGCNGTAGGGTTAAGATCCTTGTAGGGGTGATGGGGAAGGACAGAAACAATGGCAGAGGGAATGCCGCAGTCATTCTTTTTGTTCAGAGACGTGTATTAGCAACCGCTGCCTCAGCCCGACTGTTTGCAGAGTTGCTGTGGTCCTCACCCCTTGTCCCTTACAACGAACTCCTTCACGTGGTGTATCTTTACTGCTGTCGCTGTCAAGAAGCCAAAGCACGAATTAAGCATCGCTCGAGGATTACATTTCTCCTGCTAAAATGCAGTTCCTTTCTTGTGATTTATGTTGCCCTTCGATGCATCTTATTACCGAACGGCAGCGAACCCCCCTGAAGGCATGGGATGTAAAAGCACTTTGATGTGGCTACAGATTGCCACGGAAACACATCCAACATGCAATGTAAACCAGAGCCCATAAGAGGTCCCCAAAGACACTGCTAGCCAGAGAGCAACAGCAGCAATCTGAATTACAGCCTTTGGTCAGAGGGCTGCCAGAGAAAGCACTTGGAAGAAGTGGGCCCTCGGTATACAAAGAGACCAGTTATTTAAGCATAAATGTTAAGCCATAAATGCTAAGGTTCACTCAGATGTCAGCTCAATAGCAACAATAATTCCTGTGTCATTTCCTAAGAGCTACACCTGTCAGAAACCAAGCATCCATCCTTGCATTTTCTTAATCTGCAAGCCTCAGTCTGCACCTTGTGAAATGGGCTGATGACTGATTTCACTACAGGCAGTTTAGAGGCAAGACCAAACCTTGCAGAGAAGTCTGGCTTCAGATCACAACAGCCTGAAATCAGTGCACCATCGTGTGGGTGGGGGTGTTATTTGTAGATTATAAATCCATGGAATTTAAAATCCAGAGGAACTCATGTTAATTTGACTGTTGCAGTGCAACAGAATGCTCTGTTTTGGACAATAACATGCTGTTCAGTTGTAATACCCATCTGGCAGAAGGTATCAAGTGGTGATTAAAAACCTCAAGAGCTGAAGAGACTTCTGCTGTTAGGTTAGAGTAAATGCAAGTATTCCCTGTGTGAAGGATTACTTGAAGATGAGAGCTAAAAACCTAGCTGAGTCCCTGCTCTAGAGAGATAAGATGATTCTTCAAATAGTAAAGGAATGGCTTAGAGTCTTTGGCCAAAATTGTATCCCATGATCCTGAGGTACTTCCCTTCCCCCATTCTGTCTGTATTAATATTTATTAAATATTAAATATTTTATTAATAAATGAGCTTTGGTTTCCCTAGAAAACTTGGACACTAAAGGATGTTGGTGGAGCAGAGATGTATGGGTCCAGGTTCCTGAAATTCCTTAGTTGGTCTTCTTGCAGAGGCACCTAACCTTCACAGGGCCACACTTTGGGGTTTAAAACTCTCTAAACATGCATAGTTTTGGTCAGTCTTGTGCTTGTTTGAACTTACTTTAGGTCTAAGAAGTTTAGCATCATGCTCTCAACAAGGCCTAATAGAAATATATCCTCCAGCTCATGTGCTCAGAGAGCTTTCATCCAGCAATTATTCTCAGAGTATGCCCAGCACTCATGGACATCATGATTAGCCTCTCAGCTTCTTGCAAGCAGATCCTACAGCCTTTCCCAAGCAAGGTTGACCCTGCATATGGAGAATCAGTCAGGCAGCTCTAGGCTGTTTTCATATTTAGAGACATTCTGCCTGTGTTTATGAAGCTGACTAGCTGAGCATAAGGGAAAGAATTAAAGATTAAGAAGAAGAGCATGTATGTAGAAGGGAGCACCAGGCAAGTGTGTGTGGCAAGTGGGAATTCCTGGACCCCAGGGTTATACATTAAAAAGTCATCAGATAGTGTGAACAAGTAGACAAAGACAAAATCCCAGATCTTCCTCACTCCCATGGCTGCTCTAATCACAAAACAGCTCAAGGCTGAAGACTTATTTCTTCCTGTGGCATGCTAAGCCACAGGAATTGGCACTGAGGATGCACCTTCAGTTATTCCTCTGCTGAGCAATTTGGCTGTGGCAGCCCTTAGAAAGGTATTCTCTAATGTGTGGATACATGAAAAGCAGGAGAAGCTGCCACTTCCCTTCAACATTTCCTTCAGTGATTAATTAGCCTCACAGTTTAAAGCTGCACTTTATTTTTAATTTCAGCTGGCTTTATTCCCAACCACTGCTGCCTGTTGTGCCTTTCCCCGGTAATCTTAAAAGCCTGTTTTCTCACCAGATATTTATACTTTGTAATCTAGTCTTGCAACTGCCTTTGAATATGGTTAAGCAGACTGAACTCTTCTGGTCTCTTTAGAATCATTTCCTTCCTCCCTCCAATTATTTGATGGCTTTTTCTTGCTCTCTGTCCAGTGTATCAACATCAAAAATGCTGGTAAGAACTGTTTTAGCATCAGCTCCACCAATCTGAACTAGAAAGACAAAATCCCTTTCCCTCCCCAGCTTTCTACATGGTTGTTTATCTACCTGAGGATCACAGTGGCCTTTTTTTCCCAGCATACCACAACACTGGTCATTCTCCAAGATTATTTAAGACTGCAAAAGTCATCATGTCCTGAAAGAGAACAAAAGCATTTCTAAAAACCTTGGTCCTATTTGGAGCCTTGTTAATGTTTCCCTCATCTACTGCTTGACCTGTAGAGTTATGAAGATAGCTTATGCTCCTATTGGACTTTAAAAACTCCTTTTTAGCCATGCCAAGGCAGGGATTTTCCTGTTTTCTGTTCTTTATTTTTCTGTTCTTTAAAGCTTCTGACACAAACTCTTTGCTACCCAGTTCCCCTTGCTTCCATCTGTAACATTACTCATAAAGGTTGGGGGTTTGCTGATTGTATCTGAATCCAGAGGGAAGTTAATTGAGGCAATTTTCTTCCCTGGATTTTTGGGTCTCTCACTATAGACCTTAGGGCTATCTTCTGCCCACCCTTAAAGCACAGCATCAGGATGTGCAGTCTCCTCTTTCACAGCAGCATGCTGCCATGAAGACAGTCATTTCCCCCAGCAGGGCAGAAGTTCAGTGCCACCATGGAAATCTCTCACCTTGAATTTTCCCCTTGTCTGCCTTCCAGTAAGAGCCTGGTTTTGCTGTCTGGGGCACAGCTTGCACAGGCCAAGCAGCAGTAAATCCCATTTCTGCTTAGGAGAGGCTGCAGCACATTTCCTCCCTTGGGACACTATGTCCTTTGAAAGATCATGCCTCCTACTGTGCTGCAGAGAGAGAAGGGCACAGGGGATTGTCAAGCCTTGGTGCAGGAATGCTCAGCATCCAAAGGGCAGCCTTAAAAGAAGTTTGTGGGAAGTTGCTGTTTCCTTGATTGGGAAAAGAATAGAGGCTGAGCAAGGCTGTGACTCAGGCAGTGAGTCAGCAGGGACTGTTTTCCAATGAGATGAGGCCATCCTGCACTGTTTAGCTCTCTGTCACACCCTCCCTGCTGCCATGGGGCAGTAAAAACTGTGTGCTGCTGCTTCTCAGAGCTCACATACTTGTCATACCCCTTAGCCTCTTCCCTGCCACCTCCCACTGCACCTTCTCTCCAACTTTCTGCTTCTGTGCTCCATCTCATCCCCTGGGCTGCTATCTCCCTTTATGCCTTCAGTGCTCTGGTCTTCAGTGGGTGTGAACTTCTGGTTTGCAGTGAGAGAGAAACCTTATAACCTATTCCCAATGGAGGAGAAAAATCACTGGGACTCAGCAGGAATTCCCTGCAAGAAAAGGCCCAGGCTGAGGACCTAACCTGGATGCAGCCCAGGGCAGTGATGGCCTCCATGGTGCACTGCAGACTCCAGGCATTAAACAAGCTGGACCAGTGCTGCAGGTCCAACACACTGGCCTTGGATACATCTTCTGTTTGCTGTGTCTTTCTCTGCCTGCTTCCCCATGCATGTGGCTCTCTGCTGAGATCCCAGTGCTCTTTCCACAAGAGACATGATGTCAACAGAAAGGCATTTGGGGACATGAGGAAGGAGGGTGCTGGAGGAAGGAGTGATGCCCCAAGATGCATACAGCTCATTCTTCCTGGCCTCACAGTCTTGGATGCACACTTAGCTCCATGGAGGCTCTCTTGTTTCTATTGAATTGATTGATTCTTTTTCTTTTGAGCTAGGACAAAGCAAATCATTTTACCCATGTTGTATTTACATCCAGGAGAGCAGCCAGGACATACCCCAGTCTGTGGCTGCATCCACTGGTAAGCATAAATGTCCCACTGTTTTATTTATTAGCCAAACATTTCTACTAATAGCTGAGCTAATTTTATCCTTTTCTTAATGCTGCCTGAGTATGACTCAGTCTTGCTGGGAGGAGTCTCAGCACCACAGCATCCTGCCTCTGAAAATTTGGCATTATACAGAAGGAAGGGACAGCTGGCCATGCACCACAGTGGCTCTGGCTTTGGACTTGCTTATTTTCCCACTGTCTTCTCCATGTAGCTGTAGAACAAAGAAACTAGTGCAATATTCCTTAAGTGAGCTGTCAGGTAGGATGGAGTGGAGATGCACTTGTCTCTCTAAGAGCCAGCTGCAGCTGTAACTAAACAATAGCATCAGGAGCTGGTACCCATGGCACTCTGTTTCTTCTCAGTTTTAGTTCTTGATCAGTATTTTCTGAGTCAGTCCTCAATTTATGTGCTGCTCTCCCTTAAAGTCTCAGAGACTCCTGTATTACATTAGTTAGGCAGAAAGGCAGGTAGAAGATGTTGAGGTTGCAAAGTAAAACAAGGTAAATAGTTTTGTTCCAAAGATGAGGTTAGGTTAGATGAGATCCTTCTAGGTTTAAAATTCCTGTCACTGAAAACTTCAAGAGGCACCTGAGCATTTGTTAAAACAGGGCTGTAAGGAAGAGAGCAGCCTCCAGGGAAAGACAGACTCTGCTAATTTATCTTGAGTCTCCAAACCAGGAATACAGGGAAGAGTTTAGAAGAAGAGTGAAACAGCCAAGTGCCATCTTGATCAAGTTAAAACACAGTTCAGGTTCCTTTCCAGTAACATCTCACTGGTGCAGTCCTTAAACTCATTGAAAAGAAAGTCAGCCATAGCCCTCACCTCCTCCAAAGATGCCATATGCATGGATCATGTGTTCCTACCTAGGAGGATTCTAGTTGGTATTAGCCAACAATGAGTTCTCTTAACCACTCTGATAACCTTTACTTATCCTTGCTTATTCTTCAGTTAGTTCATCTTTGGTAACCTTTATTTATCCTGTAGCTACTGAACTAGCACACTGTGCAGTGGGGGTCACCAAATTCTGGGTTTGGAAGAGTTTTAAGCACTTGCATTGTTTCTGTCAGGCATGGGCAGAAGCAAGTTAACTCTGATTCAGATGGAAACAAAGAACAACAGCTTGGAAAAGAATGAACTCTTGAGCCACAAGTGGGATCAACCAGGTTGATTTTCCCATAGTTCTTCATGGCAAATTCACAGTATTTTAGCTGCTGAGGCCTCAAGGGAGACATTTGCTTTTGTGAGGCTGTGTCAGTGCAGAGGGCTGGTGCTCAGGAAACTGGCATTTTCCTTCCAGCTCTGCCACTAGCCTGGGAAAACCTCAAAAAAGCAACCCCCTCTCCTCAAGTCCTGTGCATTTCCTTCTTCATAAAGCCAGAGATAATGGACCAAAAGCTTTTGCTCCATGATCTTTAGATGCAACATCCCATTTAAGGGCAGGCTCTTAAATTTGATTTCCTGTACCACAAAGCCCACAGGGCTTGGCTGTGTAGTTTTACCATTAGAACCATCACATCTCTTTGAGCTAGACTTGTAGACTGAGCCTTGCTGTGGAACACAGACTAGGGATGAGGCAGGCTTCTACCAGATCAGGAACCATGACTGAAGCCCTTCTTGGATCAGATGAGCCTGGCAAAAATTGTTCCCTTCCTGGGTTTTGATCTGTGTTTTGGACAGAGGGCTAGGAGGTGTTCAGCTGAAGTTTAAGTGGTTAGTGCTGGTTGGAAGCATCAAAACCCAACCAGCAGAGGTGGCTGGTTTAGGATTTGTGGTGACCAGTTCCTTCAGCTGAATGTGGAGGCCCACAGGAGGTGTAAGCAAAGCCCCACCTGCAGAAGCAGGAGGCCTGAACAGGGCATTGCAATGCTCCCCTGCAGACTCCTGGCCCAGAGAGAAGGTGTGTGAGGCAAACACATCTGCAGACATGCCTTGTCTTGGCAAGACTCTGCCTGTTTCTGTATCATTGCTGATGAGAATTAGTAACTGAAACCACACTGTGCATTCCCCTCCCTCCCTCTCCTGTTCTCCTAAGCCTCTTGCCTGCCATGAGCATGGTGCAAGCAGCCACTTCTCACATCTGGCCCTGCAAAAAATACCCACATCAAGCAGCTTGACCTGATTGCTCCTACCCAGTGCTACCTGATTGTGCCCTTAGTAACTTTGTTTTGCCATTCTTGAAGGCAACATTTTAAGCAGGACTAGAGGGAGGAGGCCTGGTCCTGTGCAAGGTCCTTCATCCCCCTGGGAGGGAGTCCCACCACAGCACAGAGGTTTCATGAGCAGCTGGGGAAGGAAGCCCTGATGGAGCTGGTGCTTGTGGGGGTAGGGCTTGCACAGGAATGTTTGGCATGTGCTGAATGTGCCTTCTGCACTGTCCACTTCTCTCCTCCTTCAAGTTTTCTTTGTGTTGGAGCCTGCCTACTCCAACAACTCCAACTCCTGCAGTCTTTACCAGCTATGAGCTCTAGAATCTGGGCTAGGTTGGCTCCAAAGCACTCCCCATTAGGTGTAAAGATGTTCAGTTAGAAACATGTGGAGTAGTCACCCACAGCCTTGTGCTGGAGGAAGGGCAGAGGGCTGGGGTGTACTCCAAGGAGTTCTGCTTCACTTGGGTGCTGCACAGAGGAGTGTGAGAGTGCTGTGTTGTGGCATGGGCAGAGGGGCTGCTGCTCAGAGGAACTCTAAAAAGTGTGGTCCAGGCTGGACTGTGACTGCTCTTGTGTTTTCACTACAGAACTAGAGGGCAGAAGGTGTTTCACCTTCTGACTTCATGCACAGGGGACTATTTGTGCAAAGTCCAACAGCAAACAGCCAGGTCCAAAAGGGCAACAGGACAGTGACCAGAGCACTCTAATGGGAGGGGGATAGTTGACCCCAAACCTCTCCTGCCTCCTGATGGAGGTAAGACCTCAACTTCTTAGATGCAGACACTGAGCTTAAAAGAGAGAACCAAGTTCCCTGGGTGCCTGCAGCTGGGAGAGGATTTGTGGCTACAGATTCTGAGGAAATGCAGGCTTTTAATTCTCTTTGCAAAGCAGTGCCAAAGCCTTCTACTTTGTCATCAATGACTGTCTAGCTTACAAGGGTCCCTGTGTAATGTGCTGGCTTCTAGGATTTCTTCTCTGCTGCATCCTCTGGGAAGCTGTAATGCCTGCCCTGAGAGCTTGAGTTTCACTGCATGGAAGTAGATCTACACAGGAGACACTACAGCACTGAAGCTGAGGGCACCCTGACCACCACCTGATGAACCCTGTGGTTGGGAACTGGCTGCTCCTCAGCTTGGTTTCTGACAAGTGTTACAAGTGTTACTGAGTCACAGACAAGTTCTACCTTCTCCCAAGAAAGTCAAGGCAGATAGTCAGGCAGCAGATGCCAGCTGGGAGCCTGCAAAGCTTGACTCTTTTCTTCTGCTGAGTAGTTTTAGAAATCAGGAGGCTCCCAGGTCTGCTCTCAGGAGGCTTTGTGTTTTGCACTTGTGATTGAACCTGCAGTCCCACCCACCCATCTATTTAAAGCACTTATTTAAGGCCAGTACTTCCTTCCACCCTGCTGTCTGTTAGTGTGGCTAAAAGCACTGCTGCTTTTGTTTTTTAGAGGAAAACATTTCAGTTCTATGTCCTGGCTGTCATGAACAGATGCTATTCTGTGAACTCTTAAGGGCAGAAGCTGTGCCCTGTGCTCACAGCACTGATAGGTTCCTGGCACTGGGGATTGTATTTTTCACACTGGGATCCTTCTCCAGGCAGTACTGGCCAAGAAACAATAGATGTGGAAAATGTGATATTCTGTTTACACCTAGCAGCACTTGCAATATGTATTTCAGTAGCAAGGCCAAGGCCTGAAAGCAGCATGGAGAAAGACTTGCTTGCTCTTCCCTCACACAGCCAACACACTTCATTCTTCATGGGCTAAACCCCTGCAGTGGCAGGAGTGCATTAAGTCCTGCCCAAGGTTTGTCTGACCAGCTGTGGACATCCAAGGTTCACTTTACAGCCTGTGCAGAGGCAGAGGTGCATCTGGAGGATGCCACCTCATCCTTGCCTGACCATTGTTGGATGATGCAGGTCACACTCTTGCAGTGCCTGCTTCTCTGCTTTGGCTGCTGGGGTGACTGGGCTTCATGTGGTCACCTCCACTGCCAATCCAAGCAGCACACAGGTTGTTGGAGCCAGGGAGCAGCTGGAACCTCACCTCCATCTAATAGGGCTGGCCAAACACTTAAGGGAGAACATTGCACACCTCCTCCCTCTCCTTGGTTCCAAAACACAGAAGTGTTACTGGAGACAGGCAGTCCTGGGTGGGGCTGCTATCTTGCCTCGATTAAAGCTCTGGATCCTGCCAGCAGGTTTAGCTTTCTCAATGATTATGGCTTTCTCATTCTCTTCTGAGATGATGCAAGCCTAACAAGCCTGCACCTCTAATTTTGCTCCTTCTCATCAGTCTTCTGTCAGTGCAGACTGTCAGTGGCTGTCTCACAGCCTGTTTTCAGGCAGCACCTAGATCTCAGTGCTGCCTGAACTGCTGCATATATAACAAATCATAAAAAGCCAGTAACAATATCTAGCAAAACATGCAAGTGAGTAACTGTCCAAACAGACTTCAGAAGTGAAAGAACTCTTGTGGCTCTGACCAACTGGAAATTTGTAAAGCAAAGGCCACTACATTTAAAGCATCAATTAATTCTTGTATTGAAGTTGTTCTTGTGTTAAAAAAAGGTCTCTTGATTTAAAGCATGAAAGTGCTGCAGCTTCCAGTGCATCTCTAAATAACTTGTTTCATTAGTTAACCATTT
This sequence comes from Galbula dea, assembly GCA_013399015.1. Classification (NCBI taxonomy): domain Eukaryota; kingdom Metazoa; phylum Chordata; class Aves; order Piciformes; family Galbulidae; genus Galbula; species Galbula dea. The sequence continues at coordinate 182,126 of VWZX01005924.1, forward strand.
GCACTATTGAAAGTACTGCCTTGTACTGCTCATCTAAATCTATCTTACTTCTGTTGTCAAGCACAGAAACTTTGTTGTGCTTGTTTCTAACAGCCTGAAGAGGAACAGAGAACTTCTGAGTCTGAAGGCTCTGAAGAGTGCCAAAGGATATAGCCTCTGGATTTTATTCATTTTAGTTAGTATTTATGCTGTGCATTTATACTTCATGCTTTACAAGGTTCCTATCACACTCCCACTGTGCAAGGTTATGTACAAACCCAGATCCAGTCCCTGTCCTGTTGCTGTTATCACCCAGAGAGCAGCATGTTCAGGTGCTTCACTGTTGCTGGTCATCACCCTCTTCCTCTGACTGTGCACCATAGACAAACTCCTCCATAATTGTTATGTTTTAAACTTCCCTGTCTTTTTCTTCTCTGATTTCAGCTGTCACCCACTTGGAAGCATCTGTTGGCTGCTGTGGTTGGGCACTGTGAGTGCAGCCAGGAGGAAAGGCAAGTGAGGAAGGAGAGAAGCCAGATCAACATCCCTGCTTTGAGGTGGTTAGTGGCCTCTCACTGGCCCACCCCTGTTTGTGAGCATCACAGCAGAAGATGAGCAACAAAACAGCAGTGCCAGTGGTTGGCCATTCCTCACCAACCCCAGGGGCACTGTGCAGAGGGTGTGGACATCTGTGTGAACACCTAAGGAGAAGGCAGAAGAGACTGGCATCAAGACCTGGTTTAGGGTGGGAATCATCATCTCAACAGCATGTTACTAAACTCTTGCCTGAAGGGTTTATGGCCCTTGAATCTCTTAGTTTTAGCAGGAAAATGATTTCACTCTTGCTTTTTTTGCCTAGCTTAGCCCTGGGCAACTTTCCCAGGCCAAGTTCTTAAGCTAATTTTATAGAAAGGCTGCTTCCCCCTGAGACAGTGAGGAGGCAGATGTGCTCTCTGACATGCCATGGCACATCTGCTGGCACTGCCATGCTCCAAGCCCAATCTTTGGTATCTGCAGTAAATCAGATGGTGTCTCTTCAGGGGGACTGTTTGCCCTTTGGAGGCATTTTCTTCTTTCTTCCCTTCTCAGAAAGAATGGGACATTCACATACAGCACCAGGGTCCCACCCAGAGGTCGTGGTAGGATACAGAAGATCCAGCCTAGAAAAATATTTGGAGTCAAGAATGTTTTGAAAGACTACAGTAGAAGGGTCAGGCATGTGAGGAGAAAGATTTGCTATTTGTAGCAAAGCTAGTGTCAGCCATGTGAACAGAGAGACAGGGCTGGAGGCACAGTGTGGGAAAGCAGGCAAACAAGCCCAGCAGCTTCTTTGTGGCTAAAGGGTTTGGGTGCTGGCCTGCTCTTCAGATTTGTTTTGCAGAGAGTTATTATTTTCTTTTGAGACATTGGTCTTGGTGCTTGAGACCCTTGGGGAAGAGGAGGACTAGTCACCCATGCCAGGTCAATGCATGTGGATGAAAGCTTCCTTTCATTCTCCTTTCCCCCCCTTCCTCCTAATGTTTTCTCCTCATTTTCTTATCACAGAAGGAGACAGCTTTCCTCAGCTTGCTCTCATCTCCTCACCTGACCCATCACAATCTGCCTCCTGCCTTTCTTCACACCCCTCTCCATTCATTTTCCATATTAACCTTTCCTTAGCACCCCAGTTTTTAAGGAATGTGATCCCCCTCAACTCTAAGTTTTGCCCAGTATCCTCCTTTTTCTCCTGGTCAACACCACTTTCTGGTTCCTTACCTCTTTTCTTGCTCTTCCCTCTCCAATTTCTCTGTCTTTCATTTCTTTTCCCCAGCACACTTTACCTCTGGTACATCTTGCAAACTCCATGTCCATGAGGTCTATTGCCTGCAGCCTCTCCTGCCCCTCCCACACACCTCTGCCTGCCACTGGGAGATCACTTTGCTCACATGTTCCTTTAACCACATCACCTGCTCCTTTGCATCTTCCCTGGGCTCCCTCTGTTCCATCACAACAAACATCAGGTGGCTGCTTGCACTGCAGGCACCTCTGGGACTGTTGCACTGTCACCTCTGGGTGGGTTTGGAGGAGGCAGCCCCCCCCTCCTGTGAGGCCATGCTGCTGCTGCTCATTCACACTGCCCACTTTCAACCCAATGTGCATTTTGCTAGAGCCCTTCTGTTCACATCAAGAGCCCTAGAGCTGTTTTGGATCTAATCTTAAATACCCCCTTTAGTATCAGTCCCTGTAGGCTTCAGTCCCTACCACTGCCTGTAGACATCTCTCCCCATGATGCTTACAAAAGCCACTTACAGCAGATAAGCTACTGGGAGGACTCAGTCACCAAAACCTCTGACCAACTGCATCTCCCTCTGTTGTCTCCTCTATCTGTCTGTGATCCTTTGCCTGAGATCCTGGGTCAGGGCAGTCCTTTGACCTTTATCTTCTCAGCATAGTGAATGCCACACCATAATGAGGATGGCACTAGCCTTTTTAGCAATAGTGATGTTAGCAAGAACAGAAAAAGCAATAGACAGCTCCACATTGGAGGCTTGCAACAGCTATCTTAAATTAGATACAAACTGGAGAGGGGTTTTGCTTGGAGAGAAAAAAGGATTGGGAGTGGAACTCTGTGCTGGTTTTCACAGTGATGCTTTTCATGGGACATGAGAGTCTGAGGCTCTTGCTCTTCAGGCTGAATCAAGGGTTATCTGTTTTCTGGTAGATACAGGACTAAATAGACAAGTACACCACAGGCTCACAGCCTGGAAGGAAAGAGCTGCTCAGAGTTGCCAAAAAGCAGGCAAAGAAGCCTGTCAGTCTTGGAGTGGGGTGTTGAAAGGCATTGCCTGGCCCAGGTTTGCCTGGAGAGCAGAGCTTGCCATGCTTGTGAAAATGTTTTATTCTGCTGCCCAGGTAATTGCAAGCCTGGGATCAGAGAAACATCCAATACCTAAGGTTCCAATTTGGTTCTTGATTTCCCAGGAGCCTTTTCACATCCAGCTGCTGCCTTTGGGTCAGGCTGTGTCTGTGTTTTCATTTCCATCATCTTTCCTGGACATGACTAAGTCTTTCTGTCATGGCTGGATGACCAGGCATCTTGCCTGGACCTTAACCAAGCCCACTTACTACATTTCCTGTTGTTCCCCAGCCTGGCCAGCCCACCTCTCTCTCCCCCAGCTAGTAACAGCACACCAAGAGGTAGTGACATATTTTCTTGCCTTGATACTTCCAGAAATTATCCAGGAGTAGAGGAATGATAATCTTAGAGTCCATTCTATTTTTAGAGCTTTGATGGGCTTTTCATCTGACCTTGGGCAGGCACTTTAACCACCCACTGTCCCATTTCATCACTTGCAACGTAGGCTACTCCTACTGCAAAGGACTGTACTTCAAGTATTTTCATGGAAATCACATTATTAAAAAGACCTGTGCCTTATTGATCCCCAGGAATTTTTAAGTTGATCATATCTAACTTCTTAGGTTGGAAAATGTTTGACTCTGAGGAACTGCTCTGTAGCCTCCTTTCCATCCTCCCTCTTCTGAAAACATTCATTTTCCCCAGCCTTTTCCCCAGCAGCAGCCCAGGTATCATAGGTAGCTGTTCACTAAAGGGAAGTTTCACTCCCTTTAGGCATTTTTTTTGTGTGTGTGTGGTGTTTGTTTGTTTTCCCCCCAGTTCCACAGGTTTGGTTAAAATATTTAGAGGCTGGTGTTGTGATGGGAGGATCCTCATCCTTCTTTCTGCCTCTTGTTAAGTCTTTTCTGAGGGAGGGTCTGCCAAGGTGAGGTGATACTGGAGGGTTTTAGATGCCCCGTACAGACATGGGAGGAGAATGCCTCTCCCAGGCCGCTTAGCAGCAGGTGTTTGGCAGCAATACTGATGACAGACACCCCCCAAAAAGAGGCAAAATGTGTTGCCAGCAGTTCCAATATCCTGCCACCTCCCTTCTTCCACTCCCGTTCCTTTGGCGAGGCTTACAGCTGAAGAGGGCAGCTAACACCTTCTTCACGGTGGTGAATCTGACTTTGCAGCATTCCTCCTGGCAGCCCCAGGAAGATTTCTGCCTGTGTCAGCCAAAATTCCTGCCGGGGACTCTGCTGCAATGCAGCACACCCACACCCCTCCGGCTCTCAGCCCTAGCCTGGGCAGCCGGTGCCGCTCGGCTCTAGCCCCGCACAGTCAGAGGCTTCCCTCCTCCTCTTCCAGGGAGCTCTGATGATTCCAGGTTACCTGGCGCTATCTCCTGCGGGCAGTTGGCGTCCAGAGCGTGTGTCAGCGCAGCCTGGCACACGGGTGCTTTCACAAGGCGCTGCCTGCAGCCAGCGCTGGCTCCCCGAAGGGATCGGCTGCGGTTTCGTGTTTCATTTCCCTCGCACGCTACACCCGAATTCCAGACGCTGCTGCATGGACTCAGAGCACAGGTCCTTTGCTGTACCCAGCGGAGGCAGACGGGGCTCCCCTCAGCTCCACGGCAGCGGACCATGAAGACGTCAATTGTAGTTTTGCTTTGCGTCTCAGTTTTCCCAGGCTTTTCCCAGGGCAGAGTCGTCGGAGAGGATGAAAGTGGTTTTGCCGAGTGTAATGTGTTCTTCCCGGGGCAGATCCCACCCGAAGGATTTACAGAGCAGTTCCACGTGAAAATCTGTCAGCAGTACAACAAAGAGCCACGCTTTGCAACCCTCTACAGTACTAAGGACAAAATCCCTCTTTATTCAGCTTTTAAATATACAAAGCCAGCCCAAAACGAGGAGGAGAAGTGGCTGCTGGAACCACAGGTATGTCAACTTGTCCTTCACTGTAAAGCAAATGTTCCTGGAGAACATTTCCTCTGGGGTGAAGCTGGGCTTAGGGTTTTGCAAAAGAGGCAGGAGCTCTGCTCCTTGAACTTTTGTGCTATTCATTTAACACAAGCAGAACTTATTTTTGTGCTTGGAACTCAGCAAACAAATAGTTCCTTGTCCCACAGGGCTTTTAATGAAAGCCGGGAGGGGAGAGGACAGTCGTCTTTGACACCAGCTGGTGGATCTGTCCTACCTAGGCAGTTCCCACGGGCAGGGAGCACTGCTGGTGGGTAGCAGGGTTAAACATCACAGGGTCAGGTTGAAGTTTGTTCTGTTGCCAGAGTGACCACAGTGTTGATACGAGCTCTTCAGCTTGGCTGCACAGGGATAAAACATCCATTTGTGGTTCACCAAGTTGATGCTGCAGCTTTTTGTTGTGTCCCTTTACTGCAGACTCTGGCAGGGAAATGAGTTTCTGTGTCCTGGAGAATGCAGGCTTCATTTGGGTCAGAGGAGTGCAGGATAAAATGAAATTCCTCTGAGCCTCAGTGCTGTTTGTCACCTCTGACACTTGGTGTATTTCAACAAGCCCTTCAGGCTGTTAAAATTAAAGGAAATCCTTAAAACTGGCTGGTGCCCTAAGTGAACATGTACACTTTGCCTCTCTTTATTTATTTTGCCATGTTTCAGGTTTTTCAGCAGTAATCACAGGGAATTTTGTAGCAAACATCAAGCTACCTCCATCTTTTGAGCTGAAGAAAGATTGGCAGTGTGCAAGGGACCTTTGTCAGGGCAGGAATGGCACCAGTACAAGAGCAGCATGTTGGGAATGGGGCCCTCAGAGCAGTGTACTGGGTGTAGCCAGAATCAAAGCTCAGCCCTGTCCCAGGAGAATGGCAGCCATTCTCATTTCCTTCAGGTAGGGTGTTGAGATACTAAGGCCATGAGCTCAAAGGCAGTGAAGACAGGAGATCCTATGTCCCTGTCCTCACCTTGGACTGTTTCTCTGCTCTCTGGGCTGGGTTTTGAGTTGCAGGAGTTCCCAAAGGTCTTTTGGTCTGCTCTCCTTCTACTTCACAGATAGCTGTGGGAGGTATCTGCTTGTCCTTTTAAAACAGAGGGAAGCCTTTTGCACACTCTGCCATTAAGGAGTTGAAGAAGGGTGATGAATTTTTAGAGCACACAGAGGACCAAGGTGGGATTTGTATAGTCCAGCTATAGCTAGCTACCTCTGAGCTGCTCTTGCCATCTTGGTGGACAGTCAGGAGAAACAGGTACTTCTAGAGCCACTTGTGAACCTCCCACAACAGAAACTTTGGCATATGATGCACTGTGCCTCCTCCCTGGGACCTGTACTAAGGGTAGATGAAACATCTTCACTGCAAGCAAAGATGTAAGTGTGCCTGAGGAAAAGGCAAGGGGAGCAGGATGCTGAAGTTCTCTTGGAATGGTACTAGGGTAGGGAAGGTGGGAGGTGACAGTGTCCTGAACTGTTAAATGACCAAACTTGATGGAAGCTGCCTCCTCTAATAGCTGTGTGTGGCCTTCTGCCCCTTGTCTGAAACTTCAACCCTCACTTTATGAAACACATCAATATTATTAGGTGCTCAGATCCATGCAGATGTTCAGATGCATAATTTAAGGCCCCATCCTATGAATGAGGTGTTTACCTGTCTGCTTGGATCTTGCCCTTAACTATTCCAGCTTATTTGGACAGGTGGCTTCATGGCTGGCTCCATGAATGCAGATATGCTTTGGCAGTGACATGAACCAAAAGCTTTTTGAAGCAGTGAGGAAAGGTAGCTTGCAATGCAGATGAGATGAATTGCTGGAGAGAGCTTGCCTTTGGGGCTGAGCCAGAGGAGGCATGGAAACCTCAGTAACACATGAGTTATTACAAACCATAAGATGAGTTATTATAAGCATAACTGGGTGATGTCAGAGCCTTATGCATGAACAGCACACAGCCACATTTTGATCATGTTCTCTTTTAATTGCACCTAAAGAATCCCAATGGTATGTGCAAAAGCCTGCAGCTGAACAGGTAGACAGAGACATATTTACTTGATAGGCACCTCAGGGTTTGCTTGCATCAGCTCAGTAGGAGACACAATTAACTTTATACCATCTGATTCATGTAGGCTGGGAAGCTCTGCCAGGAGGCAGAGCTGACCCATGTCAGGTCTACATCAGCCCTTTTCCACCATCCCCTTCATTTGTTGAGAAGGCAGTAGGGTCCTGAAGCATGAAAGGGGCTGCCTCACTGCCGTGGGTGGAGAAGGGATGAGCATCCCTTGTGAGGGTGTCAGCCTCAAAAGGGCCATAGTGTGGAGGGCAGCTCTCAGGCACAGCCTCACACCCATGCCCACTCCCCTCTCACCTGTACTGTAGGATTAAAAACCCTGGGTGCATCCCTTGTCCCATGGCACAAGACTGCCATCTGATCAGAACAAGGAGAATGGCTAGGGGGGCAGGATGGGACAGTGATTTCGTGGAATGCAAAATGCCTGGCCTCATCAGTCAGCTGCAGGCCATGAATTTGGGGTCTTTGAGCAAGAGGAGCAGAATAGGGCAGAAGCAGCACAGGATAAGCCTTTTTTAAGTGGTGTATTTGGGAAAAGCTACACCTTGTGAATCAGGATGTAGAACTTGCTGTGATCTTGCCAGTCCTGAAGCACTAAGTGTCAGATGCTTCAAAATGCAGTGCAAGAAACCTCCTAGCAGGAGATGGGGGTAATGCAGCCCTCTGCAATGGCTAGTGTTGACACTGTGACCAGCCTTGGTGCAGAGGGAGCCTTTGGTCTAGACTGCAAGGTCTTGACTGATGCAGAAAGCCAGCCAGAGCTCAGTCCTATGGTGAGGGTGATTGATAACTGCTGACAGTCGCTGGCACTGGCCCTTTCACCCTGACTCAGCACAGGCTGGCACAGAGATGTGAGGAGGTGATGGAGCACTAAGAGGATGCAAACTCTGTGTGTGGTTGCAAGGATGTAGCTGGACATCTGTCCAAGTGCACTGCAGAATGGCCTAGGAACAAGAAAGGTGGACTGGGGAGTGATTCAAAGCAGACTATGAACTGTCTGCACAGATGTTTCAAAAGTACATATTATATATTGCAGTAAACATTTTATAAGGCAGGAGCAAAGACAGCAGGTCTAATTGGGCCAGCACAGTGCTGGAAGCTGAGGGCCACAGCCTCTGAAACAGAAACTACAGGAGGCAGCAACTGCCAGAGACTGTCTGCCACCCCTAAGCTTCTACCAACACGCTCACCCTCTAATTTGGGGAAGAAAATGACAATCTGGCACACCCCCCTGGAGTGGCTGCAGGCAGTGTCACTAAGAGTGACTAAAGAGCAGAGAGAACTGCAGCCACCTGAGAAAGACCTGAGGCTGCCCTGGCATGTAGTGTTCCCACTGCTCCTTTCCTCCTCTGTGTGCCTCTGGGCATGACTGCAGGACGAATTCCCCTGCAGCAATCCCTGCCTCTGGCCCCGTGGCACAGGAATGGCAGACACAAGCAGGCAGCAGAGAGTCCATCAAGGACCTGTGGTGATGGCCTCCTCACCCATGGTATGCTAGGAGATGTGTGATCATTAAGGGTGAGAGCCAGACTGTTAATGACATAAGGTTCAGGCTGCTAATGAGAAGCCCTGGGAGAGCCTGAGGAGCTCACTGCCATGTCTGTGTTCAAGGCAGGGAAGTTCAGGTCACCTGCCATGGTGCCTGGTTTCGTTCTGGCTTCTTACACAATCATTGGTGAGAAGTAAATGCCTTCTCTAGGCATCTTACATACAATGGGGTTTTATTTCCTGGCTTGGATTTGACAGTTCAGAGGGACTGAATTAAGGTGCCACAGTAGGTGCTTAACTGAACTGGAGCTACCACCACCAAAGGAGGAGAGAGCATGACCCTAAATCAAGCCTTCTCTTGATCTTAAAAATCCCTTCTAGAAAATAAACCACAAGGTAGCAGCTTGGTGCAGGATAGCTGGTGAGATTCTGGAGGCTGTGTTGTGCTACAGACCAGGCTGGAGAACTTCAAGTACCCCTTGGAGCCTGAATCTACACATTTGGCAGGGCAGCTAGGTAGAGCATACTCTCCTCTGAAATGTTTCAGGGAGACTAAGGAGGGAGTGCAGGACGTGGTCTGAGGCACAGCATGTAGTAGTGGAAAACAGACTTCAAGGAGGTTATTACATGATGCTTTCTAGGAAGGCAAATTGCCTCCAGTAACTCTTCTCTCTACTGTTTCAGATAGATGATCCAGAAAATGGCCTGCCTGAGATGGTGCATGAAGCTGATGTCATTGGCACTGTGGCCAATCTTGGTGCAAATCAAGCCCTGACCTCAGACTACGTGGGCACTGGTTATGAGAGAGGGCTGCTCAACCCCAGCTTGCTCCATGAGGAGGATTTCCAGATGGCCACTTACACTCTCACAAATGCTGTGCCTCTGAGCCCATGTCTGAGCAAAAGCTGGCACAGAGACATCAGGAGGGTAGTGGAGCAAGCTCTCATTCCTCACTGCTCCAAGAAGGATCATCTGTATCTCCTTGCAGGTGCAGTTCCTTCTACTGTCCGAGTTAGAGGCAAGGTGGCAGTGCCAGAGACTCTCTGGCTGGCAGCCTGCTGTGATGCTTCAGAGGGGTGGTCCCTGGGACTAGTGAAAAAGACAAATGATGAAAACAGCTTGGCAGACCTCACAGTGGGACAGCTGGAGAAGCAGCTTCTAGCAGGAGTTCACCTGTTCAAGGGCATCTGTGGGGAAGAAAACCAAAGCCAGGGGAAAACAAAAGCAATACTGCAAGCTGTCAGTCAGATCCGCTCTGGAGAGGAAGGAGGAACAAGTGACAACCAGGAGACCAAAGAGAGTGGCTTGGTGAGGAAAGTGGCTGGCATCATTGCTACCCCTTTCATCAAACTGCTGGAACTCCTCATCTATGTGTTTGTGGAGCTGGTGAAACTTGTGTTTTACTTTCTGTGGCTGGTTATCAAGCGTGTTGGTGGCACACTTCTGGATGGAGTCTGTAGCCTGTGGAGTGGGGTGGTGTCCTACCTCAAAGCCATCAGCATGGTGCTCATCAGCATCCCCTATGACGTGGGGAGGGTCATCATCAATATCTTCCTGGGCTTCCTGCAGATTGTTCAAGATGTGGCATCCCTCACTTACAGGATCCTAAGCATCCCCTTGGGGTTTATCCTTCACCTTGCTGCTTTTCCTTACCAGTCCCTCTGTGCCATTCCCTCTGTCCTCCAAGATCTGGCCATGGGCCTTGGGGGCACCTTCTCACTGCTCATCGAGGCCACAGCCACACTCCTGCATGCCTTTTATTACCTGGCTGGTCACATAGTCAAACGGTTTGTCCCTAAAGGCTCCTCTGATGACTGATAGGGATGGAAGCCAAGGTTGCAAAGACATGGAGTGAAGATGGAATGGGGCAATGCTTTTAAGATATGTGGCCAGACACTGTCAGTTTTGTTCTGGTATTGATTGTAGTGACATTAAACTGGGGAGTAACTGGGGGTGGGGGGAAGGCTGAGGTGACATCACCAGGGGAGGCCACCATTGCAACTCAGGTTCTTGTCTCTTGGAAAGCATTCAGGTTTTATTGGTGCAGGCCACAAAATGTCTTGAGATTTGCAGATGTCAAGATGTTTCTTCTGGGAGATGCTTGTTCAATGTGGTATGAGGTTCTTTCTTTCCAGCTATGGTAACACTGAGACCTGTGCAGTGGCAGTGAGCTCTGCAGAAGCCCATCCTTGCCAGGGAGGAGGTGTTGGTCAGGGAAGAATTTTAGTTATGGAGAGTTTTCTGGGATCTGGAGCAAGAAGAAGGAGACAAGAGTGCAAGGATGTGGGGCTGGAAACAGCAGGGAGAGGGCTGGGCTGGGGGCAAGCTCCTGCTGCTGGCTGCACTGCTAATTGCACTGGGGTACCACTGGTGCAGGGGATGCCATCAAGTTTATCTCATAGTCCTCAGGCCTTTCCAGACAGCTGATATTGCATGGATCTTGCTGTGAGGAGAGACTCACTGCCTCTTCTTTTAGATGGTGGAAAAACATTTTCCAGTAGGCATGCCAAGATCATCTTCCCCCAACCCTTCCTTGCTTTTTGGTGACCACTGAAGCCTTGGAGCTTCAACATGTGGCATTCCCTGAAGATCTAAGCCCCTGAATGTCTCTGCCCTGAAGCCCTTGTGCCTGCTCTGAAACCCAACAGCACCCTTGAGTCACACTTTTGGCTTTGAATCAGCTGCCAGCCTGCTCTGCCTCCCTTGGGAGCTGACAAGTCCCCAAGCATGCAGTGGTATTTGTATGCCTGTGGCCTCCATGAGATGATGCCTGGGCTGGTGATAGGTAACACCACAGCTGTCCTCCTGCAGCTTGTTTTGAAAACACACCTAGCTGGGGGAAAAAAATGATCCTTAACCCAGCAGCCTCCACATCCCAGTTCCACCAGCATCTCCAGTGCACCTCCCAGGCACAATGATGTGGGAGTTCATGGGCTGAGAGACAGCAAAGCTGAAGCACCTGGGGAGGTCTCTGTCACTACATCCCCATCACCATTGCCAGCCAGCCTAGCTCAGGTCAGGCCAGCAGGTCTCCATGCTGCAACTGTGTTCTTCTGACCACAGCTGGACAGTCCTTAAAATCAAAGGGACTGCAGCACTGTAGAATTTGGGCAGATGTGGAATGGTGTATGGTGTTATTCAAATGATCTCAACATGCTCAGATTTCAAATGCTCACAGCCACAGCCAGCATGGGGCATTTTTGTTCTGTGCTGCATGTCTGAGCAGGTGCTGGCAAATCTGCCTTGAACACTCAGCAATTATCACACAAGAAGAAACATCCTTCTACAAACTAACTATTGTTTGAGGTTGTTCTTCTCTGGGCATGATTTATGGCTTCTGAGCTTTACACTATCCTTGAAAAAATATGGCTTCAACAAAATAAAAAGTTACTTTTCCAAAGAGGGGTTGGGATCATGTTTCTGTCACAGTTGCAAATGAGATAATGCAACCTGGCCTGCCCTGACTAATAAAGAAAGCACCAGCAGCACAGTTGTTCTTTGTTATGGCTTGACATCTGCTATGAATGGCCCTTTTGTGCTTTTAAAAGACCTTTCCTCTCTTAAAGCCCTTTTAAAAGAGTCAGCTCATAATAGGTAGGTAAAAACTGAGGGGTTGCAGGCAGCAGATGTAGCTCTGTGTGTCAGAAGGCAGAGGGAAAGGGGATGCTTTGTTCTTGTGAGGTGCAGGGAGATGCATCTGATGTGCAGCATGATGGCTGGTTGGGATCCAGACAAATCACATCCCAGCAAGATGATTTCTTCACAGCTGACAGGGAGAGACTCCCTTTTGTGCAGTGTCATTCCCTTGCCAGGTTGTATCACAACTTCTTTAGGAGGAGAACAAGCACTCCCTAAAAGTGATCCTGGTGTGTGTAAACCAGATGTTGGTCCCTGCCTTTTGCAGGTACCTCTCTTTGGGCAGATAAGCCCCTCCAGTGGAGTCTGTGTTCTTCTCAGGTCTACAGGAGACACTGGAGCAGGTTGGATGCCCTGTCATTGGAAGTGGTTGAGGTCAGGTTGGAGAGGGCTTAGAGCAACCTGATTTAGAGAAAGATGTTCCTGCCCCAACTGGATCACCTGACACTTCACCACAGGAGTCTCTGTGCATCTTGAGGTGCCCCTTGTCTCTGCTGATCATGGCAGAGGGACTCAGCAACTCCAGCAGCACAGCCCTGGGCTCAAGTCCTCTGGGTCACACCTCTGCTGCCATTGCATGCTTGCAGGCTGCATCACCAGTTCTCTCCCTCCCTCTGGCCAGGGAGCTGCTCCTGTTTGGCAGGGAACTGAGCCATGTGTGTTCACAGGTTATCTCTCCAGTGGAGTCAGTGCCAGCAAATTTGAAAGGTATTGGAAAATAAGCCCCAGTGGAACTGGTTTGGCTGGGAAGGATTGCCTGGGTGTAAGGAGCATGAGGTGTGTCTGAGGTGGGTGTGTTAGTGAGGTTGCAGTCCCATGGCTTTGGCATGGGATGATTTCTTTTCACTGCAGGGTGTCCCAGGCTGTTGGACTTCCTTCCTTTTAGGAATGGATCTCACACTGGGTAACATCTGCCATTGATTTCCACAGAACTGCTGTTTCCAGCCAAGCAGAAAGGCCTGCAGCCTTTCCAGTGGTGGTAGGTAGTGTTACAGCTGGTTGGAAAGTCTCCAAGGGAATCCAGCCTGGCAGAACTGGGGGATTTACCAAACTAGGCTCTTTGCAGGGCAATTGGCCAGTTTATTTTTTTGTGTGGAAAAGATTTTTCAGGTCCTGGTAGGAACAAGGACCAGAATCATCCAAGAACAGCCCAGGGTCTGGATTAGAGGTTTGGATGTGGACTTTCAGCACCCACTTCTGCCTAAAGCCAGGCCTGGCACATGAGCATGGCTGTCTCCAATCTCAGAGGAGTCCCCTGACAGCCAGGGCCCTTCTTAGCTTATGTCTCCTTTTCTCCCTTTTGTTAGGTTGAAATAAACCTCTTTCCTTTCCAAAACTACTGCAATTGTGACCATTTTCCTGGGAAGCAGAAGCCATTTTCCACTGAGCCAGCAGCAAAGTTGCCTGCAAAGCTGAAACACTGGCCTCAAGCTCCTCCACAGTATCATCTTTATAAATACCAAAGATATACCTGGAGACCTTTGCACTGTAGGTGATAGCCTGCACTTGAAAAAAAACACTGCACTCTGCAAAACTGAGAGGAGTTACTTTGATGTGGAGCCAAGGGGCTGCCTTCCAAAAGATCTGTGAGACCACAGAGCCTTGTGGCTGCAGAAGAGGCTTGAATGGTAACATTTAGCCTCCTGCTGCTGGAGAGGTGCAAATGATCTCTGAGGCTCATCATCCCACCAGTAGACAGCTAAGGAGAAAGGCTGGCAGCTCAGATTGTGGCTATTATGAAGGACTAGGGAACAGGCAGCTGGGCTGCAGCAGTGAAGGATAGTTTTGTCTATCCATAGATTATCCCCTCAAGCCCAATCAGAGGGAGGTTGGGTGAAGGGAGGTATTTGGGAACCTGCTATGTGCCCTTTCTTTCTCTCAGGAGGGTATTCAGAGTCTCACTCTTTCCCCATCACCCATCCCCAGCTGGGAACAAGAGCTGGAAGTGTGAGTGAGCTGCAGTTTAGTCTGTGAGCTGAACACTGCATGGAGGCTGGAGCTGGATCAGACTCCCTTTAAAGGAGGTGATTGAGGGCAGATGTCACCCTCTGGTGGAGTCTCTCCATCACTCCATCGGGTGCAGGGGAAGCCAAGAGGGATGAACTAGGTAATGCAGCAAGAGAAACCAACAGTCTGTATCCAGGCACCATCAGGCACCAGCCCAGCTCTTCTCCTGGTGCTTTCAGTGCATCTTGAGAGACACTGGGCCATAAGGACAGCATGGGAGAGATGTTCTGGGCTGAGGCTCTTCTGTGGGCTCACATGCTGCAGCAGCAAAGTGCTGGGGAGCTCACTCCTGGGCAAGCCAACACTTGAGTGTTGCAGCTCATGACTCCTAAACCACTTCAGTTTTGGCTGAAATGAGAAGTTTTGTTGTATTTTCTGTATTCAGTATTTGGCAGCAGTTGGTTCCCTAGACATGTTGATACTCTAAACACCAGCCCCAAGCAGGAGGAGAAAGAGGACTTCCCTTCTGTGAAAGAACTTTCCTGCAAGTCAGGAATGTTCAAGTTTTGCTCTGAGGGCCTGAAGAAAGCCCAGGGACAAAAAGCACATGTGGAGGATGCAGAGGGTAGGCTTTAATTTGGCAGGAAAGACAAATTCAGTGATCATAGACTCACAAAATGGTTTGGGTGGGAAGGGACCTTTCAAGGTCATCTAGTCCAACCTCATCATCTTCTTTTATACATTGAAAAGCTTGCCAAAAATCAGTATTATTTCCATGAGCTCATTAGCATGAGGAGTGATGTTATTTAGAACATCCCTAACTCTAGCTTGGGTTTGTAGGGCCTCTGCTCTGCTGTCCAGGTGCCTCAGCAGCTTGCTCCATCATGATCAAATTAGAAGTTATTGGAGGGAGTTTACATGCTGCCATGTGGCCTGTAATTTGGGCTAATTGAAATCAATTTTGGGCAGCATTGAAATCAAGCCATGTGCTGGTTAAGTGCACTTCAGCAGCAATTAATGCAAATGCTTGCTAGAGAGAATTCACTACTTGCCCTCCACAGGGCTCCCTGGGGGCTGGATGGGGCAGAGAGCAGGAATCTAGGGGCAATTTTGGTTGCTAGGTTAACTTGGCACTTCCCTGAGCCAGCACCCTTGGCACACCTTACCCCTCTCCTTTGCATTTCCTTCATGGTTTTATGGCTCTCACCCACTTCTGCTCTGGGGCTTGATCAGGGCTCTCTGGGAGAGAGAGAGAGAGAGCAGCTCCTGCTGGATCTCCATGCCCATGGCTTTCAAAGGACAGATCTCTAAGGGGAAGGTGACAAACCCTGGATCAAGAGCAAACATCATGATGTCCATCACCCCATCCCTCAGCACTGACCTGCCTGTTGAACAGACATCCATTTTTCAGGACCTATGTTCACACAGATTATTTAATCTCTACATAATAATTCTGTTTCATCTCTCTATTAAATAATACCCAGATTAAAAACCAGGACAAGGGCATGGAGGTGAAGGACATTTCCAGGACTGGATCTCATCCCAAAACACAGGGATGCACTGCTTCAGAGACATGTATCCCAACAGCAGGCCAAGGATGGCTCAACCAGAAGACAGGTTTTTATCCATTTTATTTAACCAATAAAATTCCTACTGATAACAAGGAAAGTAATTTCAGCAAGTATAAATGTGATACAGGTTTAACCAAACCCCATTGTTCTGTACCTATAAATAGAGTTTTCAAAACCTCATAAAAAGTGCAGATTTATGAATTGCTGTTAAAATGTTAATACATGATTCCTTTGTTTAAAAATGCATTTTTGTCTCTTAACTCACAAAAAGAGAAAAAAAACAAAACAAAACAAAACAAAACAACAAAACCAAAAGCAAACCCCAAGTTCCTTCTGCATCTGTTCAGATAAATTCAAGTTGGGTAATTTAAAAACTAACCAAAGTCACACACAGAAAAAGAAAATTAAAAAAAAATCCATCCCAATAGGTCAGTCTGTCCTCTGGAAAACAAAACAAAACAAAAACCCAAACCCCAACAAAAACAACCCCCAACCAGCAACAACAGGAAAAGAAAAAGTGATAAAAGCTGCTGTGGAAAGCCACAGGGAGCTCCTAGCAGCTGCCTCACCTTGCAGGCAAACCCCCTGTGAAAGCATGGAGCTCATGGCATAGTGTCAGAGCTCAGGGCAGGGGGTGGCCTGGGAGGCAGGGCAGGTGATGTGCCACCTGCCCATGGGATGCTGGAGGGACCAAGAGACCCAGTCAGCTACCATGCTTCCCTGCTTGCTGGTGGTGAGAAGGAGCAGCAGGGTCAGAGCTTTCACCTGAAATCCTCTGTCCCCAAACACCTGTGTTACTGTGGCAGGAGGCAAGAAGCTGACAGCTGCTGGGCTGGGGCTGGGTACAACTTACTCCCTGTCCAGAGGGTCAGAGGTGGGTGACACAAGAAAAAGCCACCCTCCTCCCCAGGCACAGCACTGCCTTGCCCTGCCCTGCCACTGCCCCAGCCTGCAGGCAAAGGGGCTTAGACCCACGGCCACCAAGGGGGAGCCCCCTGACATGCTGGGCCCTACAGACAACAAATCAAGGGCTAATTTGTGCACTCAGGAGATGCTTGGAAGCTTTTTGGCTGCAAAATCACCATGCCCACATTTTCAGTCCAGTGGTTGGCCTGTCCTTCCCTCCCAGGCCTGCAAGGCTCACATCTGCCCCCATGCACTGGGGAGAAGACAGCTTCTGGGTGGCAGGCAACTTATGGGCACAAAGGGATTGAAACCCAGGCCAGACCCTGTCCTTCCTTGGTGTTGGGATCCAAACTCAGCCAAACACAGTGTAGTCATGCAGCTTGGACCATGCTTTTTGCACACAAAGGCTCTGTTCACCCAGGGTCAGAGGTCCACTGGCATGCCCCCCTCTATCTACAGTGGTATTTTATCTACAGCAGGGTCTGTTTAGCATGAGCAGTTTAAAGTGGCTATGTTTATCAAGTTTGCTACTTTATGAATTCCAAAAAAAAAAAACCCCCAAACCCCAACCAACAACGCACCCCAACAACAAAACAAAGAGCAACAAAAGAAAAAACAAACCCCAAACCCCCAACAACTATAAATACAGAGACTCTCACACACCAGACACTTGCAGCCTGCGTGACTCATCAAACTGCATCAATATGCTGTTCAAAAGCTTATTCTACTTCCAACTATACATAGTACAAGAAACTGAAGAGTGGCAGTCATGTATGGGCATGCTGCCTGCCCCAGGGTGGCCAACAGTCAGGTGCTTCCTAAGGAAATAAATCAAGGAGTTACAGTAACACGGCACAGGACTGCAAAGCCGATCACAGCTTCTGCTTACACTGCATACAAAGTACCAAGGTGAGGGGGGGGGGAAAAAACACATACAAAAAAAAAAAACCAACCCAAAAAAAGATCTGGTGTTAATACTGATGGATTAAAGAGGAACTAGAAAGATCAAAACAGACATTCACAGCATGCTACATATATTGCTCAAAGGAAAAAAGAAAAAGAAAACAAAAGGCTAATACGAAAGGAGTTGGCAGTCTGGTTCTCAAGGTATGTCAGCTAGAAAGAGAAAAGCATATACATTCATCATGTGGCTTTCCAGCAAAAGGAGAAAAGGGTAAAACTGAGAGATTTCAAGTGTACAAAATTCCTACTTTGTAAGCTACAGTTTACATCCAGTTCCAGTCACAGTCCTGAAAAGGTTTCTGACTGCATTGCCTCACAGAGTCCAAGGCTGTAGCCTATTTATCATTCTGTTCCCCCTCGAAGTGGCTGCCATCTCCCACCACCCTGAGCAGGCTGCTCCTTGCAGCCAGCCAGGCAGGTGGCAGCAAGGCTGGAGGGAAGAGGCTTGGGTCTGGTTGCATGACATGAGCGTGTGGTGGGGAATGAGAAACAGTTTTGGACCATGCATGTTTGGACCTGCTGCTGTTGCTGCCCCTGGATCCCTCAGCTGGAGACAGGATAGTTGGTGATTCACTCATTCTGTCTGAAAACTCCTTTCAAAGGGCTGATGGGGGCAAAAAAAATGTGATCCAACTGTGGCATGTTTGACTCAGGCAGAAGTGAATGGTTCCCTTCCCCTGCTCCAACCATGGAGCAAGGAAATGGTCCCAGCTCCTGGCCTACAGAAGCCCTCAGAGGGAGACACCTCCTATCATCACCCCTATGCACAAGAACCTGCTGGACACACTGACAATGTTTCTTCAACTGACCAACACTCCTCCTGTGCTGCCTGTGTCCCCTTGAGAGTGCCTGTAGTCTGTACTTCCTGATGCTGACAGTGTGGTTTGCTCCCCACAGTTAGGACATTAACTGGCATCTTCCAAATCACCTCTAACTACTGTCAGGAACAAGAGCAGAATTCAGATTTCTGGTTTCCACAAGGCCTGATGCTACCCAGTACCTGTAGGGAACATCAGCCCTGCCTTGACTCCAGCAGCTGCTCTGTGGCATTTACCCCACAGGTAAGTGGAAAAACTCAAATCCACTTGATCCAGAGGCTGGCTGTGGTCTGCCTGGCTGCAAGGCACCTGTGGAACTACTGAGCCAATGGCCTTGTCAGTCTGCCTGGCACAAGAGGACCTCAAATCCCTCATTCCATGTCCCTCAAAGAAACCAGCATGGCTGAAAAGCTTAAACATGAGGAGTTTGGCTGAAGAAAGTGTTTCCTTAGGGGATCAGCTGGATTATTCCTGTAACTCCAGAGATGGGATCTGACATGCTACTGGCAAATGCTACCTCCATGCTGTAAGCAAGTACTGAGTGTCATCCTTTTGAACCAGATTCAGAATATTCCTGTCCAGAAATACCCTAACATGGCAATTAAGTGTTTCTGCACATGAGACAGACCCTCTGAACTCAACAGCAAGCAGTGATACAGGAACCTAGCATTGTTTTACAAGGTTAAGGGGAGGAGATTGTCCCTGCATGACTGCTAGGGGTTGGGAACTGGGAAGATAGGAAGCACTTGATGCAGTGTGGTGGCAGTGGCAGGTTGGAAAATGACACTTTTTGCTCCTGGTGAGCAGCAGAAGGATTAAATGTCTGCAAGAAAGACTTGATGTGTGTTGGGGGAGCAGCAGCATAACTGCATGCCAGGAAATGTGCTCTAAGGGATAAATTAACACTGATCAAGATGCTCCTAATTTTTCCTCATACTACTGTGCTCTCTCCATCTCCCACACCTGTGATCTGTGCAGTAGGTAGAAAATGCTAAACTAATTTTCATTTGGAGAGAAAGAAATTTCATTTACAGGTCCCTAATGTGGGAAGGCTGTGGGATGCACCTCTTCAGACAGACATAATTCTGGGGGGATACTAAGGGAGAATAAATCTGAAGTTCTGCTAGTGAAAACTGGCATTTTTATCCAGTTCTTGGAATGATTGCTAATGGCAAAGAAATTCTTACAGCTTTTTATTCAGATCAGGTCTGAGAAAATACATTTGTAATTAATCCATTCCCCTCTCTCTTCTTTTTGTGCAACATCACCCCCTACTTCTGGGAGAAGGAGCCAAACCTCTAAGGAAAGTAACTGAAAGAACATCACTAGAAATCAAGTAGATTTGGAGTATTCTTTCTAGCCAAAACTTTTTAGTCTGGGCACAAGCTATCCCCCTGCTACTGCCAATAAATCTCTTCTGCCAGTAGAAGTTAAACAACCCAGCTCTTCTAAAAGGGAATCCAAACTCTGGAACATGAGCCTGAAATGCATGCCTATGTTCATGGAAAACACACATGCATGAGAAACACTGAGAACCTGTTCTGCAAGGGCAGCAGCTCACAGTTTAACTGCTTTGGGAAAGGTTTCTCTAAGCCTGTATTAAAGTCCCCAAAACAACCTCTTTCAGTAACAATCACTGCAAATCACATGGATCTGCTCCACATGATTCCTTCCATCTCTATGGAAACTGATTTTATTCTATTGAATTTAGGTGACTAAGTCTCTTTAAAGATCTGACTCAAAAATAGAAGTGGGCACTTTGCAGGATTGGGCTAAGTGCCTCAGGGCTTAAATTCCCATTGGAATTTAGGCAGCTAGCTGCTTTTTCCACAACTCATCAAAATATCTACTAGCATCACTGCAAAGAAAAACACTTCTTGAAGAATTTGGTGCTTTGACATTCTACACTCAAGTAACAGAGAAGCAAAATGTTCTCCTTTTTCTTCTGGTCTGTTCTCAATTTAGAGAAACCCACATTTATTATTGTTTACAACCACTGATTTTCCTCTCTTTAAAGTTTATTACATAGGAATATCTGATAGGGGCAATTCTTTAACTCAGAAAGCCAGAAGTCCATCCTTTTCATTTTAATGAAGGCTTTAGGACAAAGAAGAGATGGTTCAGTTCAGTTCAGGCTGGATGCAAATAAATCCATCTACAGCTCACCAAAATTCTCCCAGGACACCACAACACTACCTTCAGTAGCTATCTGCACAGACTGTATCCTTGTTTAAAAGGGTTTCTGTTCCTGTATGATGGCACTCTTGTGGTGCCTGGCTGCAGGTAGAATGTTCTGAAATGCAAATACTTTCTCCAACTGGCACCTATTTCACTTCTCTTCATTTCCAGAAGAAAACAAAAAGGGAGCAATTTCAGCAAGAAATTGCAACAGACTTTTGGAAGTGCTTCTGAAATGATAAGTAGCTGTCCATGCTCTAAAGCTCTGCTCCCTGCTTACAGCATTCCCTCTGCTGGATGGGTAATTTGTACCTACCAAGATTTCTCTTCACTAGACAGGAGTTTGTACACTTTGTTTTGATGTTGGTCATGGCTGGGATTGTGTGGACTAGTATTCATGCTGGTAAATATCAATTCCAATCAAGGAACACAGAGAGGGAGTATCTCCACTTCCAACAGTTATGGTGCTCTTAAGATTACTGAGCACAGTGTGAAGATTCACATTCATGAGTGCTTTCAAAATATTCAGGAACACTTGCACATTAAAATTTGGCACAGTGTGAGCCCAAAGCATGCATAAAGTGTATGGCAGAGCTGTCTGACTTTAAAACACTTCTTCTGCACAAGTATCTAGTAAGAGTCATAAATCTGAGTATAAAAACTAGCTAGAAATTGTCACACTGTAAATGCAACACTTTGGGAAAAAAAAAAAAAAAGTCCTGTGGAAAACATTTCCAGAAGTTGCAAATTTCCATTTAACATTGAAAAAAATCATGATAATAAAGAAAAGAGAAATAGGAAATTGGTTGTATAATGACATTTCCTACAGTGGAATGTCTTGCAGGCCATATGTGACCAGATATGGCACCTTAAAAAGAGGGGAAAAAAAATGAAGAAGAAATCACTGTTTTACTACAAATTTTATGAAGCAATCCACTTATGGTTTCTGTATTTCAAATCTGCTCATGTGCTTTGCTCAGAAGGCATTTGAGCTGGCAAGTGTCTTTCAGAAGGAAAGAAGTAAAGGCACTCATGTTCCCAACTGTAAAACTCAATCTACTCTTAAGAGTCTTTTGCATTTCTGAAGGGAGACCAAGCCATCATTACCCAAATCTAGTTTCACCTCATTTCCAGAGCTCAGCTGTGCTTCTTGAGAACTACTTGACTTTTCAAAGCAAAGAAATTTAAAGTAGGACTATACAGTTCCCATCACTTGGAAAAAAGCCCAAGTATTGCAGGAAAACTTCTCTCAGCAGAACTGGTTTATGCACATAAGCCATTGGGTATGGCCACTACAGTCACAAGAGGAAGGAAAAAGGATCATAACAACTTAGAAAGTTAATTGAAGTTCATACCTATGAGCATCTCAGTACTTCTGAGAAATCTCTGCAGTTAGCTGTACAAGATAAAGAGATGTGATGTTTTAGCCACTGCTCTGTCTGTTGGGTAGTTTGCTCAACAGCCAATGTTCCATTACATAAACCAAAAATAAACAAAATGACTGATTTTCTTCCTCCAAAGGTTTTCACATGTAGAGCCTGCAGCCTGAAAGTGCAGCAAAGTGTACAATCATTTAGCTTTCCAATCTGGAACAGACAGAGAAAGTGGAAAAAAAACCAACACCCCAACATGTGAAGCCACAGCAAAGGATCAGGAAAAGGGAAGAAAAGATAAACCTCACTTTAGTAGGGTCCTGGTCCATGATTTTGGCAATGCAAAGTGATCAGTTATGAGCAACAGTTCAACTCTTCTGCTATCAGCAATGAAAACAAAAATCCTGGGTTAGCTTTTACAAGCCAATGGAACATTCCAAATGAACCTATCCAGTTAGTTTTGAACATATGCAACAGAAGTAAAGGTCACCCTCCTCAGAGACGGGGAAAGTCCAAACCAAGAGACAAAAGCTGAAGCAGTGACAACTTGGATCCTACTGGGTAAGTGTAAGTATCTCTTTAGGCACTTCACTGGTTTGTTAAATGCAATACAAAATAAAGCTATAAATATCAACATTTTGTGCTCTTAAAAATTAGTCAAAAGCAACAGAAACCAGCACAAAAGTGTGACATTTTTGGCAGCTTATTTCTTCCCCTCCCCAATATTACTGGTTGTCCAAGAATGCTTTGCTTTGGGGATGCTTTGGCATCTCAGTATCAGGTTGTCTTAAGCCATAAAAGCTAAAACAAAACTGCTAGGCCTTAGACAATAAAGAAATTTGGTTTTAAAATTTCTTTATGGCTATGTAAGAAGGACACTTTAGCAGTGGCATGGTAGGGAAAAAAGCTTGCTTTCTTTTTCAATATTGCACTTTTCTTTTGTTCACTCACACTAATGCATAGAAACTTTTTAAACTCTGAATGTTAAAATTCCATGCTGTGAAAAAGTTATGGGAAAGAAATTTCTATACATCCAATATGAAAGAACAGATATGCCAGCCTTCCTTTACCTCCCTCAGGTAAAATGTTGAGAAAGAAGAGAGTGCAAAAAAACCCCACAACCCTATTTTTGGTCAGCCTGTGTATTTTAACTTTCTAGGTGCCAACTAAACCGTTTGCAACGTGTGATGAGCATGGGTACTGCACGGACAGCTGAGGGTGACTGTCAGGAGAACATGATTGGAACATAGTAAGTGTGGGTGAAATGGCAAATCATGAAGCCTCTTCTCTTGGGAAGGGGCATGAGAAAGCAGATGAATTTTGCACTTCAGTAGCATGCTGTAGGATTTATCACTATGAATCTCACAGTAACGTGTGCTCAATGGTTGCATCCACATCTGGCATCACCTTCAGTTGCTGTAGTAAGACAGTGACTGGCGAGCAGTCTCCAGGAGACACAGAAGAATCCAGTGGGCAAGTCAAGGCCAGGCAGTCCCATGCATCTCCATCACGAGTCAGGACACGATGGTGATGTTCTCAGGACAGGCAGAACCCATCTTCTGCTGGACTCCACTCATCTGAAAAATGATTGCTTGGAAAAAGAAGTCTCTAAGCACTTCAGTGCCGTGCTTAAAGGACAAAGCGCTAGGATTAGCTAGAAGAAAACCAGTTGTTTCAGGATCCTGAGCACTGTGCAGAAATCCAGCTGGCAACAATGCAGAGTAGTGCTCCTGCTCCTCAGTGTTACTTGGGTTAGCATTAGTAATGTTAAGCATCAAGAAAAGAAAACACGTCATTGCACATTACAGCCGGCGAGAAGCACGGCTAAACTTTTGACACTAGAGAATTGAATAACCTGATGCTACATCACAAACAGCTTCTGGTGTGGATCTATTTCAAAAGGTCATTACATACTCAGTAAAAACTCCTCTGCTCCTGCCCAGCAAATGCTTCAGGTTAAGTGACGAGTTATGGCACGAAGGGCGTACAGAAGTTCGGCCTGCATGCGAGCTTCCATTAGAAGTAGATTGACGTGAACCTGTTCAAAATGACATCAGCCATTCAGTTCAGCTCTGAATGCAACATCACTGATTCATTTAGCCTAAGAGTTCTAGCCTTTAGCCAAGTGTTGCTGCAAGAAACTATGTCCTTTCTCCCTGTACCCTGCTGCAGGAATCCAGTTCCTCTTGAGACAGCTGCGTAGTGTCCCAGTACTAGACAACATCCTAGGACTGCAAGGAATTAGCCCCAACTGCTGCTTTAAGCAACCTTCCATCTGAGAAGTCCCAGTAAAACCATTTTTGTATCCTACTGGTATTAGTTCCTTATGCATTGCATTTTGTTTTCTTTACCATCACCTGTGACTGCTATATAGGAGCAGAGAATAAGGAATAGTTTACATGCCAGACAATCTAGCAGGCACAAAAGCACTGAACCCAGGAAGAATTTCACTTGGATATCTGAAAACACATGGATGTATTTTATTGATGAAAAACACCATGAACATGACATCTATATGGCAGGGGGGTTGGAGCTAGATGATCTTTAAGGTCCCTTCTAACCTGAGCCATTCTATGATTCTATATGTCTATATATATGTATGAGTTAAGGTTCTTTTGGACCCCCAAATTCCAAGCATTGGCATAGCTGATCACTTCTGACTTCCCAAGTCTATCCACTTTTCTTTCACAGTTGTCAGTTCTATTTGATGGAGAACTCACTCAAAATAACAAAAAAATCACAGAGAATCAGAATTTCCAGTACCCTAAGGCAGTACTTTTGTGACATTGGTATCTGACACTCAGTGAATTGATAGCATTTCTTTTTCTCTGGTTAAGGACAATTTGTCTGACAGATTTGCCATTTTTTAGATGTCATCATACTTTCATTTTTCAACAGCATGGGGGCTCTGGGAAGCCTGTTTGGCTTTGCAGTACTTACCTTCTCCGAGTGCTTGAACTGACGCCAGTAACTATCGTACATGCGCTTGGTAGTTCTCTCTGGGTAGCAGGTCACTGTCTTTATGTAAACCTTCAGGCTGCGTTCAAGTAACTGATTAACTTCTCCATAATCATAGTCATCATACCTAAATAACACAGGCAGTCATTCTGTTGGATGTTAAGCTTTTAAAAGCATGGTCTTCTGCAGCATTATGTCCCTAAGTTTGGGAGTCGGGGCATTTATTATACAAGCAAAACAACCACCTGCTAACAGAGGATCTGACAGGCTTAGTACCAGGATGTTCTCTTTTCTGAACAAAGGATACAGGCTGCCTTCAGAGAAGACATTTCTGTAATAATTTCCATCCTGATTCATCATCATTTTCACCACTGGAAGCAAAAGTTATACTGCTATGCCAGAAAAACCTCTCTAACTTCCAGACTCAGGCACCATCTCTGCTTTAACACCTGGAGTCTCAAATCTTGTTTTTCACACGGTTCATTTTTCATTCTATTGACACAGTTTAAAGAGCACTCCTAAGCCAGGGGATTTCCATCCATACCTGATTCCATACATACAGTGGACATAGTTAAATAAAGCTCTTCTTAGAGTAGTTGTATCAACATCTTCATGTGTTGCCATAGTGTTATATGTGAGGTTATAGACCATCCGAAACTTCTCATCGAGGAGATGCCCAATATCAGAATAAAGCCTGTTTACAAGGGAAAAGCCATGGTTTTCCCAAGTATAGTCCTGCAGGAAGAGAAGGGAACACAGAAATGTACAGAAGAAGTGCAGTCCCTATATAATCCTCTCTACAGTTCAAGAGTTTTGGTTGTCTGGTAGTTCTAACTTTATCCTCTTCAAAAAGTCAAGTATCCTCTTAGCTGAGATTTACTAATACTAAAAGACTCATCTCAGGCTTGTGAGTTATGCCCCACTCCAACTGCTCTATGCTATTTGTCCTGTAATGAGACACACAGAGCTTCTTGGAGTGAATGTGCTTGAAAGAGATGTTACCTGAGCTCTGAACGTTGGCAGATGGTCCTCTCCTCGCCTTGCAAAGTCTTTGTACCCAAATCCAGGATCTTCAACGTAACGGGAGACATCTGTAGAAACTATTTCATCATCAAATGCTGTGAATAAAACAGCAAAATGCTTTGCTTTAGGCAAGCCCATGTGAGTTAGCATCAACTTCCAGCTACTACTCTACTACAGGGCTACAGAAGAGTTTTGGAAGGTGGGCCAAGGAAAGAAACGTTTCAATCCCAGTCTGCTTGTATGGGATCCATCCCTTCCACTGAGCCAACTAAATGCCAGCCTACACCAGCCATCTAATGTACTGGGAAGAGATTGGCTAAGCTTTTGTTTGGAGGTGTGCTCTTCTCTCTGTTGACTTCTGAGGGAGGCTAGGGATCTTAAATCTGGAAGGTGAAACCTGTGCTAGGATAAGAAAAAACCCAAAGCATACCCTTAACAACAGGATTGCTATGCAGAGCAGGTATGGTGTCAGGAATTACACCAGCTCTGCTCTATAACCCAGAGCATAGGCAACCAGAAAGCAATGCAACACTCCCCTTGTAAATGGCAGTTGAAGATGATAGGAAAGCAAAGAACTCTAGGGTACATCAGGCTGTAATTCTGCCAGGAGCTCTAGTAACTAAGCATCTTCAAAGAGCTCCAAAACGTGTCACTAAGCAAGCGCAGGTTCTCTACCAGGAATCAATCCTTCCCTCCTGAATAAACAGGTGGCTTGATTGTGTAACTACCTCTGCAGAAGTTGACTACTGCATAGCTGACTGCATTTGACCCTGATGTGAAAACCCTGGCTTGCTTCCACGTGCACTGACAGAACAGTTGCCATATGTCCACTGTTAGCACCTTGAAAGTCACTTCATCTAAGAATTGCAGAAGTGCTTTATCTCCTCTCTGCCTCATTAAACAATCAAAACACAACTGCCTAGGAAGAAGCTTGCACAGCATCTGCTACAGCAAATCCTCAGTGAAGAATAAAAAACCTGCACTCATAGACTCTTCCTCCCTGACAAGGACTGAATTGCATGAAAGGGTAAAAGCCCAACACATACAGACCTCTCAACTCAAACCAGCCAAAGGCAAAGAGGAAGGAAAAAGTCAACAGAACTACCAGGAAGAACTCTTCAGTCTCCAACAACAGCTCTTCCTTCTACACCTGATGTTGCAAAGACTTATGGAAGTCTTCATTTAATAATGCAAGTGCAATGGGTGTCTGTTTATCTGCACTGTTGATACTGTCTGACCATAGAAAGATAAAGCAAGAAGAGACAACATCTATTTCTTCAACTCCAGCCATGACATTGCTGTAAGTATCTTCTTTCTCAGATTCTGCATGACATGTTTGGTCTAGAGCTACCAACATCCAAATTCACAAAGAACAGTGTCAGTAAAATGTGAAGCATTTTGTGGGTCACTTCTCAAACAGACACAAGCTGCCATCTTCAGCAGCCTCTACCATGAGGAAAGGGTCAGAGATTCTAAGTGTCTTCATAGTCTTCTTTCCTGAAACACTTTCCTTGGAAAAACCCCCCCACCTTCCTGTCTGCAGGAAAGAGATTTCATTGTATGGTTTGTTAGAGATGAAGGCCTCCAGGGCATATGAAGAATACTGGAAAAGAAGCTTTCATCTCAGAAATGTGAACATTTATTTATAGAATGCTAAGAATCTGTACCACAACCCAGGCAGTAGAACAGCACAGCAGTAGGATCACTTAGAATGGCAAGGTAGAAATTGTCCTTTCCAGGTGGGCAGTAAATGGTAAAGAAGCTGAGTCTCATCTCCATCTATTTCCTGAAGTCAATGTCATATCTGAAGGCTAGTTCTGAGTGTCACTGAAGTTCTAGGCACTGCAGAACCTAAACCCATGAAATATTGCTGATTATTTACATTAATTAATTTGAAGACACAGAGCATATAGAGAAGAAGAATCTAACACCTAATTTAGAGATGCCTACAGGCTTTTTTTGGTTTGAATATGCAGAAGCTAGACTTCAAGTAGCAAGAGAGATGGTGTCATTTGCCAAGCAAGAAACCTTAAGCAGATGAGGCAAGGGACAGGAACCACTCTTCCTACAAACCTACTACACCAAGAGCTAGAATAAAGAAATGGACAGAAAAAGTTGTAGGCCCTGAACTGGCCTCAAGTGTTTAGTTCTTACAAAGCACAAACAAAAGGGAACTGGAAAAGCCTAAATACCTCCACTAATCACTAGCAGACTCTCCTTCTTCTCCTTCTCAAAGCGAGTTGCCATTTCTTCCTGAGAGGCTTCCTCATCCTCTTTATCTTCTTGGAGCCTCTTCATCCTCTCCATTAAGGCCTCCAGCTCACTTAAGGAATCTGCAATCTGCAAAAAAACCACCAGGACATTCTGCAAAATTAGAAGATCCACAAAGTGCATCATCTTCAGATTTCATGCTTGACCACAAAGGGTTCTCAAAAGCAGGTAGACACAGCAAGCACAAAAACTCATGCCAGGATACATTCTGTCACATACAGCATGGACAAACAGCTTTCAGACAGGCAGAAGAAGGGAGCTGGGAAGTGTTACTCTAACCCATTACAGTAGTCTACTCCTACAGAGAATCAGAACCAGAGAATCATGAAGGTTGGAAGAGACCTCTAAGATCAAGTCCAACCATCGACCTAGCACCACCATGCCACTAAACCATGTCCCTCAGGACCACAGCTAGATGATTTTTTGAACCCCCACCAGGGATGGTGACTCCACCACTGCCCTGGGCAGCCTGGGCCAATGCAGGATTAGCAGTGGGGTTTGAATGTGGAAACCATAGTTGCTTGTAGTATGTATTTCACCACGTAGATGGCTCAGGGAAAGCCACCTGTATCAGAAACCAACTTCTAATAGCAAGGCAACCTTTTTCAGGCTATTAGTAATGCAAAGGAAGATATTGGAGAGATACAGTGCACCACTGCACTGCAGGAACACAATCTGAAATGGCAGATCAGTGTTTTCTATTTCCTCTAACTACACATGATCAAAATACCCATTCTATTCACCCTTTTTCATGCTTTTGGGAGGAAAACAGGCCTTTTTACTAGAACTACATCAAAATTTGGGGTTCTCTGATCTATACTTATCATCCAGATTTATTTCTTTACAAGATAAATTGTTTGGGGTGGTTTTTTTCCCATCTTTTCCTTTTGATTTTGTTCTTCTGCCCACAGCTGTAGTTGTTTCCTAGTTTGCTACTCCCTGCTTAACAAGCAGCACAGGCAGTAGCAGCCCTTTACCCACTACAACTGGGGAGTAAGACACTGCAGTGATTTGAGCTAGCATGTCTTAAGAGCCCAGAGTTTTAAGATACAGCAGCTGAACTGACTGATCCCAGGGTCACAATGTACTCCTAGTTTAAGAAGAAATACATCTAGTGACTCTGCTTCTAGCCCTGATCTTCCATCAGTGGTGATGAGGCTAATTCAGCAATCAGCATTAATTGAAGGACATGTCCTCAAGCATCACAGAGCTACTTGCAGAAGAAAATTTCCACATTTAAGTTAATTAACTAGTAATCAAAGTTCTCTGGTGGTTAATTCAAGATTGGAACCCCAGTGTGAAAAATTAAGTCATTTTATTTCAAAGGTTTCCTCCCATCTACATGGAAGTGGTTCAGAATTTGTGACTGTAGGCCTTCAAGTCAAAATTGTTATTATTATGATGATGATGATGACTTCTGGGGTTTTTTTTCCCCATTTCTTTTTCCATTCCACATGTTAGGAACATGGATGACACAATGCTCCAGTCAGCACCACAGCATCTGAAGGAACTGGGACTTTAAGCTTTCAGTTGAAAGCAAAGACTCAGTCTTGCCCAATGGGTTGGAAGATTAAAATCACACACTATCAAAATGACATTGCTCTGGCTACCACCCACTGTTACTATGTGGTTTTCAGTAGATTACACTGAAAACTACTCAAATCAATCTAAGAGTTCCCAGACTCAAGCATTCCAGTAAATTAGACCAAAACTTTCAAACTACTCTAAAATTTACACAGGAAAAGAATGGAAGAAAGTTTTTTCTCATGCAAACCAGAGGCAAGCAAAAGAATCTTCCTGCAACACTAACCCCAAAGTTGCTACTTGTGAGGGATGCATTTTCTATGTTGTTGTCATTGGCAAGATCACAGACACAGAAGTTGTTGACTGCTATAAGTCTGACTCCATTAGATGTATCTGGATCCCTCTCTGGATTAATGCCACTGCCAAACACAAAGCTTGCCAAGGCATGGTAATGTGCCAACAGGACAACAGCATGCACCAGTTCAGGAAGAGACCAATTATTTTCCCCAGTCTTGACAAGTTTCTGAAATGAGAGTAACACAAAAAAAAGGAAAAAGGTCAATATAAAATGTCTTTAGGGCCCCAGCTTCTCTCTAAACTATTCTGTATATTAAAAAGGGATCTCCTCCTTTCCTCCAGTAACCCCACACTCCTCTTGCACACCACCTCTCAAGGGGTAACAAAACCAAGAAGACACCTAATACATTAGCTCTTGCTTTTGGGGTTTATTTCAGCCAATGCTCTTTCTAAACCAGAAATCTTGTTGGCTTTGTCACACAGAAGAATGTATTGGTTTATTCCATGCTCTAGTACTTCCCTGAATTTTTCAACTCAAGGCCATGAAGCCTAACCAGACACTTAGGTAGCTCTCAGCAGTTCTTATGGCTGGATATTTACTGTTCTTACAGGGCATGACTTAACAGGTACCTGAATGTGCTCTTTTGTGATCAGCCAGGGTCGATGAGCAAGGAGTTTGTTTATTTCATTCAGATTTTTCAGTCTCTGGGGAATGTATTCTAAACCATTCAGCCACTCTGCAATCCCACCAGTCTTCAGAAACTCATCAACATGCATGTTAATTAGGTAGGAACACTGATGTCTGGCAGCAGCCTGCAATAATTCAACACAGAGAGAAAAGTGCAGCACATCAGTATGGAATCTGATTTGGCTGCAGGTGGAAGGTAGGTTACTAACACAAACCAAAGACACAATTTCATTCCAAAGGGCCAGCTTTTCTGTTGCAATGCATTTCTACACAGTAGGGAGGATACTGCAATAAAAACATGTTTGGTTGGAAGAGATCTCTAGAGAGGTGGCCCAACACCTGCTCAAAGCAGGACTGACTTAGATCAGGTGGCTCAGAGCTTTGTCCAGACAAGCTTTCCATCCTTAGAGATCAAACAACCTCTCTTGGCCCCTGCTGCAATGTCTCAACATCCTCATGATAAAAACTGTTTTCCTTATGCCACCTGGAATTTTTCATGACTCGAGTCAACTGCATCTCATCCTACTGCTGCACACTGATGGCTAAAGATCCAGAAATAAGGGTACAGAGTGTTAACTGCCCTCTAAAACCTGACTCTCATGGGCATGTGAGAAGTCTAGCACTGTGGGAAGCATGTCTGCTGCCAATTCCCCCTTCTTACTGAAACCCTTCTGGCTAGACACGCCTTATTGTTAGGAAATCCACTACAGAAATTCACACCTTCTCAAAGTTAGTCTCTCCTTTCTAAAATCTTCTTATACACAAGTCAAGAACACAGGAGAAAATGGGAGAGCCTGCTGATACCTACCATGATAGCAATGTAGTGCCTGTAGGGCAAAGGCAGGGGCCCATCCATACGCAGCATATAGAACTGGCTGCGGAGGAAGGACTCCAGGTACTGGCTGTGGATGCTCATCACCTGGGTGATGTTGTCCAGGCGGCCAGATGTAGAGTATTCTTCCACCAGAAGGTTAGTTCTTTCATCCAAACCATTTGCTTGCATAACCTTCAAAAGAAGATGGAGAAACTTAAGACAGAAAGGTCTTTTCTTGAGCTTTAGCCCCTATTGTGTTCTGAAAGGTTTGGTTGTGTACAGACTGGAGAGCTGGATGTGTGTGTGAAATATATATGCTTGTGAAAACACACATACAGGTGCTACCTGTCTACTGAAGAGCACTTTACATTGAACCTCTGTTATTTTAATGATTCTACAAAAAAAAAACAACCCCAAACAAACAACAAAAACCCAATCATTTTCCTGTAGATATTTCCAAAATGACTAAAGTCACAGAGGCTGAAAGCCAAACCTGGACAGAGGGCTGGAAGTAAGCAAGAGCTAATTGGAAAGGAGAGTCTTTGTGGAAGTCAGCCTGTATAGACACACACCACCTGAGCATCCAGCCCTAAAACCAACTGCAAAATTAATGGAGAGGAACTGGATTATGTAACCAAATTCCAGAAACACCCTGGCAATCTACCCCTTCTCTGCTTGTATAATTGAAGAGGAGAGCAAGTGCTAATTTGTCCATAACATTCAAGTGTAATTTAGAATAGGAATTTAATGCTTTCTTTAAACAAAAGCTGTTCTTTAATTATTCCAACCAATCCAAACCTTGGGCACAAGATGAAATGAAAGAGCAAAAGAGTAAGCACCTCTTGCACTGCAAGCCCTGACACAGGGTTAGTGCTATCACTCTGTGTTTATCACCAAGAGCAGCAACTCTCAACATGTTCAGATGTTAAATTCATTAACAATTCTCTCAAAAAACTATATTTGGGTTTCTACTTTTTACACAGTTATTGACATTATGAGAACAATTAAGTCGTCATGAAGTTTGGCATAACTCAATTTCATCTCTTATTGCATATGAAGTGGAAGTCCTCTTCAGAAGTTTGGCTGGCTGGAACTCATTCTGCTCCCCTCTTCCTAAATCTAAGACTATTTTTGACCTCTCCTCATTTTTCTTTATGTTTCTTTTTAAATTCAGACTTTACCACTGTAAAAATGGAGAGACCCAGAGAAGAGCAGCTATCTCATGTTTCAAAATGTCTTTTTGGCCTTCCTAGGATGTGAATTACCTCCCTCTAGTAACTACTTAAAACAAAACAAAAGGTCCTGGTTATAAAATAGCTAGGCATCCAATAAATAATACTCAGTGAAGATAGCTATCACAAAAGAACACCACCAGAGCAAAGTTTCTACTTATTGCAGCAAGCTGCAAATCAAGGCTGAAGTTGAACATTAAATCCTAGGCAGATATCTTGAGTTTGAACCATAAATTCACCTTTCAACCATAAATTCTCTCCAGAGCTAAAGTTACAGTCTAAGCAGTTAGTCATATTTTCAGCTTGTCTCAAACTGCAGGTCAGACACCACTCTGAGAGCTATCTAATGATACTGCTGGAATACAGGCTGGGCCTCCCCTTGAGCCTGGCATGAAGAGGAACAAGAAGAGCAGAGCCAGCACACACAGCTGTCTCCAGGAGCACTGGTGACCAACAAGATGTAAATGGCACCACTTGTGTGAAAGGGCAGGGTAGTTCCTGCACGCTGGAGTCTGCTCCAGAGCAAAGAAGCTCACCCAGGTACCATGGGATAAGCAGGAGCATAAAACTGTCCTTCAGTATTTCCATTTTAAAAGCCACCACCTGCCTGGCCCAGCTAACTGCAAACTTACTTCATGCTCTGGTATAAAGGCACTTGGTCCTCTTGTCAACGGTGGGGAGACTTGCACTCTTTTTTCCTGCAAAACAGGCCCAGAATTTGGTCAGTCCCAGCAATACCATACTGACTCACTTTATCTGGCAAGATGAGAGCTTCAATCTGAACTAGGTTGCCTTTCCAAGGCCACCTGGGTGTTTTATAGCCCCACTTGAGAGGTGAAGCCATCACACCACGTTGGTTAGAGCAGGCTTGCATCCCCTGGACTTTGCATGAATGAGCAGCACCCATTTTGGCAAGAGATAAGACAGAAACCCCACCCCCCTCCAAATC
This sequence comes from Galbula dea, assembly GCA_013399015.1. NCBI lineage: Eukaryota > Metazoa > Chordata > Aves > Piciformes > Galbulidae > Galbula > Galbula dea. The sequence goes on from VWZX01005924.1 coordinate 215,585, forward strand.
TAATCCTGTTTGGTTTATAGACCAGCTTGGAGACACACAGAGAAAAGCAGTAAAACATTTGGCATGATGCTAGAATTAGCCATTTACTGGATTGAAAGGAAGCTTGGCAAATGGGAGGGGAAAAAAGTCGCACTTGGGAAATGACAGGTAAGATGTTGTTTTCCCTCAACAGCAGCACCTAATGAGATCCTCAGTGCTGAGAACAGTGTTAAGCACTTTGTGTGCCAAATATCAGCATGAAAAGCACAGTTCAAGCAAAACAGCAAGACTCAGTTACTAAGACTTGTTGGAGGAACCTGAGGAAACAGCCACCCCTGCTCTGCTGCTGAGCTTGGAGGAGGACACAGCAGGCAGTACAAGCCTTGAGGTGCAAACTCCAGCTAGAAGTCATGAAACACCCTTTGACAATAACATATTTAGTCCAGAACAGGCTAATAGTGTAACAAGAGCCAGAGGTTTTATTTATTTATTCATTAGAGATATGAAATTGAACTAAGAAAAAATGTAGAGGCATTCACAGCCTGGCCACTGACAGCCACAGGGGTGAAGGAGACCTGCAGAGGCTGCCAGCTCCTCTGGTTCACCAGGGGGAGGAGCAGCACTGTCCATGTCATTCCTGACCAGTGTTGGTCCAACCTCCTCTTAAAAAGACTTTCCTGGAGGTTCCTCTGTCTCCCTAGGTCATTTATTTCAGTGACTAGCTCCTCAAATTGTTATGAAGTTTTCCTAATGTCTAACCTGAACTTTCCTTGCAGTAATTTAAAGCAGTTGCTTCTTTTCTTCTTCTTCTCTATATTTATAGTTACACTCCACCTACCTGGAAACTATGGCTGCATACTTTCTCAGGTCCCTAATTGCACTGCAGCTTTGGTGAATTTTAATAAGTCATCCATCAACAGCAGCATTGGATTTGCATACTAAATATTTTGTGCCTTTAAACATAAAAGTCCAAGATCTTCCATAACAAATGACCCTTAAATACCTCTAGCAGGGGGCTTAAGCTTAACCACCATGTGCATGAACAGCACTGCCAGTCCCAAAAGGAACATGCCACTGATTTCCACACAGGAAAATGAAGCCACTGGAGCTATGTAACTATTGTCCTGCTCCTTAAAAACATCCTGTCCTTTCTAAATTAGTTTTAAACAAACCAGAAAACATGCAAAAATCAGCAGTGATTATTCAGGAAAGATGTTCCAAAGTAAATTCTGACATGACAATTAAATTTGTGACTTCAGAATAATTAGCTGCTAAAAGATGCAGAATGAAGCTGGATCTACTGTGTGAAGCCCAGCAGGCAGGGGACAACTTACTGCAACTGCTGCCTGCTGTCACAGCCCCCAAAGCCACAAAACATTTCTTATGAATCAAGTGTCCTCATTCTAAAGTAAGAAGAAAGGCTGCTGACAGATCAGATATCTACATATGCAACCCCTTCCTTGCACATCTACACAAAGCAGAGGGAGACATAACAGCTTTAAATACACAATCTTGCTAGCAGCCAGCCACTTCTGCTTCCATTAACAAAAGAAACATTCTCCACCATTACTGTTAAGGTTGCTTTTTACTTGTTTTATGAAGGTTATCTGGATATTAAGAGTTTTAACACACTTCATACTGAATAATCTAGAGGAAGCAGCTTGTGTGAGCAAGACAACTTGGATAGCTGCAAACTGTCAGCATTCACTGGAGCACAGGTCTAAACAAGAGCTGAACCCACTGTCTTCTCCATCTTGCTCTCTGACCTATACCCTGCTTCTTCAGGCTCTGCAAAGCTGGTTCTTGAGGCCAGACCAGGGCAAAAAAAATTGCATATACTGCTTCTTGTGGGATCTGTGCTCTGTTTCCCTGTTTCCTCATTCAGTATGACTGCTAATACTCCTTTGACCCTGCAGATAAGCTACTGCTGAGAAGGAAAGGAGGAAATGGTACTTGGGTAGATGAACATGGACAACTATCTCCAATTAATTTCTGTGAATGATGACAGAAAGCCAAGGAGACAGTCAGACATGAAAAATGAAGTGTGGTAAATACACTGCAAAAAGCACAAAGCCCAGCTCCTTCTGGGTGGTGGCAGTTCTAAAAACCACAAGCCTGGAAAAAAACCCAACAACCAAAACAACAACAAAAAACCCAAACCCCTAAAAAACTGGAGTCTAATCACAGCACACTTCCAGGAAGCTGGGTTTTTTTTCCATATTGGAAGTGTATACTCTTCCCTTCCATCAACACAAAAGATTATTTTGCCTTCAAGCCAAAGCTTTCATTTTATTAAAACTGGTTAAAACAAGCTTTATCTGGAGCAGTGACTTCAGGCCTACCTAAGAACCCCAGTATGAGAAACTCTGTATGGAAAGTAGAAAGCAACACTGCAGACATGTGGTCCTTCATGGCAAAGAGTTCTTGCAAAGCTTCTTGTTTCCTAAGAAAGTGGGTTTGTTTTCCTGCCCAACTATTCTTTGCAGGTTACAGTAGCTATCACTCAGTCAGCCAAATACCTTACCTGAAACTGAATTCCTGGGCTATGTGGTTGAAGCAAGAAATAGGTTGCTCAGCAACTCAAATGCTGTATGCACAAATACCAGTCATTTTCTGCTTCCTGCTCCTCCAGAAACCCCTTGCTGGAGAATGAATAAGTTATCTTAAAAGGTTTGCAATCAATTCCATTCACATGAAGAGCAGTGACTTTCTGGGGGGTGCTTTTTCAGAAGGAAGAAGATGATGAAGAGCTTCAAAGAAAAGAACACCAAGGCCAGGCAGGTTACTGGGAGAGGAACCACTGCAAGCCAGAGCCTAGAAGCAGGTTTTACAGTAGCACACTGCTGTGTCAGACAGCACAATGAGACCTCTGCAGACCACAGAAAGCTGGTGCAGGAATTCATGAAAAACCAGGTCTGAGCAAGCTGTATCTATGACTTGCCTTCTGTCTTTAAGCTGTACTTCCAATGGTGTGAACAGTGACAAAGTGGAACCATTTCTATTTGCATGTCTATAATTGCAAGACATATCTTCATCCTTGGGAGAGCACTGCCCAAACCCCCTGAGCCAAAAGCTCTGACTTTGCCATCTCACAGGTTTATTTTTAGGTGTGTCAGTGACTCCACAGCTTCCCTCCAGAGCCAAGAGTCCACAGGCACTGGGACATGGCACCTGCATCTCAAATAGCTGCTGTGGCAAAGGAAGGGATGCCAGAACCACTCAGCTTGGTGAAGCCCAAGCAGGAGCAAGCGTGGCCGGAGCTGGGACCACACAGTACCCTTCCTCCCAAAGCCTAAAGCAGAAGAAATAACACTTTTTCCTCTTCACTATCATGAGTCACTGCATCTTCAAGCTTTAAAGAAATGGCTATTTTTAGCAAGCTGTAAAAGGAGACTGTTTTATCTGAGAATGGAGCTGCTCCACCAGCTGGTTTAGGAAGGACTGTTCAACACCCATGAAGGCAGAAGGGAAAGGCAAGAAGCAAGCAGTTGCTCTGATGCTTCTCACACACATGGTGGCTAAAAGCTAATCATCTTGACCTCAACATCAAGGTGGTCATGCTGTGACTCTGGGTGGGGGAACAAAAACAACCCCCAAAACACTAGGAAGAAACATTTTGCAAGCCATGGCAGCGCTGCCACTCGTGTCCCTGTGAACTCCCAGAGTGATGCAAGCAGCCAGGAAATGCTCATGAAGGGATTCAGAGCCTCCACTCTGATAAAAATGGCCACCACTATAAAGACATCAGGATAATAAACAGCACTATATCAAATATAAATCCTAAGGGCATCCTAAAATTCATTTCTGAGGAGAAAACTCTTCTTCCTAAACAAGTAGGATTTCTTTTTTTTGGGGGGGGGAAGGTGATAAGGTATTTCTTATTTATTACACCTTTTCTTACAGTATCATCTACAAGCAATTATGCTGCCATCTAGCATTTCTAAGGATCTTTGTGATTTAAATTCAGTGGCCTATCCCTTTCTAAGGCACATTATCATCTGCAGCAGTAATCTGAGTTCATTACTGAGACACTTGGGTGGGAGTGGGTTTAGGACTCTTTATCTGGGGCTGAATCTCCCAGTCAAATGCTCTGGGTTTCAGTGACACCTAACACAATTTTACAGTCATACTGGACCAACTGCTCATTCTATCCTTGTTGAAGACAGAAGAAAACATTAAAAAAAGTCAAAAATAAAAGTTATCTGAACACTGGCTTAGTGTCTACTTAGTGTTATTCAAACTCTTTCTTAGGATGCAGGAGGGATCTTGTTTATATCTATGAATGTCAAGCTGCATTTTAAATTATCTGCCTAACTTTGTCAGGGGAAGAGCAGTTCAGAAATGTGGCAAGAGTTTAGGATGTATCCAATTCATTTTATGTGGAATCTTTCATATTTCCCCTCAATTTATAGAAGATTAATATAACATTTAAAGCTACATGTAGTATTGCTGACTAAAAGGAAAACCAAACAGACAAAGTTTAGCTGCCTTCACATGTCAGTGCTACTGGACAAGAACAAAAAAATGTATTCATCAAAGCTGTGAACTGCTGAAATTTACTGACAAGCATTTATTGATGCATCACCTTCAGAAGAAAAAATAGTTGCTAATAGCATCTAATGCAATAAAATTGGGAGCTTTGTACTTTCAGAATATACCTGCAATTCATCTGGGATTAACTTTGTGTTGCAAAGTCAAATATTTGGATACACATTAGCAGGGTAAATGCTGGTGTCCTGGTTTTCAAAACAATTTCCAGAAAGAATGAAAAGCCAAAAGAGAAAATGTGAAGAGGGCAAATCTGTATGAAACACAAGACTTGATTTGCTGACAGTCCAGAACTCCTCTTCATGACTGATCCTTTCCTATAATTCAACCCAGGACCTATCTCCAGAAGCAATAAAGAAAGATGTTCAGAACAAACAATGTCAAAATGTTAAAGAGTTCACCAAGTAGAAGTGCTAGCCTACAGCTCTTTGTCCATAGCATTTCAAGTGATTTTGCAATGGTTTCTTCCTCTTAACAGACTGTACAGCTCCAAAAATGCAAAGTAAGCAATAAAGATGAAAATTAGCAGAGGAAGTCAGACAGTAGGAAATCTGGTTTTATGGAACAGCATTTCAAAATACTTAAAGCAGTCACTTTTAACATGAAGAATCTGGCACCTTTGTGCCTAACAGCTGATGAAGTGGTGCAAGGAGCTGGGAAGCAAGCCAGTCCAGCACAATGGATGGGAAGCTTTTCCTTTGGTAACAGGTTACAGCCCTTCTGCATTTCACACAATAAAAGGAAGCCTATCCCAAGTTCCCATCCCTGCACCAGCTATTAAGAACACAATCCACACTAATTAGAAACCAAAGGGCAACAATTTCTACCCAACCCAAGATGGATGGCCAGGCAGCTGAAGTCCAACAGAGGATCCTCAATCTCTGAAACATATCCTGAATGCACAACCTACAGGAGAAGATCTCTGAAGTGAACATACAGTTACTGGGAGCAAAACCTATCTCCATTTTCATAAAGAAAGCCTTACAGCTACATCCTTTTTAGTCCTACTTCTGTCATATCACTCTCCCTGTCCTGGAGACAATTTCTGTTAACCCAAATCAACCTTTAACTGCAACTGAGGGCAGACAGACAAGGACTGCAAGTCAAACATGAGAGTAACAGGAATGCTGCAAAACACTTGATTTAAGAGGCCTGAACTGTGTGTTCTGTATTTTTGGCAACATAGACCTGAATCCATCAAGTAAAAGACACACTTGGACCTTAAGCTTGATGTAGCTGAAGTACAGAGCACATTGAACTGGGAAAGCAAGGCTGAGGCTCCTGACTGGAAATATGGAAAGACCTTCACAAGATTTGCTTAACTAAAGGTGCCAAGTCAAACCTAAACATTGATTATTAACACCAGAAAATGCTGAGAGACAACCAGCTACTTCTCCTACTTCCTTGCTGCTAGAGAATCCATCTAATTTAAGCCAAACCTCAAAATTGGGAGTTTGTATCTAGGCTTTATCAGATACCGAGGGTGAAACACAACTGATCATACATAGGCACCCAAACCAGAGTTAACCAGCTGGATCCTGGTTACAACTGAAAAAGAAAGTTGATGTCTAACTTAGGATGAGATCAATTGTGCCATGGAAAGGTCTGGTCTTCCTCCACAGACTAACAGGAATCCATGGCTAACCAGGTCAAACCAACTTGTAGATGTAGCTGTGAAGCTGGGCAAGGCATGTCCCACCAGAAGACAACAAACAGTCTTCTGGTCTACTTCAGGCTTTAAAAAAAAGAAGGGAAAAAAAAAAAAAAGAGAGAAACCCAAAGTTTCCTTCATCAGTCCAGGGAGAACCTCACCACCTTCCCTCCCTGCACACCCAATGGTAACACTGCAGTTTGTGTGCTCCTCAAGAAATGCCCTCAGGATAGAAGATCTTATGATCATCAAGATGACTCCAAATCCTCTGAGCATGACAGAAGAGCATTTTCTATGTTCCAACAGCATCAAGAGCAAAAGTTACAGTGGAAACCTTCAGTGGTTTAAGCTGGGACTTGTTTTATCTGTACCTTGGCCCACTTCCACCAGGAGATTTAGTCCAAGTCTGACGTAGCGAGACAGACAAATATTACCTAGTGCAGGGAACATAGCCTTCAGCCACTAAATTGCTAAAACTGCATCAAGTTAATCTGCCTTATCATCAGCCAGGCCAGCAATGCTGCCTGCTAATGAAGAGTCTCTGAAGCAGCACAGCACAGCACATCCTTTAATCTGCTGCCTTCCATGCAGAGGGCTGCCCAGTCCTGCCTGAGCACAGCACAGTCTGGTTTTGCTCTGCCAGCAGGGTCCCATGTGCTCAGGAGGCTGCATGCTCAGCGTGGGGAAAGGCAGCAACTGTGGTCACCTATGTGGTCTCTGGACAGAGCAACTTCCCCATTCAACCCATGCAGGAAATCACTGCCAACAGGTAGAACCAATGCCTGATGGAAAGCACAGATGAAACAGCAGCTGCTTGGAGAAGCTTGAATTAATACCTAAATGAACTACTGATAGCACAGACTCTCTACGAGACAGGAACTGAATGGTTAAATACTTCCCTTCCAAACCACAGACATAGAGTTGATTTATTGGGCCTACTGCCAATCAGAGAGGCATAACTGGTGGATATTAAAAAGCAAAAAGAGAGAGGCTCCTAGGGTTATGTAAATCTGTCATGTGTCTCTGGCAGAACTGCCTCCCAGGAATGCTCTACTGAATTTTTAATAGAAGTATTGCCTGAAAATACATGCCTTGTAAGCAAGCAAAATTGAATGGTATTCATCCATACTGTAAATGCATAACAGGAATCTTCTCCTGTGAAGAAAGTGGCTTAGTTTCTTTTTTTTTCATGAAAGTATTTGAAAGATGTTAGATGTTCAAAATGTTTGATTAATGTAAGGGTGGTACATAGGAAAATACTTCAACAATGTATTTGGTAGTAAACCTTTCATAGACTCCATTGCAATTCATGCTGGAACATCCTCAAGTGCTACAGTATTCCATAGAGATCATCATCAAGGCTTTACAGGAAGGAAGATTCACTTAACTGCAGGTTACTGTAAGAGTGACTGGGAGAACTGTTTAACCAGGGATTGGCATTGAAGTTGCATTCTCTCACCTCTACTCTGTCACATTCACTATGGCAAAGAGCAGAGAGAGACACAATTCAGGTGCAGTGTGCCTTGAAACATGAAGATTTAGATTTTTACCAAGGGTAAGAGTCTTAGGGTTATGTCTGCACCAGAGTCACTAGCACAACTTCTGCTCTTCTAGAAATATTTAAAGCTAGCTTTAAAGAAGCCCTTGGCTATCAGTGGTTTTAAAGAAGTCCTTGGTTAACAGTTCCCAAGTTAGGTGTGCATGGAGCTCAGCTGCACAACCTGCTTCAGAAACCACACAAATGCTAACTCAGACCCTGCTGAGTTTTCAGTTGAAATATGAAGCTAGGCAGTTCAGACTGCAGAGTGGCACCAAGACATCTGCTCATAGCAAGTATGGAGTCCTACCTTTGCACTGCAGTGGAAAAAAATCATAACAATATCCACCTCTGATTAGCATCTCAAGCCCCCACAGCTGCAGGGGAGGAAGCTGGGCTCTGACCTCTGCACCAGCTTGCTAAATAACTGTTTCCTTGCCAACTTCAACTACTTGCATGCTAGACTATCAGAAGCACCAAGGCTGTGCTGGTGTCCTGGACACAGAAGGCATTTTGCTGGTTGACTTCTTAAGTCAAGCAATGTTGGTGACTATTGTCAAACACCACATGTTTACCAACTCCCAAACACTGAAATATCTTTGCTAGTGAAGTGTGGAAATCCACCACAGAGTTTAACTCAAGAAGGCAGAGGCTGAGGATCTTTCCAACCTGAAAAGCTGTTTGACCTGTAGCTCTGAGATCTCAGACCATACAATCCTGCAATGCTACTTGCCTAGATACAGCCCTCCCTTCTTGTAGCTGTTCTCTTCAAATGCAGGAGGTGATGCACTCTGCCTGCTCTCCTGATCAGCCAGCCAGGGAAAACAACCAAACGGGGATGTCTAAATGGCAAATGAATTTTAGCAGAAGAGCAGCAGCCACTGCACAGGAACATTTCATTACCTGAAGCCCATTACAGCTGCTTCTTTGCTGCATCTCAAGAAGGTAAAATGGCAGGAGCTCCATAGTCCAGAAACAAACTCAACATGTGTCCCTGCTAACAACCTCTCTTGGTAAGTCTATGTCCTTATAGTGTTTTCAGCTCAGTAAGAACTACTAGTGAGTAAATAAACAGTGTCCCAGAATATGCTGCTACAGAAACATGCTTCCAAGCACCTTTCACTTACCAGGTCCTATATAAAACCAAATTCTATTCTGAGATATAGGAAAGTCAAGCAGATGGCAGAAGCATGGGATTTCAAATTGCTTTTCCCAGAAATTTTAGGGACAGAATGATCATAGCAGTTATCTTAAATCTGTGTGCAGGAACTAGCTTACGAGTCATGGGAGTCACTTGCCAAAACTCAGAAAAACAAATCCTCTCATCCAGTTGAGAGAGGGGAATGTGCTCAGCTCAATACTGGAGCCCTCTCAGCTAGCTTTCTGCCATCTTTTCCACACAGGACTGTGAAACTCAGTAGCTTGAGTTTTGGAAAGCAACTCTGAACTGCTGAGCTTGCTGTCACAAGCATGTCAAGATATTTTAATTGACTGCCTCCTGACTGTCACAGTCCAGGCACAGTGTGCTTTTACCACCTCCAATAAAAGGATTAGGAACCAACCAGCAGGTGACAAACTCAAGCAGAGATACTTAACCTTTTCCACAACGTGCAACTAAGCTGTTGAAATCCTTGCTGTAAGATTCTGTGGACACCTGAAGTCAGAATGTGTTTAAAAGGAAATTGTTGGAGCTCCTGGAAGAGAAATGCAAGAACCTGTGCTCAATGCTCCTTAACATTTTTAAAGTTAATACACTGAAAAGCTTTAAAGAAAAAAGAATCAAGTACAAGTACAAGGTTCTCAGATGAATTCTCACATGCAACTGCTGAACACTGAGCATCTCTGCTCCAGTTCAAACAATGGAAGGAACACACTGCTACTATTCCCACAGCTCTGCCTGGAAAAGGGACAGCCTCTCTGCATGTTCAAAGGCAGCAGTGTCCTCCTGCTTAAAGAGAAGCACCTTTTTCCCCCCCCATCTTTCTTTGGCTGATGATTCAAACAGTAAGAACGTGCCAGATGAAAACTAAAATCTCCCTGACTAATGTGCTTTCCTTCTAGCCTAAAGGTGCAATTTCCAGGAGCAAGCACCTCACTGTGGAAGCCAGGAGTTTAAGCCTTTTTGGATTAGTTGACTTGTAAGCATTTTTCAGAAGGAGGTGGCATCTACACCATGCCTCTGAGTTTACTGAAATCAGTTTTCTTACACAGGGTCCCTGAAAGAAATGCACAGAAATCTTACGAGGTGCTAAGGTCCCAGATGGGAAACCACAGCTGAGCCCTTCTGATTCTTCACCTGATAGGAAATACTAAAATAATCACCAATTAGAACAAATTATTTCTCCAAGGAGTCTTGTTTGCAAAGGCTGGAGACTGTCTTGCAATGAGCAAGGGGCTGACATACTGACTGGTTCACTTTTCATTAGTCTGGGAGAGGTTTGGGCAAAAGACCAACAGATGAAAGACTGCATCTTCTAAGCACATTCAAAAGCCACTGACTTGCTGGAACAACTCTAACAATACTTGCAGTCAGGCAGTTTCTTCTTCTTTTTCTCCATCTGACCAAAGCAAGTCATCACTGAGATACAATCTCCAAAACACACTGACCTCACGTGGCTGAGTTGGTGGCAGCAAAGACCTAAGGTACAAATGCCTTTTCCTGACAGAGCTGATGCTGATTTCCAGAAGTGAAGACTCAGAACTGTTACAGAAGCTTTACTGCATGTAAATACAGAGAGGTTGCCAGAGACAGATCACCCACTCCTGCTTTCTTCAGCCATCCAGGCCAGCAGAGTGGCAGAACTTCAGGTTCACTTTCAGCTTCAGAGTTTATGGGCACTACTGTCTCCTCTGATGTTTAGTGCCTACACTTGTACTGAAAGGATGTTGGGCTACATTTCACTGTCTGAATGACTCTACAGAAACATCACCACCAAGTAGGACAGAAATAATAAACCCACTTATTTTAGACCCTGCCTGAAGAAATACTTCTACAGCCATGGAAAACCAAGTAACATGCATTGCCTAATGAGACCTCCCATTGCACTCCAGTCTGAAGTCACCAAAGCCAAACAGATCTTTGCATCAGAGTAAGCCCAGCTCCTGAGAGACACATTCAGAGCCTTGATCTGCACCCATCCTGGCTCTGCACAGACAGCAGTTAGATAATGCAACAGGTATTCCAGCTTTCCTGGGAAACAAGAACCAATGCCATAGAGCTAACTTCTCAAACAAGACCAATTACTCATGTTGGATGGCTGGATGCTGCCTGGAAGTATTCATGAGGCACAGCTTAACCCAAAGGAGTGTCCCATACAAAACAGCAACAGCACTGGATAGTCAAACTGCTTTTGCTTGTATTGCAAGTTGCTGTTGGATAAATAGGTCAAGTAACTACAGCTTTATCTACTATTTTTTCCCTAAGTGACCTAAAGAGCAGGGGCTCTTTAAGGGGAGAGAGGGACACTTTCCCTCTCTCTCCATTCCCATTTTGCTTCTCTAAACCACGTGTGAAAGAGTTCCAGCACACCCTCCCTCAGTGCAGACTGCTCTCCTTCCACTCATCCTCTGCTCAGGTGAAACAAACACCAAGCTTCATCTCCTCTGACAAACTACAGTGCTGGCTGCAGGCTCCTTCAGCCTTTAATTATGTTGGAGTTGACCTTTTCAACTAACACACCTTTTCTTCTACCTGCTTGTGAAGCAGCAGCATTGAAGCGAGACAAGAAGCTTTAAATTGCTGGAATAAGTCACTTATCTCAAAGCAGGTTCTACCTGCATGATCCCTGATGTTATTGCCTCATCCAGTCTTTCCCCTGGAACACAAAACTTAAACTACTAATAGAATTGAACAGTTTGTTTGGGTTCTCAGGGAGGAACAGAAGATGAAAAGAATTCCCAAGTCTCCTGAAGCAATAATACAGCATGAACTAGTTGGGAGTTCTTCTGGTTCAACACCTCCAGTCTTCCTTTATAAACATCAAATATGGTGGAGAAACAGAAGAAAGAAAACAACAAGCAAAAAGACAAAAGGCTGTATCTGAGTCTAGTTCAGATGCATTAGAGCTTCCCTCCTGGATTTCAGAGGGAGAAGCTATCCAGGCAAAATGAGCTGTTGACTCATGAGCACCATGCACCTGAAATGGCATTTTACTGCCTTTCCTACCACTAGGAACTGGAAGTTTCCATGGCAGGATGTTCATGAAGAGTCCTGATTCAGAGTTTTAGGAGTGCTCTTGAGCAAAAACTGCTGCAACTGCCTTAAAGAGGGCTTAAAGCATGAGTGCTACAACAGCTGCCACAGCACCCAGTGGGTGTTCAATCAGCCTTTGGAAGGAACAGAACAAGCCAGCTCATAACAGGGAGAGAAATGTGGTGCCTTCACTTGAATTTTTCATCTACAGTCTGTTTTTATCAACTTATTACTACACAAGAAGACTGACAACTTGTGAACTTTAACAGCAGGGCTCTACCTCATCACCTCACTCTATTTATAAGGTATGTGTGCAGCCCCTCTGAAGTCCAGTTTACAGAGTTAGCAGCATGGGTGCAGCCACAGGAACAGTTGCCCTCATTTTCTAACTCCACTCACAGTAAGGCCATAAGTGCTCAGTGGAATAATCAAATCCTGATGCTGATTTCCAGGGAAGGTCAAGGTTCACTCTGCATGCTGAACAGCCAGTGGGTTATTTGCATGCAGGCAGCACAGTTGCTTTCAAGACACAAGTCATACTGTAGTAAAGCAACATTTCAAGTGTTCTTCCATGCTGGCTAAGATCCAACTGGTGTCAGGTAGAATATTTAGACAGTGTGTAGGCACTCCATTTCATTAGAGGTCTAATCAAATTTCTAAATGCTAGAACAAATTACTATTTCCACACCTTTAATCAGTATCAAGGGTGCTTTACTGAGAAGACTGTCAATCAACTTGGAGGGAGTATTTTTTATTTTTTCAGTTAATAGGGATAATTACATTAAAACAGACTTGGAACCATATGGCCAAAACCCCTTCCAGACACATTTAGCCAATAATGTAACTATATTCCCTTCACCACATGCTAAAGCAGGAGATATTAAACATATTTACAAGCACATGCTATTAAATTAGGTTCAGCACTGTTAAGATATTGCCTTATTAAAGAGTTTTCAACTGCACAATTCATATATAGGAGAGAACATATGCTGGCTTTCAGTTGTTTTGTTGGTATCAGCCAGAGCAAATCCAATGCAGCAATAAACAGCCCAGAGACAGATAAAAGATGATTTTGAGTAAGCAGCTCTGTACTGCTTTAAGAATGGCTTACACCAAGAGAGCTATGACTTCTTCACTATCATCACCATTACTCTTTTTTTACTTAGGTTATGTGGAACTCCTCAGAAGTACAAATTCTTAATTCCCAAACAACCTCCAAGTTGCATTTAAGGGTCATTTTTGTGTGAAAATGTTAAGTGAGGAGTCATTCTTGCAGGATTTCATTGATCCTTTAAAGTACCAATGGAAAGTACCATTAGAAATCCATTGTTGGGCTAACAAAAGATTCTTACCTTGAGAGAAATGTAAGAGTCATTAACAAGACCAAAAAAAAAATAGGTGTTTAAGCAGGAGGTTGTATCTGTTTATTTATCTTACTCTGTTCAGTTTACCAGAGACTTCAGGAAAGACTTAAGACATCTGTCTAGACTAAGAGCACCTATTTCTGCCCCTCACCCTGAGCACCCTGTTCAGCCCTTCCCTAACTCAGGTCCCTGATTGCCACCAGCACTATGCCCTGGCAGAAAACAGCCCATCCTTCAAAACAGCTTTCCTTCAATTTAAATAAGATGAGAGAAGGAAGATACTTGAATAAATCAATGGTTGATACAGTCTGTATCAAAACCAAAAGAGTTTCTCAGCATCTTAAACATGTAACACTAACTATCATCTCTGCTGGTATTTTGCCCCAACTCATAGTTATCCAATGTCTGATATACAAGAAGCATCCTATAATAAGGAATTGAAACTAGTGGTTAAGAGACACATTCCAAATAAATAGGTCTTGATCAGGGCTTCCTCTATTATCAGTAACACTGCTCAGCCCAGGGTGGCATACTGAGAACCCCATAAAACCTCTTCAACTATCCCCAAGACATTCAGTGGACTGACTAATAAACAAACAGTCAGGGAAAAAAAACATGGTTTGTGGAGAACATCCCTACCTCCCTGCACTGGAATCTCACAAGCCACTCCAGTCACCTGTATTACTCTCCCTATAGCCTCTACTTTAAGGCACACAGCCTAGCAGGCTGGCTTGCAGAGGCAACAATGGGAAGGACCTCTGCATACAAACAGGAACACCTGCAAAGAACAGAGAAATTAAACAGCATCAATTATTTCTATACAGGTTTTTCCAAAGCTGGCAATGTGCAATTTCTCATTAACTGAGGTCTCCCTCCTGACAATTGGGATTTCTTTGTTTTGTTTTGTTTTGTTTTTTTTACTGAAAACTCCCCTTTTCCCCTCAGTCTATCCTGACCCACTTAGAAATAAAAGCCAATATTCACCCTGGCCAAGCAAACTCTGCTTGTGACCCCTTCTTATTCTCCAGCCCTGGAAATGGAAATGTCACAATAAAATCCAGACCAACTCCCCTAGCTACACAAAGCCAAGGGAGATTTCTACCACTACCTTCTTTGCTTCAAATCTCCCCAGCCAGAAAAAAAAAGCTCCAAATAAAAACCCAAAGGAGTATTAACAGCTCCCTCACCCATCTGGGAGACAGGAAAAACCAAGGATGTATTGATGTATTTCCCCCCCCCCCCAGATTTCAAAACACCATCATTTAGAGAGAGGTGAAATCTGAAGCACTAATTAAGTCATCTGCATAAATGTACAGCAAATGCTCCCTGAGTCCACATCTCCAAAACCACAGCCTGAGATCTGGCTAATGCAACACAACACTCTGACCAGCAGCATTAAGTCTTAACAGAGGACAACCTCCACACTTGGCTAACCATTCCCAACACTAAACCTCAAAGTTTCTTTTGAAGAAAATCCTCCTCCCCACTCTCTCTTGCCTCCACTCCCTCCCTGTAATTCAGAGAGGACTGGGGGTTTTTTGCCTTTTTTTTGTTTGTTTTTAAAGGAAAGTGCCTATTCTAAGGGACTGTGGTTCCTACAAGGCTACCTCTTCACAGCTTTTCATCAGAAAACTCTGTCCTTCACCAGAGGTTTGCTTCACTCATGTCACTCTCAGCACAGGTCTAAGGAAAATTTAATAGTTCTGCCTTCTCATTTTCAGCACATAAGATTAGAAATGTAGATTGGAAATTTTTTACACTAGCTTTGAAGGCAAAAGTGGAAAAAGCCAAGCACCCTCCAGACCAGCAGGCTTGTGCAAAGAGCAACAGTGCTCCCTGATTCCAGGCAATGAAGCCAATATAATTACACAGGGAGGTGGGAGAACAGTTATTCAAAAGGGTCAGGATGCCAAATTACTGCAAGACTCATGAGGATGAGGAAAGAGAGAAACTCCAGCCATCTGTGGATTGATGTCACAGGAAAGAATCTTGTTCTTTAAGGTTTATTTTTTAACCAAATCTTTTCAGAATAAATAAGAACAAACAATGAGGGTGAGAAGCCTGTTGCTGACAATCTTAACTCCCCTAAAAGACTGGGTTTGTTGCTTTTGGTTTATAGCTTTACATTTTGGATCCTTGAAGACCCCTCCTCTCCCCCTTAGCTGTGCACACAGCATTGATTAGTGGAGGAGTGACCTGAGCTGCTTTCATCATGGCAGTACTCCAGGGGACTGGAAGACACAAACACCAAAGGCAGACAGCATGTTTCACACAACAGAAAGTTGCTAAAATTAGAATCAATAGAAACAAAGTTGGGTTTTCATGACAGACTTTGCAAATGACTTAGAGAACTCCTTTAGGAAGAGGTGCATCAGGGATTTAAAGCCATCTAGGCAACCATAAATGAAGACAACTATAGTGTGAAGAGACTATTAAGTGGTCAAACTGTGGAAAACATTTGACTTCTACAAAAGATTCTCTGTGACAGACAAGTTTGTTGATTAGGTTTCCAAAGCCAACTACACTATGCAACTCAGCAAAAAACACAGATGCTGCATTGCAGAAAACCCAGGGTGTTTTCCAAGCAAAGGCATAGCAACTTTTATTTGCCTGTGTTCAGAATAGACTGAACCAGGCTGACCTTCCTCAAAAGAGCTGAGATGTCCTTGAAAGGCCTCTTGATTTCTACAGAACAGGTAACAGCATCTCCATGCACCTTCAGGACTCATGATGACACATATTTTACCTTACATGGGCTTATGAGACCTGACCTTTGACTCTTTTTGGTTCACTTTGGGGCTACTTTCTTACTCACCCACACAGAACAATAAAGTGAATGAAAGTGTCTTTTTTTGGGGGGTATGACCTCAACTCCCAGAGCCTAGGCTAGTGCTATTGTAAGCATGGCATTATTTAATGATGCTGATACATTTCCCTACCTTAAAAGTAGGTACATTTTTTGCCAGCACCAGACCTAGAACAAACTCTTCCAGAGCCTCACATCTCTAGACATTTCATTTTTCCAGCTTAAATGTATTTACAACCATTTTACATCCATCTCCTCTTGAGCTAATTTCTCCTCAGAAGCTTTTACACTTAGATATGTTTATAGACATGGATCATATCCCCTCTCAGCCCCTGTTTCTGCTGCACTGAGAAAGCAACTGCTTTTAGTCTCTTGCCTCATTTCTGCCACCATCCAGCCCACAAACATCTGCACCTCTTTAACTAGGGTCCATCCTTCTTGGCACTCCTCCTCCCCACCAACTCTGCCCTGCAGGGTGAGGGTTACCTGCTGGTTCTCTGCACACCAACATCCTTCACCTGGCTCCTTCCAAGGAGCTCCTCTTATTAAAAGTTGTGAGTAAGAAACAGCCAAGCCTATAACTCTTACATTTCATACCACTGGATTTCACCCCACTTCTAACTATTCCAGTGCTCAAGGTCTCCCAGCTTTCTATGGAATGTTCCAGTCCTTCCCTGGACCAACAGTGTTTACCACTTCTGGTGTCTGTACATCTTTTCAGCACAGTCAAGCTCTCAGCACAATCTGGGACAGTGTTAAACCAGATTAGTTTCAAGTGATCCTTGAAAACTCACCAGTAATCTCCTCTCAGCAAAGTGACTTCTCCTTTCAGCATGGCCCACCACCATCCCCACTCCCATCAGTTCCCAACCACTCCTCTTAAATTAACAGGAACAGAAAACCAGACAAGATGTGTCAGACAAAAGGTCCCTATTGCCCAGTAACCTCTCACTGCCAGGGGGGAACAGAAAATACCCTGGAAAGTGCTGTCATTTCCTATTTACAGGTCTTGTCTAATTTTTCTGTTATGAATTTGCCCAAATAGTTTTCAAACTCACTTAAACTTTTTGGTATTTAGACTATTTTGTGTTAGCAAACCCCAGACTTTACTGGGAGCTCCTCTGCTCCTGCAGCAAGGAGCTCAACCTTTCACATGACTTCAGATGGTTAATGAATTAAGTCTAGTTTTAGTCCACCCAAAGCTTTCAGAAGAGGACACTCCAGCAGATGTCTTATCAACAGCACACTACTACATTAGTCTAATGTGACCTACTTTTGGTGGTAACAAGCCATACAGGCTTTTTTCATCTATCTGTAAGCTTTTCTGTCAAAATTTGCTTTAACAAGCTGTGGAGTATAGAGATTCCTGCTAAAGAAGATGACTGGCATGGGGTGGGGCAGGTGAGGAGCACTGAAAATGATGTCCATCATATTGATGGCTATTTCCCCTCTCACAGGACAATCTTGATTGAGTAGGTCTATGGAAAACAGGAACAGATCCTGGATTTCATATACCTTCATCCAGCACTCCAGCATAGAAACTGGCTCAGGCCAGGAGGGTCTGCTAAGGCAGGTTCAATTCCACCTTGCCAACAGCAATGGATGCTTAAAAACCACACTCTCTCATCATCCATTTTGCCACTTCCCTTTTATCTCCCTCACTGAACTCTAACATAAAACAAAGATGTAATCCTGGAACTCTGTTTATACCCATTTTCTTTTCTAGCCTACTGACTTGTATGTACATGTAAAAGAACCTTTTACTTCACACACTTTGCAACTTGCAACTAAGCCTGAACAGTTGGCAAACTCTTCCTCTTCCCACATTTCCTGACATATCAGGATTTTTCCATCCCCTGAAGACTTTTTTCTTATTCCTAAGAGCCTTCCTGAAGCAGTTATTTGCCCAAAGAGATAATGAGCTCTTCCTAGATACTCTCTTCTTGCTTGCTTGGCCTATTGATTTTGTTTAGACAGGAGAACCATGAGTTTCCACCAGGCTCCAGACCCCCTCCAGGTTTGCACCCCAGAGCTCCCCTGCCCACAGCCTCCCCTATATGTTGGATTTTCCAATGTGAGAGCTGGATGCTGTCCTGGTTACTGCAATAGCAGAAACTAGAGGAAAACCTAGAGGGAAACCTTGCCTATAGCACTCATATGGCATTTTAATCACCTTTCACTCCTGATATGCCAGAGTTTTGTTCCCAAACCTACCCATCAACTCCACAAACTGGAGCTACTCATCTCCTTTTGCTCATTCTTCCAGTTTTCCTTCAAGCTGAGTCAAAGCCTTAGCCTTGGCTGTCTGTCCAAGAAGCTCCCTCCCCAAATCCAAGCCAGCATCACCTACTCCTGGTTGTCACTTATCCTAATTAGGTAGCTGTCCTATCTATGGCTGCCTAAGCTCTTCTGATTAGCAGCAATTGTTCTGCAAGTAGATCTGGTTATTTAAAGTGTCTGGTAACAATAAACCCAACCGGAAATTGTATCTTTTGAATATCAAAAACCTTCCTCATAGGCAAATTTAACCCAGGGATCTTCAGCAAGTCTCTAGTGCTACCCTAATACAACCTAACTCTGATTAGTTTGAAATTAGCTGAAACCCAAAGCACTGCATCTAGCTTTTCCTGTTTCCCTGCTGAAAGAGAAACTTACCTTCCCCCATGAGAATCCCAAACCTGCCACACCATTTCAAATCTCATTGTATGCCACTGAGTAGAAAGCTGGCTTTGTCCCTTGTAATTTTGGCTACCTACACCAGGAGCATTCAAGTGACTTCAAATAAAGACTTAAGACTGAGGAGGGCAGAAGAGATTCAACATGTTTTAAGGCCAATCATTTTTCCACTATATTATCACATGAGCATTAAAAAAAACCCCAACACCATCAAAGGAACAGATGAGGCAGCACTTATCTGAAGATTATTACTCTGACACTCAGGTCAAATTTGCATCTCACTTCCACAAAATCCTTTTCCCCCCCCCCCCCAACCCCATTTCTACTTGCATGCCTGCCAATGAAGTGCAAAAGGTTACAATATACAGTGATTTTTATTATACCAACTTTAAACTAATTATGGATGTAGCCAGAAGCTTTGTACTTCTCTGCTTTTTTATACAGCCTAAAACACAGATGCAATGATGTCCTAGCACAAGCAAGCACAAAACACCTATATTCCAAGAGGGTTTCATGGGCTACCACTCAATTTCTTTTTAATTTCCCCAATTTTGCAAAGAAAATAGCTGAAACAACCACAGGCAAAGCAGGAGAGTGCTGAGCTATCTTCCTCAACAGACCCAACTGAGTACCTGTGTTTTAGCATCACCCTCCCCAAATTACTTTAAAAAAACCCAAAAAGACAAAAAAATAAAACTAATCCAGCAAGTTTCCTTTAGTTATTTACTTCCTTTAGTTATTTAGTTACATTACCAGAAATGTAACATCTAGCCCTGTGTTGTGTTGTCTCCCTTGATATTAGAGGTATATAAACAAAGTCCTACCCAGCAGGATGAGACTATGGCTTCAAAACAAATTTAATCATTTCAATTTGATGTTAAAATCTACAAATGTTGCCAAGCACCACTTTATTTGTCAACAAAATATTTTGATTATTTGGCAAAACAAAGCAAGCTCCCTTCCCTGCTTTCTCCACAGACATATTTGGCACTGATGATTTGGATGTCTTTAGACAGATGTCAAGTCTGAAGCTGTTTCAGGCTCTAACCTCGCAGAACTTCTCTCTTTAAGTCCTTGTTTTGCTGAAAGCAGTAACAGTAGCAAGCTAAAGCCAAGAAGGGGATTTGATCCTGCACGGAAAGGGTTAAAAATCAGCCTCTGCTGATGTGTGCTTCTCTGATCCATTCCATTTCTTGCAAACTGAGCTAAGAGCTGAGCACCAAGTATCAACTGTAATATGATCCAAGAGTTTATGGAAAAAATAACTGCACATACCAAGCATGCACATTTAATAAGATTTTGTTTCCATTAAAATAGTCAAGAAACATGATTTTTAAGATCTGCTTCTCTCTCTGACTGATTTTTAGCATTTCTCCTCCCCCCTCCCTTAAACACACACCTCCTTTCCAAAAACCAAACCCTTAGATAAAAAGAAATAGAAGAAGAAAGAAAAAAAAAAGCAGCAGAGCAGTCCTACTGCAGGCAAGAGAGGCTTGAAAAACAACTTTGATTGGCACTTGGCCTGACCCACAGAGGAAGAAAAACACTTTTTGGACAAAGAGCGCAAATATTTGAGCTCATTAACTTACAGGGTTTCTTAGCATTTGTAAGAACCAACCTGGTGCAAGATGTCTGGGGAGAGATTGAATTAAAATAAACCTAAAACCGGCACCGAGCTCCTCTCGGGCGCTCGGACTCGAGGCTTTTGCACAGCTCAGCAATTTTAATTCATTTGCACTGGACAAACAAAAAGCATCTCAGGCAGTGCTCCCCGTTAGGCAGATGTCGAGAGGAGGACGTGAAGTGATCCCACTCCTCCTAAAGCACAGAGAGACCCCGCAAGAAGCGGCCGAGAACTGTAGGGAAGGGGTTTAGGGGACTGGGGGCGGGGGGGGGAGGGAGAAGAAGGGGCTTTTTTGGTGTTGTTTTTTTGTATATTTCTGAAGCTCTGATTTCGTGCTGTCCCTGCACGAACGTTGATGGAGGTCGAGGNTGCCCTCCCTCCATCCCCCACCCCACTGCTGCCCTACGACCCATTTCTCCTCACGATACTACCCCCCTTCCCCAAGTCTCTGTCCCATCGTCCCGCTCCCCCAATCCCTTCTGCAAGTCTCTACCCCACCGCCTCCCGCAGCCTCCTCCGCCCTCCCTGCCTCACAGCTGAACCCCCCACCCCAGTACCTGTCTCGGCACCTTCCGGCAATTGCCGCACACCCGGTACTGGCCGCCGGCAGAGGCGGCGGTGGCGCTGCCCACAGGGCCGGAGCCGAGCCGGTTCATGCTGGCGACAAGCGCAGCGCTGACCGGGCGGGGAAGGTGGGGAGGGGGGGGAGGCGGCAGGGTGGCTCCGCGCCGCTCAGCAGCCCGCGCCACCGGCCGCCCCCATCCTCCAGCCGCGGCCCCAGCACCCCGCTCCGGTCCGCTGCCCCTTGCTCACACCCCTGAGTGGTCCGCCAATCAGCTCGGGCCGCCCCGCCCACAGCCGCCGGGCCCGGCCAATCCCGAAGGCCTCTCGCCGCCGACCAATGGACAGAGCTTTTTCCGTCTCCCATCTCCAGGCAGCCTCCGAGCAGGGGGCGTGGAAAGGGGCGTGATCACAGCCACCAAGGGGCGGGGCCAGCCGGCGTCTCTGGGCAGCGTTCGGGACAGAGGGGCGGGGCCGGAGCCGGGGCGCGTGCCTCCTCCTGGCCAATAGGGTGGGTCAAGGGGCGCTATGCAAATGAGTCGGGGAGGCCCCGCCCCCGGCGCCTAGGGGTGCTGCGAGGGAGCGGCTCGCAGGGGCGGGGGCGGTAGAAACAGGGGTCGTGGGTTTCTTTTAGCCGTCCCGGGGCGCTCTCTCGGGCTCTGCTCGGGGGCGATCCCCTCCAGGATGATCCCCAAGGGACGCGGAGCTGGACAGGGCGAGGGGTCACGGGCGTCAGGCTCAAACCCACAGCCGGCCCATCCTGTCCTACTGGGGTATCACCTCCCCACAGCCCCGGGTCCGCTAATGGTGATGAGGGTGCTGGCTGCCGCCGGCCGAAGGCATCCCGGGCAGGGGGCTGCCTGTATGGAGGACGAGATGCTTTCTGCCAAGCGACCGCTCCGAGGCGGCAGCTTGCGCATGTAGAGACAAGGCTGCTCTGCTGCCAGGCAGAATAGGATTAAGTATTTGCTTTAGGGGAAGTTGGGAGCTTTTGGAGCGCGCATGCGAGCGTGTGTGTGTTTGCCTCGGGTCGCCGGGATTGTTAGAAATGATGACTCAGGTTTTCTAGGCTCCATGCTAATGCACGGAGATGGAGTGTGTAATTAGGACAGAGACAGATACATAATCTGCAGCCTAGGATAGCTGGGGAATAAATCTCTCTTTTACACCATAGCATCCCTGCAGTTTTCCTTGTTTGTGTGCTCTTTAGCTTGAGATTTTAAGTCTTTCTATCTAAGCTTTACCGTGAGTAGTGCCACCGACGTCGAGAGAAGTTTAAGTATCGAGCATTATACAATTCCTGTCTTGAAAGATAATGGTATAGAAAGATTTTATTTCGTTTTGGGAACAGAATGCCCTGTGAGATTTCACAGAACCCTCCGAAATTTCTGAGCAGATTGGAGTGTTACCTGCACTGTTTTTAAAGTTTCTCCTACTTTCTCCCTGGAAAACAACTGTAAATCAACTACTTGAGAACTGTGATCTGCTTTACTTGGGAATACTTTCTGTTTTTGCAGAATGAAGTGTTGCGTGATTTAGTTAATTGCCTGGCTGAAGAGGGCACAATGCAATTCATACAGGCAATTCATGATTTACATTTCTTAAAGGAGACAACTGAACTCTATCTGACTGTCTTTGAGAACTACTGAAAATTTTCTCGGATCAATGTTTGCCTCTGTAAGTGAAACCCCATCCACAGCAACATTCTCTTCCACCCTTCTCCTTCTGTTTCCAAAGGGATCTTTTCCTCAGACAGAGCTGCCTTCAGCAGACAAATGCTCTGTGGACTCTTAGTTGCCAGTTGATTCAGTGTGGAATGTATCCAAATGTTACAGTCACAGGCAGCCATACAAAATCCTTGGAGAGCAATAAATGGAAGAGGTTTTGAGTGGTTTTTTTCCCAAGCACTGTAGTAGAAATGGCATCCCAACATGAAAAGGCAGTTTGCTCTAGTGTAGGTACGTGCTTTGCTGTGTCTGAATCACATGCTGCACCACTGTGCTATTAACACAAGTGACAAAGGGAAGCCAAACAGGTTAGTTTCCATCATCTAATCTGAATGTAATGCTAAAATGTAAGTAAACAGCATGAATTATTTAAATGGTTCTTTATTTCTTGCTGAACTACATGGTATTTGAAATGAGAAGTTTTGAAAGAAGCAGAAGAGGCTCAGTTACAGCCACAAGCAATGGAGACTTGACTCTAGCTCAAGTTAAGATCCTTTCGAGTCACTGCTGTCAAAGTGCCTGGTTCAAAACTCAAACCCATTGACAAGGGTGGTAGCAGGTGAGTTTGAAACACAGATAAGAAAATTATTTTGACTGAGTTACTCTTAGTATTTAACACTGGAATGTTGGCAAATACTCAGATTTCATTAATAGAGTCCATTCATTTATTTTATTTCCACAGTGGCATGTACACAGGAGTAGATATCCTCAGAAATGTGGTCAGGTCCCATTCCTCTTTGCTGAAATTATTTCCACCTTCAGTGACAACTTAAGATCCTCAGCAAAGCCCATTAAAGCTTGGAGAAATTTCCATTAGCCAAGTGTGAAAGTTAGACTGACTTGTAAGGCAGTTTAAAATGTGAGAAATTTGATATCCAGTCTCTGTTGTACCACAAATTTCTTGTGAAACAGGGCAGGACATGTATGCTTGGATGCCTTAAGTATTTGGTTGACTAACCCTCACTTAAACCATAAGCACTTAAGCACCTTTGTGTCTCCCAGTCTTGCCTTTCAGTACTTTATTATCTGAGAAATGTCAAGAGAAGCATAAACTTTGCAAGTGTTTCATTGTTATTGGAAACAATACAGCGAATGGAAGTTGCCTAAAATCCTCTCCTGTACCCAACAAAAATTCTCTTGGATATCTTTTCTGAAGTTCATGTTTTTCTCCAGATTTTCTTTCTTATAGAGAGTTTTAATTCCCTAAACATCAGAAGTGTACCTAACAGTGGCACTGCTTATCCAGTATCAATATTAGATCATTGCTGTACAGATTAGAGACAGAACTTTCAGAACACCTGAACTCTAGATGCAGTGTTTGGAAATGAACTGCTGGGATCCCTGTGGCACTGATCCTGTAAAATATCATATATATGCTGAGCTTACACCATCTGCAGAATCCTGCTGATTTGAAGCTCTTGGCTTGTTCCATTTTGAGTTAAATGGGCATAAGTTCTGCAGAGGAAAAGCCTCTCTTTATGCAAGTTGCCCTCTTGGTGAACACATCCACATTCTCAAAAGTTCTTCTTGTAAACTTACTTCTCAAAAGAAGTATTGCAACAAATACTCAATGCTTCCTTCACAGTTGTCTGACAGTGTTCTATGATCTAACTATACCCCACCATCCACTGCTGGGGCTTTCCTTCAGGTTTTGCCCAGTTCTTGAGTTGTAAAGGAAAGCAGAATCCTGAAATGAAGAGGTAATTGAGAGTTACAAGCAACCTGGCATCTTGACCTGCCTGGAAATTTTAAGAAGGTTGTCAATTCTATAAATGCAACCAGTCCTCTCTGCTGAGGTCACTTAGAGAGCCTGTGAGTTACTGGCATGTATGAGAAGGGTGGTAATTTTGTTTTCTTGCTGATATAGACTATACTGGCTTGAGATCACTGCATCCTTTCAGAGAGATTACTGACCTACTGTGGTACAGTTGCACAAGTGGTTCCTGGTTTAAACAGATTTTTATCATCAATGATCTTAACTTCTGCAAAGTTTAAAAAACAAATACTATGATGAAGCAACAAGGCAGGAAGAAACTTCCAGAGGAAGGAGACATTTCTCTGCCTCCTGAAATCATCAGATGCATTTTTGTCAGACACCTTGCAGCCAGGCATGGACTGCTGCCCTTGCCAGAAGAGTGGATGAGAAGTCATGGCCTTTGCTAGAAGGTCAAAGTTTTCCTAATGCTTTGTGCAGCCTTCAGGCTAACATGGTTCAAACAGATCAGCTGAGAGACAAAGCTCATCCAAACATTGAGCTGCTTTCATTCCCTGGAATGAGCATTCCTACTGCAGTTTAAGTGTGTGATAACTAGCTTTGAAATCCTGCTGAGGCTGCAATATTTCTGCCTGGAATTTCCTGAAGAGAAGGTTGAGAGCTGGACACAGTGCATCTCCACTGCCTTCCAAACAGCATCACACACAACAACCATCTGTTGTACAGCCAACCTCTGAGAGAGCACAGAGCAATAAGCAATAATGTGATGCTTTGTAGATTGCCTGTACAGTGTTGACCATGCTGTGTGTCCTGGAAAAGTCACTCTAGCTGCAATGTACTGTACAGGTGTTACAGGAGTGCTCAGTAAGTCCACACAGTGCTTCCTCAAGATGTGTACCTACTGTATAAGCATGCAGTGCTTTTGTTGTTCAGACATTAATGCAGCAGCTTGATGCTTCCTGAAAAGGCTGGATTGACAAGATCAAGTGTGGTAAAATTGAACTTGTTATGCAGTGACTATGTTTGTGATTCATAGACCTCCAGCAGCTTGGAAAGAGAGGAAGAGAGGGGGCAGCTACCACACAATAGCCCTGACTGGATTGCAGCAAGACTAGAAATCCAACATGAAATGAAAAGATCCACAAGTTTTGCCCAGGAGCAGGAAAAGTGGGCATGCCTGAGTACCCAGCTCTGGAGGGTTACCCACTCTCCTTGTCTCACTGCCACAATAAAGTACACATGGTTGGACACATGATGATTGACACCTTTCACATGCCTCACATTTAATGAGTCCATGAATCAGTCAGTAAAGCCATACTGAACAAGGATACATAGGAAAAGAGAGATGATTTCTCCAGGCCAAAAATCCAGCCCATTGCCATGATAGAAAAGGAGTGATAGTCCTGTCTTCATTGTCATAACTTTTGTTGCATGGTTTTAATATTATTAGCAGTGGATTTGTATCAAGTTGTTAGGGGAAGGAGGAGAAGCAGATAAAGTTTGTGCCCTGAGTGATGTTATGCACACTTTGACATGACAAAGTGACTTCCCTTCCTTACAATTATACATCCTAATTTGCAAAATGAGTGTTCAGATAATTGTGAGACAGGGAGATGTGGTAGTTTGTGGAATTCTTCCTTGAGGGTGGAGGCACAGGGCTTTTCATGGGCAGTGTGTAAGCCCTGACTAGATAAAGCATTCAAAATTACATTTATCATCAGAAACAATTATGGCCTGGCCCAGAAGAGCTGAGCTCCCTGACCTAATAGGCCTTTTAAATATCTAATTTCTTTGACAGTTAAGTAACTCTAAAAAGCATTAAATCACTAGCCAACTGAGAACCTCTTTTCTCTCTCTTCATGTTTTTTCTGTGGTTTGCATGATAAATCACTAAATATATTTCAACATGTTGTTTACTTCAGTCCAGCCTTCTGAGACCACACTGGCCAATGCTCTGACTTTGTAAATAGGGATTATCTGGGAATAAAAAAAAAAAAGTTAGTTATGCTTCAAGTTAATTTTGGAAGTATTTTGGCCTCTTCAATTTTTGGGAGAGATACAATGGGGAAATGCATTAGCTGGAAAAATATCTCAAAGGCAGGGTAAAGGTAGCTTGGTCTTACTCCCTGCAAAAGGAGTAATGCCTTGCAGTGTACTCATATTAATATTGAAGATAGTCCTACCAAGTAGATTTAATGACAGCAGCAAGACTATTTTTGGTGGCAGAAATGTCTCTCCCCTCCAGGACTGCAGGTGGAATTCATGGGGAGGCCACAGATGCCTGGGTTTGTGCATGCAGAGCAGGGACAAGTCTGGGTCTTGGTACCAGCTGCACAACTGCCATTTGAACACCAACTTCAGCACTGAGAGGGATGGCCTGAAGTTTCAGCCCTCTCCTGAACGTGGGTGTCTACATCAAAGCTGCAGTTATGGCATCTCTGTGGGATGTAGGTGACCCCTAGTGCCATGGGCCTGGATCTAGGTGTCATGGTTTCCTTGAGAAGATGGAGAGATGCTACTGGCCTTTGGCTGGGAATTGGGAGCTCCTTCCTCAGCTCCCAGCTAAGTTGCACATCACTAGAGAGGATAATCTGACCACTACACTGTAGGGCAGGCTGGGTAAAAACACCTTGAGCCCCCCTTTTGCAGCCAAGATACCATGAGGCCAAGAACTCAAAAGCCAAGGAGCCAAAAGAGGACAAGCAGTAGGCGGCTGGCTCAGATAACTTGGGGAGGTGAACTGGAAACTGAGGTTTTGCTGCCTGTTTCCTTCCACTGCTTTGGCTCAGTTCTGTGCCCAGCCAGTGTGAAGCACACAAATGTCCTTGGCTGAAAAAAACCCTAAAATTTCTCAAGCAGCAGAACTTGTCTGTTCATATTTTGCAAATAAAACACATGGTAGTGCATGATGCCACATGAAGGATGGATGGAGCTGATCAGTGAAATTAGCTTCCTGTACTCACTGGCAATGTTATGTCTGTCATGATTTTCCAAATACAAGAAACAAACACAAAACTTAGCAGCTTTTGGGATGTGGCACATAATTTAGGTCTATTTCCCATCGAAGCCCCCGAGATATGAGCAGAAGTGTGTTGGAAGAGCAGGCTGAATTGTGGCAGAGTTTTGTTCTTTGTTTCTAGACAAAGAGGAGCTGAAGTGCTGAAAGATTTCCATCTGTTATGGACTTGGGTTAGTTTGATTTAAAAATGTTTTTCCCCTGTTTCATCATTGTTCTGACTGTTACACCCTGAGGAAACCAAGTGTCAGTGCAAGCAGGGTTTTCTCAGAAGGTACCACACTTAGAAGCAATTAGGCGTGTAAGTGAAGGCAGTTAGGGGATGGGATCTTCCCCAGAAGGAGCAGCTAGGCTCTGAAGACTTGTTTCCATGGCATGTTTCTTCTTTCATCAACTGCCATCCAGATGCTGCAAACATCCTTGGACAGGAGAGGTCCTAAATTTGGAGACTCATCCATAAAGAAGGACCCCTGCAGGGGAGCTGGCTGACCGAACCAGCAGCACAGCGTGCCTGTGCGGAGCTGTGCAGCCTGCTAACCTTGGCACTTCTGCCTCCCTCCCTCCTGTGCAGCCAGGCTGTTCTCACTGGGATGGACCAACATACAGCAAGCAGGATGGGCCCAGCCATCTGGTGCTGCAGAGCAAGAGCAAAGGAGCAGTAGCTTCCTTGGACCAACACCAGCCAACTCCTTCCACTCCCATCTCTCTAGCCTGCCAGTTCATCTGCTGCCAGATGGAAACACATGACTCTTGCATGTAGATTTTCCTTTGAAGACTCTGACCTATTTCATCTTGGCTTTGCAGTAGGCATGAGCTCTATTTATAATGTTGGGAGAGGGAAAGGGAGGGTCAGTCTGGAAGGGGGAAAAAAAGGGTGTAAGCCAAGCACCTTGCTCTGCTGGTGAAGCCCTAGCAGTCACAGCTTCAGTGCTGGAGCTCCCATGGTGGAAGTGGGAGAATCTGACTCCTGTTTGGGCAAATAGATGAGTAATAACAGAAGCCATTTCACCTTGCTTTGCTAACTGCCAGATCCACCAGATATAACTCAACCTCAGGCACATGGACCTGACTATTTACTATCACCACTGAAGTGTTTATATGGATGAAGAGTCAGGAAAAAGCTGGACAGCAGAAGCAGAGAAACCACTGTTTTATAGGCAAAGGGATGCCTATACACAGGACAGTACATTCCCAGTACAGCACAGGAGCATGATCTGAGATGGAAAACATAACAGGATTTTATTTCCCCTGGAAGAATCTTTAACATAATAAATAATAATAAATAATAATAAATAACATCTTAAGGATTTTATTAATCCTCACATCTATTAAAAAGTCCTTTCAGAGGGAGAAATAACTTCTTTTAGTCGTGTTGTACTGCTCTTGAAGCATAACCTTCCTCTAGCTGGGCTCTGTAAGTCACTGGAAATCATGGATTTTCTTATAAACAGACTACTACTTGCTTGGATTATTTGTCTCCCTCATTTCAGAAACAGTATGGTCCAAATTCTTCCAGGCATAACTCCAGTGCTAGTATTCCTGTTCTGAGAAGGCTGGGCCAAATTCTCACTCCCTGTTTGGTCATTGTATGTTCAGAGCCACTCTGCTGTAGTCACTGGGGTCACATATCATTAACATTAATGTACTGCTCAGCAGAATGTAGCCCTCTCTATAAATACCACTTTGGTCAAGGGAAGTGAGGAAAACAATACTGAATCTGGCCTTAAGTATATTATTCTGTCAAAAGATAATTCACTCTTGGCTTAACTTATTTCAAGCATGACAGTCTGGGAAAAAAAGTGTGTCTATGAGTGAAATGAGACTCAATAAGAGTCAATAAGGCCTGATTTATTGCAGTATTAATAAATGTGTATTTGTGCTGAAGCATGCTAAACCTCAAAGTCTGGATATAAATATCAATGTCTATTGAATTTCAGGAAGAGATGTCTGGCAGTAACCATGCTCGACGTTGTTTTGCAATATGTAATCCATGTTTACACAGGAGCTATTCATAGGCACATTCCTGTTGGGAGGCAGAAAATTTGTCTCTTCCTAGTCAGTTTAAGTGGATTTCTGCCTTACTTCCCTGACAGGATCATTAGGTTCCCTTTGAGTAAAGTAGCAGTGATGTGCTACTGTGCAAGTAACATGTGAGCTGAACACACTGGAGAAGAAGTGGCAAGAAGTCCACCATGAGATGAGGGTAGTGCTTGCTTAAAGGCAAAGGGAGTCCTACTGCTTTGAGCAAGCTCCAGCAGCTGATGGGCAAAGCATCCTCCATCCAAACTGGGGATTCTCTGAACCTCTGCATCAAATTCTTCCCATGATAAAACATAGTATGCAGGCATTTAATCAGAAAACGTGTCATAAGCAGTGAGAACAAGTGATACTGCAACAGAAGGATGTGGTTTCTAAGTGGTGTCTGTAATATGACTAAGCTAGGGGAGGCAAAAGAAAGTGACTGGTAACTGTCAGTGTGGTGAACAACCTGCAGCCATGCCAGGTAATTCTGTTGCTTGTGTTCTGAGCTGCTGTGTGCACCTGTTGTTAAAGTATTGCCAATTTGTTTGTCTGTGGGTAGGAGAGAGGGGCACGAGTAAATAAATCATATCTTCAGGTTTGCAGACCTGTAGCTATCTAGCCCAGAGCAGAGAAGCTGACTTTTGTTCTGAAAAATAGACAAAATCACTGGTGTCTGGTAAAAAAACCAAAATCAACTCATCTCTTTTTTGTAGCATGTTTTCCTTTTACCCACCAGGGTGATAAACATGAGATATTATTCAGAAACAAGAAGGGGTGCTGGGTGGCTGCTGTGGAGGCATCATGGCAGCAAAGAACAAGTGCTAAAAGATCAGTCATCTTCCCAAGCTGCCTGGTACCCAAGCCCTAGCCTCCACTGCCTCTGTGTGCTGAGGCTCAATCTTAAGACAAGGCACTGGGGGTTGGGACAGCTGACTGCTGTCTTCTGGGACTGCCACTGTCTTCTTGTGTTATCTGTTGTGTGAGAGTCATTCTCTAGAGGCATGATGCTCACTGGCATCCAGCTTCATCATGAAAAGCAGCCAGGATTTGCAATTCTGTGAAACTGGATTCTCCTTTCCCATACCTGGAATTGCTTTGGAGGTCCTTAAGCTTTATGGAGTTATTAAGGACAGCATGGCAGTGGAGAATCAGACCCCCTCTGCCTCCTGATGCTCCCTTTCATGGCTTCCTGAAGTACCTGGAGATCCACTCATGCAAGGTGCTGAATGGTGAAAATAGAAGTCCAGAAAAAGCAGTTATCTGCAGAGTTATCAAAGAGCAGTGTCTACACTTGATAAGCTGCAGAGAAAGCAAAACAGGAAAATACTCAAACTGAAGACAAAGCTGATGTGGCTGCTGAGCTCTTGATAATGGTGTCAATGGGAAGAGCTGAACAGATCATGCTTAGCATATCTGATCTGAGTGACAGATGGAAATACATTTTATTCTTCTCATCTAGAAAGGCAGTGTGATAGTTTTAGTGTGATCTTGTTTTCTTCTGCTATCAACACTTTCTTGCACTTCATCTTTCCTAGGAGAGCTACAAGGCCTGGTGGGACATCAGCCATAGATTAGCTACTACTGGTTAGTTCAGGGGCAAAGCTGAGCAGCAGAGTTTCCTTTTCCCTCAGTACCAAGGTTGCATCCATCTCTGACAGCTGCTATGCCATCAAAAGAGAAGAATACTTCTTGCCATAGCCTGTGCTGGAGCATGGTGCCCAGACCTCCAAGCTTATGTTCCCCAGAGCTACTCCAGGATAAGCAGACACACGTGATAGTTGTGTGCTGGAGCTGGTCCATGAACAAAGCCAGGATAGCTTCACCAATTCTAGGCTGAATGTCTGTCCCTCTTCCAGTCCCTGAAAAGAGCCTCCAGCCCATTGCATTGATGCTGCTATTGCATCAGGCTGCCTTCCCTGGGAGGACAAAGAGCTGTCTGAGAAGAGCTTGTAAGAAAGCAGGCAGGTCCTGGACCTTTGAGTAATTTTAAATGTTTTGCCAAATTGCTGCAAGATTGCCAGGCTGTTTGGAGTTAAGGTAATCTACTCTGATGCCAGGCTTCCCAGAGGCACTGTGTCTGGACACCAGCTTTTGGGTGCTTTACTGATCTGCAAAGTTCACCTTTGGACCTGAACACGGTGCAGCAATGGTGTGATGAGGGTTTCCAGCCCAGGCTCCCATGTGTTGCAGCTCGAATGTGGCTGCTGAAATCCAAAATGGACCTACTTGGTGCAACAGCATTTTAAGCATGTGGCAGGCTTGTCATTTTTCCACTCAATCTGTTCTGGAAGCATCAGCATGCTTTGCTTTTTGTCTTTTAAGAGGGGGGTAGAAATGCAGGCTGTGGGCTCCTTACACCACTGAAGGCACTGGCAAATATGCGGGGCTTGTTGAGAAGCTATTAAAAGCTGCTAGCTGAAGTTAGACAGATGTTCATGGCATAATGAAAACCAAAAGGGGCATGCATCTAGCAGAATATCCTGAGCAGCACCAAGAGAATTGCATAAGCTCTTGCATTGCAATGGAGGTGAGAAAAGTCTGAAGAGTTGTGTAAAATGCTTTCTGTGTTTTTTCTTTGTTTTTACTTCTGTTATGCCTCTTGCCCATAAAGATGCATGGGAGACCTGCAGTTTAGAGTGGCTAGTGACTTTTCTCTTAGAATAAGAAGCAAAAAAGTCAAAAATAAGTAGAGCCTCCAGAGGTGAGGACAGGCTCTCTGCCATCACAGGCAGTAGTCAAATGACAGTGCAATCAAAACTACTTCACAGCATGTGAGGTCACAGCAGTCAATCTGGATAAAGCTGCAGAAAGGGATGGACATTTGAAACAAACTCTGTCCTACTTCTATGTCTCCTGTGGCTTATCTGCATGGCCCCTGCTCCGAAGTTTCTCCATGGCCAGAGGCTGCAGCACTGTGGAGTACGAGTCCTGCTGGTAATAGAAGAGGTCAGGCAAGTGCAAGGATTTTAGCTTCTGGCTGGTGAAAATGGAACTCTCAAGCCACAGATGAGAAACAGTGATACTGAAACTTCATCTGAGACAATCACTACCAGGAAGATGAAACCAGCAGTTAAGGGAGTCGGCATGAAACGAAGCAGGCAGTCAAAGAGGTGCGTTGGCTTTGGGCACCTATGAACAAAAGGCCATTTCATCACCATGCTGTCCTGGCAACAGTGCTGGTGGGGGGAGGAGGGCAGAAATCAAAGAGCAGGCAAAAAATAAGGTGCCTGGATATCAGTGGACAGGGTGACTCCAAAGGCTGCCAGTCTTTCCAGCTGAGATGAATGGTTTCTTTCTACTGACGTGGATCCCTATGCAGAAGAACATTATGAGTATGATCTAAGCAGAGTCACAGACATTTTGGCGCCTGGGCTCTTCCCTCCTCCCACTCTACCACGCAGGGCTTGACCCGGCTGGTGAAGCGCATCCCGGGAGCCTGGCACACGGCACCCTACACCGTGCCGAGCCCTGTGCACAGCACAGATTGCCCTTTGCCCACCGTTTCCACCCTGGTTCCTCTTGAGGGGCTCCCTGCAATGTGGTGACCCCTGTCACTTGGAAGTGTGCAACACACGTCCCCTGCTCTACCAGGGGACCTTGACCATCTCTCACAGCCTTTATCACGTGTGTGTGCGTTCGACAAAGCCAGCAGACCCTCAGTTGCTATCCCACCTTGAGCATGTGCTGAAGTGCTCTGGGAGCAGCCAGCTGAGTCATAAACCTATCCAGCAATTCCTATTCAAAGGCTGCTGTCTCTGTCCTTGTGGAAAATCCATTTATTGTTTTGGTTTGGTTTTTTTCTTTGTGCTAAAGTTCAAGCAGTGCTTTACTTGTTATTGCATGTAGTGGTTTACATGCTGCACACCAGCCCAGAGAGATCTGATGCCAAGATACAGGCAGTGCTAGGACCAAGCAGGTAGCCTTGATGGAGTACAGCACAACAGTGGCTGGCATGGCTGCCCTGTGCATGCCCTCAGCATCAGATAAACTCAGAAATTCATCAGCTCTCAAGGCAGGACTCATCTGAGCGTGCAGCTCACTGAGGGAGCAATTTGGCTTGTGTACCTCAAGAATGAATTTATCCACCTATTAGTAAAGTAGCAGCAGGCTTTTCCCCCTGCAGTCTTAGGGTGTCCTATACAGATGGGTGAGATCAGAGAAGGGTCTCATCTCCTCTCTCTCCCTTCACAAATCTGGCTGCAGGCTGGACTTTGCTGCAGGCTCCTAGAGTGATCTTGGGGCGAGCCATTTTGCCTTCCACTTTGGGAGTGGCAATGCAACAAACCCACTTTGTGTTTTATTCATGCAAGTGAATACAATGGGAAGTGTCTGGCTGCCAACTGGAGCCCTGCCCTTTGGCTTTCCACCTCTCCCCAGTGCACTGCACTGTGCCCAGCTTCCTGGGGTGGTGATCCTTGCCCCCAGCACCTCCTCAAAAGGCCCATGGGTGAGGTGAGTTTTAGATGCCGTCACTTAACCAGCGTGGTTCTACATACAGCCTCCCTGGGCACTCAGTGCTCAGCCCAGCTGCTTGACAGTTGTTCTGACCTGGCCTGTCACCCATCTGCATCACCTGATGGCAACCAGTTCACCAGGAAGGCAATTAAATAAAGATGCTTAATGTTATTGGCAGGATTCTGACTCATTATCCCCATTTTAGAGGTGGGCCAGCAAGCCATCACAGGCCATAACAAGCCAACCATGGAACCAACAACAAAAAATTAGAAAATCCAGGTTTTCTCCTTGCCAGCTCCTTTTCTTACTCCTTGGAGGACTGCCCTGCCCAGCAAAGAGGGAGCAGGCAGATTCTAGCTCAGAAGCATTGTTTGGAGGAGGGGAAGTGTGCCAGGCTGCCAGCACCATGTGCAGAAGAGTGTGGAGGAGCAAGGGGCTGCCCTGAAAAATAGGGTAAAAAACCCTCTCAGGAATCCCACAGCCTTTGAATGGCAGCATCTTCCTTTGTAAACAGAATATGCAGACACATTATGCAACTCCTGATAATAACAATTAACTGGGTTTCCATACTGTTAAGACCCAGTAATTAGATGTTTGTTTGTCTAGTGCCTTTGGAACAGGAGCTTTTTGACTCTCTACTAATTTCACTGTTGTGGGTACATCATTTGTATTCTTCCTATGTTACTGCTACGCTGCTAACACCAAGTGTTCAAAATAATGATTAGCACACCCAAAGTAGCACCACTTCACCTAGGCATGATTTCCATTCTCAAGTATGAGCTTCTAATGCTTGCCTTTTCAAGGTTGGCTAAAAATGTACTTTCCTTTTAAATGAAAAATTAATTGAACACATTATCCCAGGACAGGAGACTTCAGGAGAGCTACCGAACACACAGACTTGTAGTAAATCCCCAAGAACTGGTAACCCTGGCAGCACCAAGAGGCACAAATCAAGCTGACAGCTCTGGTTCAGTCTGTATTGTACAAACACAATGGAACTCATCTGCCCAGCTCACAAGTCATGAAAAGAAATGTGAAAAGGTTGGAGCAGAAACAGAGGCACGGGAAGATGAAGTGACTTGGCACAGGTCACGGCGCAGGTCATGGGCACTGCTGAGAACTGAACTTTTGCATCTGCCTGTCTACAGTCCTGCCACTGTAGCAAACCATTTAATTTGGCTGTACTCTTCCTTAGGTTGTACTGTGAGCTCTTCCCCACCAGCAGGAAAGCCAACAGCCACCAGAGATGCTCTTTAGCTAAGGGCATCAAGCAGAACATCCCAATGACACTGCAAAATACTCATTTAAAGAGGTGGTATCCAACAAGTCAGGCAGAGATTTTGATTAGTAGTACTTTTATAACAGCCACTGCTATGACAAGTCCTTCTTATTCATGTTTCAGCCTAGTTGCAAATAAAGCAGGTCCTTAGATGTAAACCTTATCTGGAAAATCCACAAAGGAATAGAATGTTCAAATGCTGCCTCTCTTGAATATGTGCAACAGGCAGCACTTTGTTGGGAGCTACTCTGGTAGGCATCTGGTCACTTGTGCTGTAGTTGCTGAAGCATAGAGGATGGTGAGGGACACAAATGGGCTCACAAAGTATTTAGGGAGTGCTGCAGTTCCACTGCTTACCCTCTACATTTGTCCATTGCATGAGAATGAGGTAGGAAGAAATAAAAGATGCTTAAGCAACTTCAAAACTGAATTTATGTTAGAAAGAAAAAAGGCTCAGGCTCTCTTTCAAAAGCAAACTGTGTCTTTCTTTGTGGTTCACACTCTCCTTTTGCTACCTGTTTCAGAATGCCACTGCATCAAGAGCCCCTGGCTGGCACACAAAGCTAATCTCCATTCCTAGCCCATCACTATTCTTGAGGCAAATTCCTTGACCTATTTAGCATTTGCAGTGCACCAGATAAGGGACCAAGGAATGAACAAACATTTTCCTCCCAGGAGTTCTGGATGAGTTTGTGCAGTTTCATGAACAGCTCTTGGGCTTTATTCCCTCACCTGAGTGCAGAGCAGAGGTTTAGGATAGATCCATGGATATGCCAGACTCCCTTTTCAGTGAGCTGGGAGGGATGAACTTTTCCAAAGGGTAAATCAGCTCATTTGACATCTCAGACTTCAGTGGAAATTCCTAAAACTGTGAGTGATATAGTCTTAGTATAGACAGGAGAAATCAGGAGCTACAGTGCAGTGGAGACCCTTTGGGTAGCCACTTACTGCCTGGAGCCTTGGTGGCCCTGCTTCAGTAAGATATTGTGAAGGTTGGCAAACTGAAGGTGATTGGGATGGGGTTTAATAGACAGAAACAGCACAGTAAAATAGGAAGAATAGCAATGAGTCCCAAACCCTTGTCTGTCAAAAGGAGGCTGCACACCTGAAATCCTCCATCCACACAGTGAGTGGAAGATCATTAGCTGACCCTCCACACCCAGCCTGAGTGCCCCAGCCCTGCAACAGGATGCAGGATGCTGCAGAGACTTAAAGGATGCCCCAGACAGCTTGCCTGGAAAAAACACTGCTATCTCATGCCTATCCCCTTGTTTCCAGCTCTGAATCCTAGTTCCCATCCCTTTTGTGATCCCAGAACAGCCCTTTGTCAACTGCTAGTAGTTATTTATACAGACAAATGAAGTTTAGAAAGAGCTTGATATCTTTTAAATTGCATCTGATGAAATCTGCCCACAAGGGACACATTGGCAAGAAAGCCCCAGGGAACACTTTGGCTCTCACTGTCAGGCTTATCCACCAGAGCTACTCCATCAGCCCTAGCTCAGTGCCCTCACAATTTCATGTGGAAAAGTTCCTGCCCTCTCAGCACTTGGGAACCCTTTCTCCAGCTCATCCCATGTTCACCACAAGGCTGGTGCTTCAGCCACTGTAACAGGCAGTGACTAACTCATGGGCCAGAGCCAAACCTGGAAGGCTCAGAAGTTGATGCTTTTTATTTTTCTTTCTTCTTTTGTCTGTTTGTTGGTTTGGGTTTTTGTTTGGTTGCTTTTCTTACATGCACAAAGTATCTAGCATTCTTCTGAAGCCAGTAGAAAACTTTCAGGTGACCTTCACTTGCCTGGTTCAGACCCTAGAGATATGGGATTCATTTCTGAGCCAGTTCCAGTAGCATCCAGTGAATGACATACTTCCTACAATCTGACCAACCTCAGCATAAACAGACATGTGCAGACCTGAAGGGGAGAAAAAGAGAGGAAAAGAAGAGCAAAGTGAATAGAACAGAAGTTAGAGCAATATGGAAAAATAAGGGAATAATCTGAACTTCAGACATATTAGAAACAATCTAACATTGAAAGGTGAAACTATTTTCTTGCAGGAAGCCTACAGACAACTTGAAGATGTCCAGGTTGTGCTCTTGCTGTATGTAACAGCCTGTTAAACTCTGTTCATACTCTGTTAATACCAAGGAAGCTCAAAGGAAAGTGAAGCCCCCTTTTCTTATGTGCTTTTCAAACCCTGCACTGCCTCCTTGCAGTCTGTTTCCAGGGTGGTGTCCGGTAACCCAAAGTGGATGTTCCTGTCCTCCCTTGGTTCCAGGTTGATGACCTGAGCCAGCTGGAGACAAATCTCTCTCCTAGATACCTAACCTCCTGTATCTCAGCTAATGTGAGTGAAGTTCATGTATATTGTTTTACCTAATCCCCTAGTTGCTCCAACCTGCAAAAATTCCTGTGAAGTTTGGGGTATGGCTGAGACCTGACTTCCTGAAGTGACAGGTACCAGCAAGTTTCATCACTGCTTGGTGGATTTAGTAATGCAGGCTGTTAGGGAAATTATGGGTGCAGATGCCATGTACAAGAGGAAGGTAGGACTCCTGGCACCTAGCTTTGGTCAGCTACAAGTGAAGGGCCACCTTTCAGTGGCTCATCTTCTCTGGTTACCTGCAGAGGCAGGACCCCTCAGCAGATGGTTTGTCTCTTGTGTTTTAGAGGCTCAGAACCACATGGGTCAAAGTTTCTCTCTGTTGACTTGGGGGACTGATGGCAGATTACTCCTGCTACAGCACCATCACTGTCCCCAGTCATGGAGGGATGTTCTGTGGCTCTCAGGACAGCTGCTTAACTTTGGGCCAGAGGAGAGAATAACAATGTGGAGCTGTGCTGGCTATGGCTCTCAGCACTCATGCAGACCTGGAAAACTAGGCTGGTTTTTGTGCTGAGTGAAAACAAATTCTCCTCTGTTGTTCCTATCCAGGACTGTGCTCTGCCTGCCTTTGCTGAGCAGATGCTAGCTCTCCTTTTTCTGCTCACCTTATGGGAGTGCTGAAGACAAACAGCTGCAGTTTTCTGGGCTGAGAGTGCTAAAAGCAAATGCCACCCCTGCTAAGCTTTTCAGAGGGTTGAGGAAGCACTTTAAAGGTCTAAGTTTGATTTGGAAATGAAAAGATCTTTGTAGCAAACAGAATATAGCTTGGGCACTGTTGAGACAGACAGTCCCTAAAAGCAGGCACATCTGCTGATGCAACCTAATTGCTGTTTTGATTGCCCAGCCATGACAGGGCATAAAAATACTGTCTGCCTACAAAAAAAAAAAGAAAGAAAGAAAGAATGAAACCTCACTTGATCATTTTGTGCCCAAATACCTTGGCACTCAGCCCTGCAGAGCTAGAGTTGGGCAATCTGAATTAAAAAATTCCCCAGTGGACCCAGCTCCTAACAATACAAAGCTGTGCCTGTCTGACTGAGGGGACTGTGCTCATGACTCCAAATAAAAATCATGTCTAGAGCACTGCACGTTTCTGGGGGGAGGGCTGTGCAAACAGGCAGGCATGCTGGCTTGCAGCTGGGAGCTTTCCAAATGAAGTAGGAAGAGGATGGGTCACTGCTGAAGGCCAGTCTCTTGACACTCAGGGGCTTTCTGCTGCCCGTGAACATGTACAAGATCCATGCAAAAGACTGATAAGAACATTTCTGAAGCAACACAGCAGGCTTGAAGCTAATCTCCAATTAGGAGAGACCACATCTGCTTACTGAAGAGGTTCTAGACCCATCTTGTGAAGGTTCCAGCATTGCTCAGTGTGGCAAACAGGAAAGTGACCTCCTCAGCCACGGGTGTGAACTGTAAGGACATCTCTCTTTCACTTGGTTCTGATCAAAATCAGCTGTTGCACCTGACCCTGTTGTTTAACAGTGTGACTTTTTAACAAGTTATACCATTATGACTGTCTCTAACTTCCCACCTCCCTGCCCTGAGCAATGTGATCATTGCACAGCCCCAAGTCCTGTGCCAGGGGCAGGTGAGTACCAACTGGCTGAACTGGGATGGGGTGGGAACCCCTGCCACAGCCAGCAGAGCCCAAGAGGATCTTGCTGCAGGGCAAGTTTTCTGGGGCAAATCCAGCCTCCCACAGTCCAGCCCTTCTGAATTTGCCTGGTTGTAAGAAGTGAATACAAGGGAGCAGAGGTAGCAGGAAGCCACTCAGGGAAAGAGAAAAGATTGATCTTTCCCTCTCATTAAAAGAGCTATTGATTGATCTGTCCATTTAATGAGCTTCTGCTGCTAACCCCCAGCTTGCAGCCTGTCTCTGCCCCTTTAGCCAGCTCCTCATACCCCTGCTCTTGTGTTTTAATTCCTCCATGGTAGAGCTTTTCAATTCCTTCTTTAAAGAGTGAACCAACTGCTTTCAATCAGCTGCCAGCCCAGCACTGTACCAGTGAGGATCTTCTGGCTGCTCCCTGGCTGTGCTTGGCACAGCAATGTATGAAATCCCCAAGATCCTCCCTTAACACAAAAAATCTCAGGTTTGTGGGGGTTTTTTGTTTGTGTTTTTGGGGTTTTTTTTCTTAAATTCCCTTTGGGGACCAGCTTGGTTTCTGTATTTGGTTAACAGTGCTGTGAGGCAGAGCTGAGCTCTTGCAGGGCTCTGCCTACAGCATCCATGGAACTCCCTGGGACATTGCAGCCACCTGAGCACCAGGTGAGAGAAGGTTGGAAAACATGTGCTGTTCCTTTCCACAACCTGCTGGGTAGACCCAGGCTCTGCAAAGCTGGCTGTGTGACTGCCATCATCAAACACCAAGGAACAAGTAAGGAGTCTAAAATCAATTCTGAATTGCAGATTTTCTCTGAATGCTGAGGATGTGTAATCCTGTAGTCAAAAGAGCTGGTGTGGCTTTCAGCTTGTCTCCAGGCTGCCAAAATCACTCACCTCACCTATGTGGGGTTCTCTTTGGGTTGTCCTTGACAGTGCACCAGTCCCTTGTAGAGGTTGACCTGTATCCTCCAGGCCAGGGGAAACAACAACATGCCTTTGACCATGGTGGACCTGATAAAAAGAAGAGAGAGCTGCATCCTGCTGAATAGCCTTTCCTCAGGACCACGAGGAAAAGAAGTTGACAGGATTAACACCTTGTGGTGCCCCACAGTGGAGAAGCCTTCAGGAGGATGTGTGGGGAAGGAAACCATTTGTGGAGGTCTCCCAAGGAGAAAGAATGAAGCTGTTGAGGAGAGGCTATGTCTGCTCCCAGAAACATTTGCAGGCAGTGCAGCAACACCTCCCTGTTAATGGGGTCAGAGGTAGTCAGTAGGCTGAACAGATGGATCTTACATTTTATTCCTTGCTCAGCTCCACAGATGGGACCAAAAAAATAAGAAAGTTTACCCCAAAAGCAAATAAAACTTTGAAATGGCAAAGTTCCAAAAGTCATCTGAGAAAAGTTTAAGGTGGTAGTTAGTGTGTCAGCCATTTACAAGCAGTCTCAAGACTCCTAGAGAGAAGGCTCAGGGCACTGCAGCCCTGAGATTGGTCACCTTTGCTGGCCTCTCTTGCAATAGAAGCAGCTCTGGGAATTTGCTGTCCTCCTGAGCCTGGTGCCTGGGATTCAGCAGGGCAGCCTGCCAGGGGTGCTGCCTGTGAGCTGACAAGAAATGAGGAGGGTTTGGAAACCCACCTGGCAAATGGGGCTGCCCTGGAAACTTGCCTGGTTTCTGTCAGAGTATTCTCAAAATCAGCCCATTCCCAAAGTGTGTTTTCTTTATGTCAGGTCAGCATTTTCTGGGGGGGAAAAAAAAAAACAAACCAAACCAAACAAGTTCATTTGAAAAGTTTTCAAACAGCAGTCAGCCCAATGGCAGCATGTCCCTGGTGATCACAAGTCTCCATAAGGAGGTTTGAAGCCAACTGTCCATTTTAGCCAGGGCTGTAGGGAGACTCAGAGGGTGAAGGGGAGCAAAAGCACTTGGCTCCTCTGAGAGCTGCCTCTCCACAAACTGATCCCAAAAGAAAATGTTGTAGCTGGGAGTGACCAGAATTACAAATATTCAGCAATCACTTCTTGAGCAAAAATCACTTCATTGGCTCCTTCAAAGCACAATCCTCCCTCTTTCAAAAGTGGTGCTGACCATTTCTAAGACCTGGTAGTTCTGTACCAGCTTTCATCCACCACAGATGATATAGATGCCAGCTAGATTCTTTCAACATCTACAGTATCTTGGGAATACCTGTAGTCCACAGTCCACAAGAGAAGATGCAGACTGTGTTCCCTTGTGAGTTTGTTCCACCACAAGATCAATCCTATCCACTAAAAAGCAATTCCTTCCAGATTATAGGCACCTGGCTTTGCTGTGAGATCAAGACCATCCAGACTTACCAGTCTATCTAAAACCAGAAGAAACCTCTGCTAGAATTCTGGATAGTGGAAAGGACACATCCTTAGCATGAATGGAAAAGAGGTGGTTTCTAAAGGGATGTGCCTCCACTTTGAAATGCTGAGGTAGTGGCTGATGCATGAGATCTAGTTTCCTACACTCCTTCTCCCAGCTCAAAAAGGCAATGTGAACACTCAGCAACTGGTAATTGCTGAGACATAGCTGCTTTCATGACCAGAAAATTCTTTCTTGGCTGCCTTCTCAGTTCCATCATCTCCAGGTGTGTGGATGCTGCCAGGAATGACCACATCCACTGTCACTGCACTGAAGAATTCATTGAAGTTATGAAGTGATAGAAACTAATCTGATGGTGCCAGGGGTTTCTCTCCTTCACAGCACAAAGCCATTCATTTATCCTCTCCCTAGCATAAGACCACCTTTAAAGAAAGAGAGGACTCCTTATGTAACTGGAAGGCTCCCTAACATCTAACAGCATCTAACAGCACAGATTGCCCCCATTCCTGATGTTGCTTTTTCTCTCCCAGAAGCCAGACTGTATGGATCACACTAAGAGTCAGTGCTTAATGGAATCTTACTTTTTCTGCCTGCTCAGCCAGTGGAACCAAACCTAAATCTCTTAACATAACCAGCATGTGATGAATGGGAGAAAGCACATTTTACAGCCAGGGAGATATGAAGGTAAGTCCTCATCCTAGATCTGAGTTCCTACTGACTGAGAAACACCTCTACCCACAAGAGTGGGTGGTAGGTGGGGAACAGACCACTGCAACAGCAGGTCCTGGGCTAGGTAATGAATCAGCAGGACCTGGGAACATTCCCTACTGCAGGGCAGGTCACTTTCCTAGTAATCCTCTCTGTTAGCAACAGGGTGGCTCTGCTGTGTAAGGTGAAATCAATGTAAAAATCCCAAGTGGCATTGGTGCAAAACAAAAGCAGGGCATTTTGGTTTTCTTCACAGCTATCACCTATTTGAACTCTTGCAGAAGGCTTGCTGAGTATCAGAGCTGAGTCACTCCTGTTCTGCATGGCCAAACTAACAGTTAGTGGGGATGTGTTTGGGGAGGGGAGTGGGAGTAGAGGGGAGAGGGCTAATCACTAAATGCACTGCTAAATTCTTATGCTAACAATCTACCATCTGTTCCTTCTTTTAAAACACCCACTCTGTAGTCTGCTGTCTTGTTATACTGCCAGAACTCTATATACTGCAGGTAGAAGAGAGTCTTTGCTTTCTGATGCTTTTCTTAGGTGACAGGGGGGAAAAAAAAAACCCCTTTGCAATTAGCACCAAATAGAAGGGAGTGCATTGCCATGCAGCTTGCTCTTATCCTGCAATCTGTGATGTAATCTCAGCAGCAAACTGGCAACTAAATTCTATCCCTCTAATTCCAGGCAGGGGCTCTGGTAACACCCTCCAGCATCCACTGGAGCTGGAATGTTTTGGGTAATCTCCAGAATGCCTCAATAGAATTATAAATCCATAAATCAAAGCAGTCATTATGTATTTGAATAATATGTGGATCAAAGTCTCAGATTGAGGGCCCCTTTGTTCCCATGCTCTTTTTAGATCTCACTGAGTGAGCATCTATTCAATGAGAAACAATTACAGTAAATTTAGAGCAAAAACATACAGTGGTAATGGAGCCCTGAAGACCTCATCTGGCAAAGTGTGTAAGCATATGCTTAATTTTAAGCACATGAGTGGCAAGAGTGGAATTGCACACACAAGAGTGGCATTTGGTCCAGCAATACTCTGAATCAGGATCTAAATGTAAGATATCAGCCTCTCCAAATTGAGCCTTTTGGAAAGCAAGTCATCTTTCCTCTCCCACCCAAGCACTTTCCTAGCAGTGTTTCATACCACAAGTCTGTGCAAAGAGTGCATTAAATCCTGCTTGTCCTACTCTGGAGACAGGTCTGTCTTCAGGAGGAGCAATTAGAGAAAGAGGAGTAAGACAAGGGCTGTTATCTCATTAAAGAGTGCAATTAGCCTAGGATATATGACTGCTGATGTTTTGCCAAGGGGAGGTTGAGGCAGGACAACCAAATGAGTTACTGTGTGCAGCAAATCAGGCAGTGCCATGGTAGACACAGGACTAGACCATTGGGTGACCAAGTGCCACCACCAGAAATATCAGCCAAAAGTTTTCTGCCTCTAGTCTAGGCAAATCCCAGCAAATCCAAGGCTCCCTTCTCATCTGGAAAAGATGGGATGAAGGATAGTGGTTACTACACTGTGCTGGTAAGCATCTGAAAAGCAATAAAAACAAATACAGGTATGACCTGTGCCTCCAATAAAGGAAAGAGGAGCACTGATGGCTCTGGAGGGGTTCTTCCCATGCCTGCTAGGACAGTAATGAGACCCACAGGAGAAGGACTAGAGCTGCATTTTGTCTACATGCTGAGAAGTAGGAAAATCCTCTGGTTTTAAATTACCTGTGCCAAACTCCTGGCAAAACAAATCTGACATCTCTTCTCTGCCATGCTCCAGAGAGGCTCCACAGGTTGCCCTCCAATTTTGGGATATAGTGAGGCCTCAAGATGGCTTTCAGAGATGTACAGGGAAGATGCAGGCTGTCCTCCAGCATGACCTCTGCTCATGTGCCTGAGCTGCTGCCTGGGGAGATTTCTAGCTGTTCAGGGGCCACCTCTGTGGTTCAGCACAGCTGGTGATGGTGGCCAAGCTCAGTCCCTAGGTGGAAACCTTCCCTCCTGTGATTCACTCTTTTGTGTTGACAAAAGCAGGACTTATGAAACATGTGTCAAGACAATTGGGAACAAAAAGGAAGTCTACTCACAAGGTGAACATAAAACATTATTTTAAGTGTTAAGTGTTGGAAGAGACTGCAGAACACCACTAGGCTGCCTAAAGAGTGGGGAGAGGAACACTTGGTGCTGGGAAAATGACCCAGGTTTTTGCCCCACAACATGCAGAGTAGAGTGGGGAGGGCTGACTGGAGCAGAAACCTTTCCAAAGGGAGGCAGGGAAAGATGGAGAATCTTTTTCCCTAAAGAGCAGGACAGTTTT
Source organism: Galbula dea (assembly GCA_013399015.1). NCBI lineage: Eukaryota > Metazoa > Chordata > Aves > Piciformes > Galbulidae > Galbula > Galbula dea. The sequence goes on from VWZX01005924.1 coordinate 260,109, forward strand.
GCTCCTGTTTCAGCACACACCAACTCACATACTTAACTTAAAACATATTGCTAACCCTTATGGACTTTCAAAGCTGCCACATGCTAGATTTTCTTTTCCATTAAAAAAACCCCAATAAATAAAGCCAATAGTTTATGTACCAGCTCCAAAATCACTTACCACACTTCTCCCAGAAAGGCCAGAGCAAAGATGAGTCCCCAAAAGAAGAAAAGCTTTTTAGGCTTGTGGTCAATAAACATACTAGAGACTGCCATATCTTGTCTTAGAAACTCCATGTGCAGATGCTGCTATGCACCTTTACTGGTAGCTATGATTAAACTCTGATGAAAATCATGGCAAAGACTTATTCAGGTCAGCTACTGTAATTTAAGATAAAGTTGTTTGTGTCCAAGCTTTTTTTCCCCCCTTATATGTGTTTCCCCCTCTTTAAATGTTCTTCAGTTTGGCCCCAACTGAGGCACAGATCAAAGCATTTCAGCTTTTGAGGCCAAATTGCAATTTATAATGTCTGTGGTTTTAGCTAATCTGTCTCTGTGTCATCTCATTTTAAATCAATAGAAAGCAGCACAAAATAACTCAGTTTGGTATGCCTTGCTGAACTAGAGATTTTTAACTCTGGCATCCTGTTACCAGCTCTCCCCACAGGTAAATGGAGTTTTCTTCCTTTATCTGAGGGCTCTTTGTTCCTATTGTAAACATGAATTTTGTAAACCACTTGCACTCCACTGAGGTGAAACAACTACATCTCCAAACCTGAGCTAAGTTTCTGAGTTGTCTCCCTTCTTACAATTTTATCTGTATCAAAGGGTAGCTTAATGCTGTAAAGAACCTTTCATTTTTAATTAAGTAAAGGAGGTCCTAATTTCAAACCCACTTAAACAGCCTGGGTTTAAAAGTTCAATCCATGCCACAGCCTTATTTGTTCTTCACAGCAAAGACCATGGCAAATAGAAGCTGATTCCAGTGGAAATGCCTCTCCCTTGCACCCGAAATCACTGCTGTGTGATTCCTTGTTTTGTGCTGATGCTGCTGCCCTGATAACAAAGGGAATCCACCAAAGTGGCATGAGGATGAGTCAGCCCCAGTGTGCATCACACAGCAACACAGGAATAGCTGAGCACATCCCCTCTTGGCTCCACAGGCTCCCCACTGGGCTACCACCAGCCTTTTTATGTCCCTTGCAAGTCTTACTCTGAACCACTGTATGTGAAGAGAAAGCCCAACCTAATATATCTCATTTCCTATTCAGATTTCCTTCATTCATCATATCTTCCTCTCCTTTTTCTTGCAGCCTGGCACAAGCTTTCATGCCATGCACAGCTTAGCTGCCTCACTGCTCCTGCAGCCCATCTTTGAGCTCACAGAAGAGGTGGCTGCAGCAGACACAAGTGACTCCTGTATCAACATACCCTGGGAAGACCAGAGATGGAGATGGAGAGATGAAGTCCTGTTGTTGAGGCTACCAAGTAGTGCTCTTGGAGCAGATCTTCTGGAGGAAAAAGCAACACATCAAGCTCCCACTAATGCCACCCTGGCTTTTGTTTGGGGTTGCCTAACTCTGATGACCAATGCAAGAACCCAGCCTGCACCTCTTTTGATTTAACTGCATCACTCTTCAAAACAAAACCAACCAAAATCCAAGCAAAACAAACAGCCCTCCAGAATAAGCAAACATCTAACCTTAAAGTGTGGCTCTACAGCACAGAGGGAAACACTGCCTTTTGCAGCCAGAGCAAAAGGCCACCCAGCTCAGTCTGGGCTTGATCTGGTCAGTAACAAGAATTCAAGGAAAGAGAGAAATCTTCTGACAGTTGGCAGTCTGAGATCTTCCTGGCCTAGGAGTTACACCCAGAACATTACTTTCAGCAGCTCTTGGTAGATCTGTCCTCTATGAACTTTTCTAAACTCTTGGCCTCCACAACATTTCATACCACAATTTAATTATGTATTGGGTGAAAAAGTACTTCTACTGGTTTGTTTGAAAGGTCACTCTGGGTGCTGGACTATCACAGATCAAATGTAGTGAGACATAAGAAATAAATGGAGTTCTGAGAGCTATTATTTACACACACACATTCTGTTCTCATCAATATCTGACCCAATTTCTTTTCACTTCAGTTGAGTAAGTTAATGCTAAGGCTGTGTGTCTGAAAATTACCCTTGCAGATTTGAATGTCCAGAAACAATATTGTGTGCAGGCTTCATAAATCCAGGTGCTGCAGTCCTGTCCTTGGGGAGGTTTGGGTGCAGGGGGCAAGAATCTCCAAGGAGGAGGGCAAACCAGGGCTTTTACCAGCACCCAGTGGGAGGAGAGGCAGATGCTGTGGAGCAGTTCATCTTTGCTCCCTATGACCTCCTTATTTAAGTTTGAGTCAGTAGGTTTCTACCTCAATGGAAACCAACCACCTTCTCCCAGTCAAGGGCACCAAACTCATCCTGGAAGTATGTGGGCCACATGGGAAGATCCCATCTTCCTCTGACAACATGTCCTAAACCATTCATGTTCCTGGGGCAAATTTATAGAGCAGAAGAGGAACATGACTGATAGACTGAATGGGTTTCCTGTGGGGACCACAGGAATATGCAATAAGGGCAGTGCTGCCAGCTCAGCCCCCAGAGAGAAACATCTGGCCAGGTGTGCCTGGCTACTGCCTTCCCATGTCGTGTGGCAAGGAGAGCTTGTGCCATTGTACCTGGAGCAGCTGAAGGGAGGCATGAATTAAAACATGTCAGCAGTAGAGAGCTTTAAAAGTTGGGGTGTATCTTGGGAAAGTATCCAGTTCATCCAGTTTGGCAGGGGTGAGGAGGAGCATGGGAGATGAAGAAGAAGTTAACTTACCTCTGAGCATCTTTGACTGAAAAAGAGCAAGTGGCACTCTCCCTGTTAGATGGAAACCAAAATAAACTCTGCAAGATGGAGGGATTCCTGGCATGGCTGTGCTCTGCAGGAGCATGTATCTCAGTCATCTTTCCAGATCTGTTGCTATAGGCTTACAGCCAGAATATAGAATTGACTGAAAAGCAACATTCCAAGAAAACAGAGTTAAACCAGCTCAAATTTGACATGCCTAACCCTGCCCTGCAGAAAGCAGTGGTAAAAAAATAACCTCTTGAATTCTTCTTTCTGGTTTTCACATTGTAATGTCCTCTTTTGCCCTTGAGCACCATATCTGTGTCCCTGCAAGGGGTGGGTAGCAGGGCCTGCTGCCCACACCAGGAAAGGCACAGTGACTCAGAGAGGCTGCCCAGTGTGCCCAGTACCCTGCCACTGGGAGAGCCCAGAGCTAGCTGAGTTCATCAGGTAGGTTGGGTAGCAGCAGATGGTAACACCCAAGAGGAGCAGAAAGGGGAGTGTGTGCTCAAGTAATGGTTAAGGCTGGGGAGGGGGTGATTGCAGCAGCCTGGAGATGTGGAGGTGAAGAGAAGACACCTGGCAAAGGATGGAAATTGAAGGAGTGAGGGAGGGGCAGAAGCTGGGTGGTGGCAGCCTCTGATGAGGCTGGGGTGGCACATTTTCAAATGACTGTTGAGATATGCATGGAAGTAGAAAGCTGCATTTTCCATTTCAAATGAGATGCTGATTTGAAATGTATGGTTTGGCTTTCAAGATCTTCAGCTGGTAGTGGACAAACCACAGCTAACTGCCATGAGAGAGAACAGGGTCAGAGGAAGTATTCCCTCTAACTTTAGACACCCACAAAGGTGACATCTGCATATGGACAAGTAGCAGAGCCTTTTTCACATCACTGGGGAGAAACAGATAGTTGGAGGGTGCAGGTCACTCAGGTAGCTCAGATACATTGCTTTTTGGAGGGGTCTAGCTGCATGAAGTTTAATGGGGGTCTAGACAGCTAGCTCTGATGTAAAGATATTTGTTGCAGCCAACTCAAGCTAAGGGGGGGAATCACACTCCAAGCATCCTAAATACTGGGGTCTAAGTTGAGTTTGGCCATCATTTTCCAAGTTGATTTGCCAAGGTGTGTACTGAAGTAATTGTTGTTTTCTTCAGCTAAGTCAGTCTGTGGAAAGTCTTCCATATTATTTAGTACAGCCCCATCAAAGCTCCCCACCATTTGGAGGGAAGATGCTCTTATGCTGATAAACTTCAGCACAGAAACATAATTCTGTTCCATATTAATGAAATAACTTTTGAGAGCACCTCAACTCAAATGTTTCCATTCAGATAAACTGAAGAAGTTGTTCACATCTGTTTACATATTTGTGATTTTGATCTTTTGTCTTGTTTTGGGACAAAATCATTTCATAATGTCTTAGCCACTTCTGCAGGAAAAGAAAGAAAGGTCTTTCCAAGGCTGCCTGAGCTTGGCTGCAATGTGCTGAAGTGGAAGCTGTTGGTGCTTGTTAGTAATTGCTGTTGTTCTGCTAATTGCAGGTGGTGCACTTATCAATGAAAGAGCTGTGTGAGTTTTCATACTGCTAAGTTTGTTGACCTACTGCTGCCTCTCAGTTCCACAGGCTGCTTGGCTATTGTACAAATAAATTCCTTTGAAAAATGCCCATCTTCTTTACTTCAACAAACTTCCTTCACTGCTTGAGTTGGAAAAGTGGTTATGTTACCTACCCAGCCCAGCAAAGCCCAGCACATGGCACTGATACTGCTGGGAGTCCATAACCATTTCAGAGTGATACCTGAAACCCCTGGCTTTGGCAATATATGGGAAAGAGCACCTGGGAACCTGTGCTTTAGAGCTTGTCACATGAGGTGCAGTTTGCTCTTGGCAGCACTGTGTCAGGCTGTGTGGATGAAGTGCTCAAGAAGTGCCCAAACTCCATCTTCCTGCCCCTAAATGGGCATACAGACCATTTAATGTACAGTGAAAGAAGCTGCTCTGAGAACTACAATGCCTAGCCTAGTTTTTATTCATCCCATTTTGATCAAGGCCTCTGGAAGGTCACTGGCTCTTTTAAAAAGTAAGGGAAATGTGGATAGAAGCCCAGCTGCCATCCTGCTGACTCTGCACTTCTCTGACACATGTACAGTGAGCTGCTGAAACACTGATAGTGGTTTTTCACAGAGGTCTGCAATCTATTAGACAGCACTTACTGGTACATTGCAATGTATCAGCCAATCCAAGGCTAAGCAGACCATAAAAAATCATGAAATATTTGGGTAGATGGCAATGATCCTTTTAACCAACAAATGTGAAGGTATTGCATTACTCACACACATAAGTACACACCACATCAGTGGCAGTGATCCTGAGAAACTGATGGTGCATCTCTGACCACCTCCCCTGCACTTGGCCACACTAATCCACCTCCTCAAGGCACTCCAAAACCTCCTTGAGGCTGCCAGCAGCTGATCATCCTTGAAGCTCACTTCAACCTGCCACAAAACTGCTTCCCTGCTTTCCCCCTGCTGGGAAATTCCTTTCCCACCCACCCCATGTAATTACCCATAGAAATGCAGGCTAGACAGTATTGAGACCTGGACCAAAAATGAGGCTGAGGTTCAATTATTGTGTGACTATACAGGATAGAAAAAGGGAAATTGAAGAGAAGTTCTCAGTCTTCTTCAGGGACCACCAGCATCTCCTTTGAGTGACAAGCTGAGACATAGCAGACCTTAAAGTTATGATGCTCTTACCTCCAGAAAACTCAATTTACATGAATTTTAGAGGTGTAGAAAATTCATTTGATTGTCTGGTTTTCTCTTGTTCCTAGTCCTGTGCAGTTGCACTTATGGAGACAAAAATTTAGCTTAACACAAGAGGGTCCATAAGGAATGTTTCATGTTGGTACTACCCTCTCCAGCTGAGTAGTTGGAGAGATTTTCTTTCTGGATGGAAGAGGCATAAAATGCATGAGGAACATAGGGTGGTACTGGCTCCTTTGAAGGTACCTTGTGCAGTTTGGTTATTGTCTTACCAAGAGTTTCCACAGGCTTATAGAGACTTTGGATCCAAACATTGCTCTGCTATTTATGGCACAAGGCATCAAGTATTTGTGCCAATAAAATCTTTACTCTGTGCCTTATGCTACTGGTTGAGTTGCAGTGCAAGTGGAGTCTAGGCACATCTTTGTAAGGCTCCTCAGAGCTGGGTTAGCAGAATCACTCACTTCTAGCCTCTGTAATTTAGAAAGCAGTTTGTCTAACCATCAAGAAGACTCCTGAACAAAGAGCCATTAAGTTCAGCAGACCTTTCTGGCTTGTTTTCTCCTAGAAGTGTACTTGCAAAGGCTGAGATGATGTCAATCTGATAATGGCCTTTCTTATTCCTACCAGGGCTCAGATGGGACTGCAGAATTGATGCTAATGTTGGGTCTGTTTGATTAGTTCACCTACTGGCAGTTGCTGTGCTGAGATCACTGGTTTTTCCTGTTCTGTATTTCCAGCTTTGTGTGCCACTTGCAGCATGCAGATTACCAGAGCCCTGCTTGCTGCATTTTGTAGTTTACCAAGACCTTGTTTTGGTGATCATGAAAAACTAGTCTCAACCAACTGCACAGGAGGGAAATTTTGTTTCTCTCTTTCTCCTTCATAAATATGTGTATGTGTTTCAGGTACTTAGACATGCGCATAGTAGTTTAGAAAATAACTGGTGCACATGTTGCCTTTTCTAATGGGAGGCTGCTGGCATGCAAGATCTTTAGAAATGACTTTAAAGTCAAAACAGGTTCAACATATCATTAACTCAGGAGGTAAAAGAGAACAGGAGATCTGCAGTTCACACAAGAGCCCATGTCAGGGTTTAGGACTGGGGGCTTGCTTCCCTTTATCCCTCCTCCACAGTGACACCAGTGGGTGCCTGGCAGGCAGGGCTCAATATTTTGCTGTTCAGTGTTGTAGTATCTTTTGTCCTATTGGCCTCTGGAGACAAGTGAACTTGCATTATTATCAAGAATTGTCTGTTAAGAGAATATCTCATTTTTAAGGCTGAAGACAAACAGCTTGAAAACTGAGAAGCTCTAAAAGCTTGGATGCCAGCAAGCCAAGGAAGAAAGACATACATTTCCTATTAAAAAGAATTGAATGATATAACTCTTGGCAGAGGGCCACAGAACTGCTCTCAGCCTTATTTCCATCTGCTAGGGCCAGAGCTGAATGCACAGGGCATGTCTGTGCTCTGAAGCAAACTAGTGAAGGCTTTGGCTGTGAGTCTGCTCAGCACACCTGGCCCAGGCCTGGCTGGGGGGTGGATCTGGGTGATGCCCAGCTTGGTTAATGGGCTGCATGGCTCCTGGACCAGTGTGGCATTGCCATGGCTGTCCTGTCAAACTGATGCTGAGCATGACTCAGATGTGGCTGGAGCACTAGGCAGTCTCTGCATGAAGGCCTATCATGAGATGAAGGATCTCACCAAAGGAGTCCTTTTGCCTTTTTTTCTTTGCTGAAGGATTATTTCTTGTACCTTCTTTCCATGTCATAGCCAAAAGTGTTAAATAACAGAAAGGCAAGAAGAAGTCTCATGGGATCCTGTTTGAGGCTGTTTCCCCAGTTGCCCTTGCATTTGAACCAGGCCACTGCTAATGTTTAACCCATGTTCAACCATGTGGTGTGCTGCTTTTCCTATTGTTTGTGCTTTGGGGTCAAAGTGCCATGCCGAAGCTGTTCTGATGCTTTCTGGGAATCTCTTAGACAAGCACTATGACCTTGATCCACCCAACCTGTAACTTCATCAATATAAGATATTAAGTTGTACCTTGTCACAGTATTTTAAATACCAGTATCTTGACAGAAGGCATCCTTTCTCTCTCTGGTGGCTTTTCTTTCTCTTTTCAATGAAGACACTCTTCTTCCTTGTCTTCTGGAGGATGGACACCTAGAAGACACAAGGGGACCAGCACCACATCATACACCAGTTGCATTGGGTGGCAATGGAAAGCTGCATCCCTGCAGAGCTTTGCTGGGGTTGCTCACTCTGCTTCTTTCCTGGGGAGCACTACTAAAGCATGGCTTAGCTGAGGGGACCAGATCCTGCAGGTGGGAGCAAGGAATGCTGGCACAACTCAGCCTTGCTGCTGTGCTTTCCCCTTCTGTCAGGTAGTCACAGCAAACACAGACCCTCCTGTTTGCTTACTGACACCATGCTGAGTTCATTGGTGTTTCAACAATCCTCTGGCAGTGCAGAGCATTGTAAGAGCATGAGGGGTTATCTTCATTGAACCAGTGTCAGTCCACAGCCCTGCTTAAATTTACAGCTCTGTGTTAAAACATGCAAAAAGGACTGTCACAAAAGATGTTGGACTTCAGACATCTGCTCAGCCTTGAGGAGTACATGAGGCATGGTAGCACTTCAGTAGTGCAGCTTGAAAAATGTCTAGGTTAGGGAAGTCAGGGGACTGTAAGAGTACAAAATATTGACATTATTTTACTACCCCCTGACACTATCTCAGCTCACAAACAGCCAAATCATGGAAGCTGAGGGAGTGATATCAACCTGAATTTGACAAAGAGCATTGGTTGAAAAAAGAAACCCAGCATTTACCATATCTATAGTAAATGACTAAAAGGATATTGGAGCAGGAAGGAAAAAAATGTATCTATTATTAGTGCAATTAAGTTTCCCTAGCTGCAGTTAGATTTTATCAGACTATAATATGTAGGGAACAAAAAAAAGGTTAAAATAATATAGAAAAATCATAGTTAAGGTTTAAAATCCTGAAACTGTATTTTTTGAGTATTTTGGGTTGTGTGAGCCATCTGGGCAATTGAGTATTTTAAAGATGATAGCTTGAATGTGAGAAAACCATGAAGTGATGCAGAGCTGTTGGAGTCATCTGCTTCTGCTCACGTGGTTTTGTCATAAGGCTCCTGCTAGACTGCGAATCCTCGCTGGATCGGCAGCGAACAGCACTGTCTTCAGACTGTTAACCACAGCTTCTGAACACTGGCAGTTCTGCAGGCTTATAGGAATGGTGCCAGAGGCTCTCCAGAGTCTGCACTTGGTTAAAATTTGTGGTGAAGGCAAGGCAGAAAGGAGGGGAATAAATGGGAGATCTCCACCTGGGGTAAATTAAGATCGTACTACACCAATCTATGGCAGCTGAAGACCAATTTGAGGAAGAAGAATATGCTGAGAGCTCATGGAGGTTACCTCAGGGGGTCCCTGTTGAGCAGGGTGATATTTTGGTCCTTTTGTTCTGTTTATCTGAGCAACCTGAGTTAAGCTCATGGGTTTATTCTGGTTTTGTTTCTAGCTCCCCACAAGTACTGATAGAGCCGTGGCAAGAAAACCAGGTCTACTTGGAAGTCAGTTCCTTGCTTTATTCCAGATAAAAGTTTAAACTACCTTATTGAGGTTGGAGTAGTGTAGGAAAAGGGTGAGTTTAAGGCTGGGATTTATTTCCTGGCTTTAGAAAGAAAGAATTAATTGGCAAAGTATTCAGGAATTCCAAGTATTGCAAACCCTGGGATAATCTTACCTTGATTTTTTTTCAGCCTCTGTACCCTTTAAGAGAAAATAATTAAACTGTTAAAATGGGCTAGGACCCCATGTTCTGCCCTTCTTCTGCCTTTTTTTCAAGTACATTCACCATAATTTTCATGTTATGAAGGGCAATCTGTGTTTTCCAAGACTTCAAGACAGCTTTAGGGAATGTCTGAGTTCTGGTACCACAGGGTGTCAACCTTTGCCCCCCCCTGTATGTGTGTGTTAGGAGCTTAGGTGCTTACAGCTTGAGAACTATTAGCTTCTTAATTATTTTCATCCATTTCATAAACATCTGTTTACCTCCTGTGCCACCATGAGGACACTCTTCCAGAAGTTCTGCAGCAGGTAGGATGGTTCTGCCAGCCAGGATTGTCCTTTGGGAAGCAGCTGGATGTCTCTGCAAGTCTTCTGCAGTGCTTCTCCATCACTTGTGATGAGAGTGTAGAGACTGGGAGATTTCCATAAGGCATGATCAACTCTCTTATCTGACCATTTCTTCAGGAACAGATTGCCAAAGGACAACTGCTATATCTGATGGGTAAGGAGTGGAGATGGATTATGTGACACAGCAAATAAGTCCAGTGTGCTAAGTCAAATGAGTGGGAAACATCTCTGAGGAGGAAAAACAAGTGTCACAAATTAACATGAAAGGATGTAGAGACCCTCCTGAGTTTCTATGCCCTGCAAATACTACTGTATTAAGTATTTCCCTGCTTAATACACAGAGAATATATTTTGATATACAGGTAAGCATTTGCAACTGTTTCCAATTATTTCCATTTTGTCTGGGGAGATCCATGATTGTTTAGACCTTACAGAATCTAATCCCATTCATAGCAGTCAGTCCAAGTTGCACCAAGGAAATTGTAGATACATTCCAGATTTACAGCAGTACATCTGAGAACAAAGCCTTGCTGCAATTTGCAGTTGATTCAGTCTCATGCCTGCTGTCACTTGGACTGGGGTGGTCTCCTTAGGTAGCTAAGCTCAAGAGGTATGCAAAGTTGAGCTTCCTAGCCAGCATTCTCTACAAATTCTCTTCTTACTGAGGATGAGGCCAGGTTGGGTCTGTTATCTCAAAGGGATGCAGAATGGACAAGACTGCAGAGAGACAATGGCTTGTCTAAAAAAGAGTTTCAAGATTACAAGTGGAATGTTTCAAGTGGGAGGGGCAGGAATGCATTGCTGTTTCTCTAGGTTTCCTGAGGTGTTATTCTAATGAATGTGACAAGCAAACCTGGGCTGATTTGTTGAGCCTGGATCTCAAATCTTCTCTGAGCAACTACAGCACTGAACTGAGCATCTGTGTTTGAGGCCATTTACTGTCAGGGGGACTTCCCACAGGTTTGTCACACCTGAGACCTGATGCTGACTTCACCAGTCACCAAAAGTTTACCTTTTACTGGTGTCACATGTACTTACATATCAGAGCTTTATGTTCCATTTCTTCTTTATTCCTTTTTAATTTTTACTGTTGAAATACCCTATTAAGTGTTTCTAAATGTAGAGCTTTTATATATCATCATGGACACATTAACAAGTGTGCACATCTGGCCTAAATTAGACCACCTATGAAGGTGGCCTACAAGATCTAGATATTACCAGAGGAAACACTGGAAAAGGCAGTCTACTACCAAGAAGAGAAACATTTTAAATCCAGCCCACCAGCAAAGAGACCATGGCAGCCCATAAAGAATTCTTCAAGAGAGTGTGGAAAGTGCATCTGAAGGACAGATATTGATCCTAGTTCCACCAAAAGCAATTAACTGTGTTGACCTCAAGGTGTTTACCCTAAAGTTACACTTGTGGGGCTGAATGAGACACAGACAGAAGGGAAGATGCAGTTCTAAGACCATGTGAAGCCATTGCAGATATGTGCTTGAAATTCCACCTGATGGAAGAGAAGTAATAGGCTGCCACAATGTAAAAATGTGTGGCTGCACATAATAATCCAAAATAGAAAGGAAATGAAAGCAAAGATGCATACATTTAAAGTATTTCCTATTTCCTCTCCACAGAGCTGAGAAGCCTTGATGCTTACCTCACATACCAGAGCAGAAGGACCACATGCTATCCTACATAAACACTGCCAGTCCAAGAATGAGTTTATAGAGTTCAGGTTTGGCTCAAGAAATTAAGACTGGCTGCAGCCCTATGCACTCCCTCTTGGCTGCATCAGCAGAGTGCAAAGCTAAATGGGGATAACAACTCCTACAAACAGGATTTCTCTCTGCACTACTGAAAAGGAGAGCATCAGCTGAAGAGCTGAGCATGCAGTGCCAATGTTTTTGCAGACTGCAGTTAGAGATCCCATTCCATGTCTGGGATTCCTTCAGTTAAATCATCAGGATCTGGTGCTTGGTGTTTAGCTGTTGCTTTTAAAACTAGTTAAGTGGTGGAATGCTTGGAATATGGTTTGAGGTTGATGCATTATTCCACCCTAGAGGATGAACACATTGTGGCCCAGCAGCCATGGGGGGAAGCACAAAAAGAAATGTGAGGTCTTTGAGGGATCCCCTTTGATCTTCTGAGGATGCCTGGGCTAGTGCCTCATCCTACAGACTCAGATGACCACGATGCCCTTGGCTCCTCCATTCCCTCTCAGGACAGAGGTAAGGTGCCAGTAGTCAAGAGGCAGCAGTTGCTGATGTGGCAGTTTGTTAAAGGTATCCCCAGTGGTTGCTAAGGTGAGAAAGAGCTGTAGGTCATTAGCATCATCCATGTTGGATAGCCACTCTTGCCACCTGCATGAATACTTAGACTCTCCCACTTTGTGATTTTGGCACAGGTGAGGGAAAAACTGTGGAGGACTAACTTAAGCTACTTCAGAAGAAGGTGTAACAAACCCTGTTAGGAAGAATCTACTGGGACAAAAGTTTATTTCTGAGCTTTCTCAGACTTCTCAGTGTTTTGCTCATACCAACTGCCTGATCAGTCAAAGGGATAGCCCAACCCTAGCAGGCTGGTGAGCTAATGTGGTGGAGATATGGTTGCATTTGAAGAGAAGAATGGTTACCATCCTGTCCATCCACTTTGGACTGTCCACTCCAGATTCTCTGGGGCAACAGTTTGAAGTGACCATCCACACAAAACAAGATGAATAGCCAGGCACCTGTCATCAAGCCATGGAAGCTTCTGGATCACATTGACTGACTCATGGTGCTGGTGTGCTGTCCTGACCATCAGGCACTTGTGCTCCTCCAAAACCCCAAATCTCTCTCGTAAAGAAGGCACCAGGCAAGCACACCTTTCCTCACACAATGCTCTTTGTCTCTGCTCCAGCCAGAGTGGCATGTGTCTTTGCCAAAACCAGAGGACAATAGAGTGACAACCAGGCCAAGGACAGCCCTGGAAAGGGCATTCATGATTACATATGTAGAAGCAACAGGGATGCAGCTATCAGCTGCCTCAGCATGGCTCAACTTCTGCATCTCAAGTCAGAAAAAGAAAGAGGACTCAAAGGAAAACCCAGGACCAGGAAGATTGTGCCAAGCAGCTATTATTTAATCATTTTGTACAGTAAAAGAACAGTTTCTGGGAGCTCCTCTCTGCAGAAGAGAGCTCTCCTTCCTCTCTCCCTCTCCTGATCATTGCTCCTGTGTACCAGTGAGTGGGCAGGGAAGAGTAGGAGGTTGGTGTGCAGAGCTGAGTGCATCTCTGCAAATTATCTGCAGGCTTCAGGTAAAATGTAGATCAGAAAGTATCACAGAGCAGGAGCTATTTTTCATATTTAGATAAGCAAGGCTTGATGTGGGATTTTATGAGGTTTCTGTACTGTTACTGGAGTACCTGATTCCCACTAAGGAACCCTTGTGAAAAACAGAAGTAAAACCTCTCCAGTGGGAGGTTTCCTCCTCTTCACCTCCCAGGTGAAATGTCTGTATCAGGCTGGTGCCATTTTGTTGCTTCCAAACTAAGTACCAGCCCAAAGCCCAGAGGAGTCAATGGAAAACCAAACAGTTATGAGACCTGTAACCAGAACTCAGCTTGCTTTCTCTTTCATCCAAACTTTAGATAGCTTCATTCTCTCTTCTGATGTCTGATAAACTTCAGTCAAGCAATAGACCAGGTATTGATGTGTCCCACTCTTTATACTCCAGATATAGCACCATGGCTCAGAAATCCCAGTGCCCTGCTCAATATGTTATGGAGAAACAACTTCTGCCCTCCATGAAATGTTTATTTGTATGCTGGTCCCTGGTGGTAGTCAAGGACTCCAGGTTGTCTGTAGCAAAGGACCATATCAGTTTCATGACATTTTCAATTGGAGAGAGGGAAAGATTGCTGATTAAATGTTTTGAGGAATGACATTATTCCTAGATCTCAGATGCTTTGGACTCAGTGACCCAAGCAACTGCACTCAAAAGCTGCTCAGTACAATAAAAGGAAATTAGAAACATGATTCAAGAAATTGGGAGAACATCCAGGATTTCAAAGCACAGAGAGAAACCATAACTTAGGCAAAGCAAGGTGTAAAGCTGTTGGTTCTTGGTGAGATGCAGTGCTGTCTAGAGTGTGGGGGTTGGGTTGGGACCCAAAGGTCTCTGAATCTGTCACAGATTGTCTGGCTGACCTTGGGCAGGTCCCTGCCCCTCTGCTTCCCTTCCTTGTTCAAAGAGCCAGAGCTATCTTTTACAAATATTTGCTGATGTGGTGCCTACCACCAGGAATCAAATGTTGAACTTGCCCCTTATTCTTCTCCCTGTTTAAAGATTGTAGATACTATTTCCTCTTTCCAAAGGTGGGGCACAGGGCTCATTGTCCTCCATGCAGCACCAGGGGACACTAAAAGACATGGTGCTTAATCAAAGAGCATGCAGGCTGCATTTCACAATTTTCTCTGGCCTTTTCTCTGAGATATTGGAGTGCCCCCTCTGCAAATGGGAGGTCAAACAAACCTGCTCCAGTGGCTGAGGCCTGGTTGGAAGTTGCCTTTCAAAGAAGCACAGATTCCTCTGGGGTATGCTGGGCTATGCTTGCTCTCCCAGCCAGGCTGGAAAGTTATAGCCAGCATTCCCCTCTCAGCATTTGTCACCTCACTCCAAAGCATTCCTTTTCCCCTGATGAGCCCCAGTGCCCTGGAGTATCCACCAATGGCATTTTGCCTGAGCAAGGCTAGCAGAATCAGGTCACTTGACACCAACATGAAGGGACAGTTTCCCTGTGATCTAGGAAACTGATCTGGTGATGCCACTGGCTGAAATGCTTGTCTGATGGGGAGAGAGTATCACGTGTCCTCTCAGGAAGGATATAAATGCTGTCCTCTTGTCAGTCAGCAGAGATGGATCATGTACTCCTTCTGGTGTAACTTACCCTGTGAAAGACAGGAAACAAAATACCATGCAGGAACACTGTGAAAGAGAGAGATGAGGTTCATTTATGTGCAGCCTCCATGCATAAACTCTTTTTTTTTCTGTGGGAGCTATCACTGACCTTCAGAAATCTTGCCTATCAGACAAGAACTCCTAAAAAGATCCCCCTAAAGAACCTCTTCTCCCTGATACCATCACCTGAATGCTCTGATTTGTGATGGACTGGGTACCCAGTGACCTCCTAGTAGATACTCAGCACTTCTGAGACATCAAACCACTTAGGTTTCCACTTTAGAAACACATTAAATATCACAGTCCACCTTGTTCAGAAATCAACACAGCACTCCAGTTTGTGGACCTTATAAGAGTTAAGTCCTTGAGCTGGTTGTGATCTGGTGAAGGTCAGTGTTTGTGTCCTCAGCTAGGATAAATTGGAAATCTGTGGCTTTGCATCAGTTGATGACAGTGAAAGATCTATCTCCAGCTCCTTCTCTAGAGCTGATATGTCATTACATCAAAAAACCATTGCATCCTTTTAAATACAAATTTCAAACTGCTTTGCATCAGCCATCTCAAGCCATAACCTTGACATCTGAATTGAGGAGCTGCAGATCATTTAGCACACACTCCAGGGAGTGTTACAGCTGATGCTAGTTGCCTCCTGTGTTTAAGCCATCCTTCCTACATGTTCAGAGATAATTCACTTATCCTGAGATGTATCTCTAAGCTGTAAGGCTGCACAGTGGTGAGGAACAGGCTCTCTGATCCTTGTAGTGTCAGGCAATGCAGAAGGTACACAGATGCACTTAGCTTTCAAAGCCTGATCCTTCTTTTGTTTTATGCCAGACTTACCCTGTTATGAATCCACATGGGGCTAATCTTGATTTATAGCTGAGCAAATGGTATCAAAGTCGAGCTCCTTCTCTCTCTTGCTTGTGGTTATGAAACTGGAGTTTGCATCTCCTTATGAACTTTAATCTCTGAAGATTTACTCATCCCTTTTTCTATTCTTTTTTTTTTTTTTTCCTGTGCATTTCCTCTCCCCCCACTCCAAAATTAATCCAATAAGTTGTCATTTTCTTTTAAACACTGAAAATGACCTTGCTTATTTTGATGGGCTCTGAACAATAGCACTCGCTGTTTCGCACTCGTTCTCCATCCTGGGGCTGTGAGTCATTATGGTTATGAAAGACAGAACATTCAGTCACTGACTGTCAAACATCTCTGCTGTGAGGCATGGAGACTTTCAAGAACCCCTCTCCTGGTAGTCATTACTCTTCTGTATTTACATGGCAGTAAGGCCCTGATCCCAAGTCAGAGCCGAGGTTGTAGTCATTAAGTGTGGTGCAAACACACTTGTCTTACCATAGTCCTTGCCCTGATGAGTAAGTGTGGGATCAGTTGGGGAATATCTACCTCTAGAAAAACTTCCATCCAGGAGGCTTTATCAGCATTGATTAATTAAGCCTTGCAGCAGTTGTATCTGCAAGCAGAATCACTACATAGAGCAAAATAGTAGAGAAAATAGCAAAACCTGATATGCTCAATGGTTGGGAAAGCCTGAAAGTGGAAACCAACCCCTGTGCCAGGGTGCTGGGCACACAAGTGGCTTTGGCTCCTGTGGGTCAGGCCCTGGTGCCACTCATTCAAATGAGCTTTTTGGTGGAAAAACAGCCCACAAGGTGACATGATTTGCCAGCATCAGCAGCTCTCCCTGTGCTCAGAGTATCATCACCGTGAGCCTTTCCTAATGCAAAGCACCTCTTTGCTCAGTCTGGGCTGCAATGCCCTCAGGGCTGTGCCCAAACCTTTTGAAGGATTTTCTTCTTTCCCATCCCAGACCCCAGCAATGAGGTGTTTTCTGGCTGGAGCATGGTTCCACAAGGGTACAAGCATCCCTTCCTTAAGCCCTTCTGTATCTTCCAGCAGTGACACCAACTGTGGTTTGTTAACAAAGACATGTCATACCTCTTGCAGCGTTTCCCACACCATCCACTCCACAGCCAAACTGAGGTTTATGTTACTGCTTGCTGGATCCAGTTCTGTGCTTAATCCTTCCTGCACTGCTCCCTGTCCCAACAGGCCAAGTACAAGCTCTGGTGACTCTTGCTTTGAGGTTTATACAGGTGTCACTGAAGCACTAAGCTGTATGAATTTCCCCATACAGGTTTTGCATTTCATTAAGTCAGTTTTGCATTCATGCCCTGAGAGCTGCTGATGCAGAAGGGAACAAAAACCCTTAGCAACTGCCTCACAGCACTGGTCTTTGGCAGCCAAATACCCAGAGACCAATTTCTCATCTTTGCTGTGACTCTGCTGACCCTGGTGTCAAATGGCAGAGATTCCCTTGGTGCTGGTGGAAATGCAGTTTTCTGTATAGGGTATGGTTGCTGAGGGTTCATCAGCTTCTTTGAGATACTGCCTTCCAGCCCCATGGCTCTTTAATGACTTATGTTAATATTAATAGTCTTTGGGGAAAGAGAAATGTATTTTGACAAGTTGTATTTGCCCCCTTGGGGTCAGATAAGTGATCCCTGATGATTCATTCCTGCAGTGACCCAATAAGTGAACACAGGAGCCGTGTGTTAATTTGATCTGTTTCTTTTTTAATATCCTCCTGATGGTTGTTTTCTCTCAGTTGACACAAATAGCTGCCTTGCAGCAGCTAACCTTCACATCTCAGTGATGAATGTCTCACCCCAAATTCAAGCTTTTGTTAGCATCCACTCATGAAACCTTGCTCAGACAAAGTCCATGGTAATTTGGAGTGTATTATGTAAATGCACATTGCTCTTTCACTGAAGGATGGCTTAAAATATCCTTGGCCAATAAAGTTTGTCTGAACTATTTGCAATTCACAATCAGAGGAGCTGGAAAGAGAAGTGCTGCTCTGCCTGGGTAGGTATGGGAGGTTTCTTCCAGGAAGGTGACATTCTCTGCTTAGCTCTTCCATGTCTGTCTTTGGTTTACTCTCTGTTTTCAGACGAGTGTGAATGTGAATCAGGAGCAAGGTGCCCAGGCTGAGATGTCCATTGCTCCTCAGTCACATCTCAGCTTTGAGAAACAGGTCTTCTGGAGTAGGGTCCTGGGTTGTGCACTTGGAAGCAATGCCAAGTGAGAATTATTGGTCACTTTTGAAAGTACTGATTGCATTTGGTGGAGCTGATAGGTAATTGTTTAACCCTCTGTGTGTCTATCTCTGCTCAGAGTTCAGGATACAGAAATGCTGTTTCCTGCACTCCAGATAAGGATGAAGGATGAAGTGCAGCAAATGAACCTGCACACAGTGGTAAAGAACTGCTCATTTTGGAAGTTTATAGTTAAAATAGTACAAGTTGCAGGTGGTAGGTGTGTTATGGCACAGGTTTCTTCAGATTCCAACTGGGCAGCAAATTGAATTAAGAAACAGAGTGACTGGAGGTACTAGGCCTGTAATTAAGTGGATGGGTGGATGCATGGCTTATCTACTAACACACAAACATTAAAGAATCCCCTAAAACCACATTAAAAAGTTTATATGGTTGAACTTAATTGCTCTTCTTCTTGTCTTGCTGTTGGTGAAATGAAAGGAAATTTTTGCCTCATGAAAAACATAAAGAAGGTAATTCAGGAGGAGAACCATCTGGCAGTACTCTGAAATTTTATTGCAAAACACACAAAAAGTATTCCTCACTGGTTGGATAAATAGGTTACTCTCATACAGGGCAACAAAATAGATAAATATTATGGAATAAGTAGGCACTAGTTCTGCATCATGTAGTTTGCATGAGTAACTGCAGGGAGACCACTGGCTCTATCAGGGCTTCTGTCAAGAGTATTAGTTTTTGCACTGACTTGCATCATTCTGAACGATTTTCTGGCCTATTTGTAATTACTCACCTGGCCTGCTGAAGCTCAGCATTTGATTGCCTGCCTGACAGTCACTCCCTGTTCTCTCCCACCTTTGCCTCTGTGCGGGCTGTGATGTGCGGGTGATGCGCAGGGGCAGTGACGTGCCAGAAGGCAGCTGGTGACCAGCCCGGTGAGGAGCTGCTGCTTTATGAGCCTGAGGATTGGAAATTAAGCTCTAAGCTTCAGGAAGTGTCATGTGCTTACTTACAGTGCACCATAGAAATCACAAGAACCACAAAGCAAATGAGAAAACAAAAATCAAAGCAAGGCATGGGGTGGTTGTTCCTCACTTTCCCCATTCTGACTGGAAAAAAAGACACTTTCCCTATTTTTTCTTCTTCAGCTCATTTTATTCTCCCATGGAAAACACTGCTAACCCTTTCTTGACTGCATTACCTTTAACATGTCACAGAGACTCACTGCCTTCTGATTTTACTATCTTTTCTATCATACTCTTTCCTCTACCTACTGGAGATGTATAATTACAAACAAAAATACACCGAGAATACATGCACCTTTAGTGTGGTGTTTCTGTTAGCCTTTAGGAGCCAGGAACCATCTGACAGAAGGTTGCCCTGAGTTTCATTCCAGATTGTAATACAAGAAAACAAACCTCTTGTGCCACAAGGAGCATTTGAAATGCATGCTTCCTCCTACTTTTTATTGCACACCAGTTAAGAGCCCTGAGCCTGCATCAAATTCTCTGTGACCCAGCTCTAAGCGTTCCACTTAGTTAGCCTAAACCTCTTTACATTCCTCAACTCTGATCTGCTAATCCCCCATAAATCACCACCATTTCTCAACAAACTCAAGCCAGTGTTAAGATTTATGTGGAAAGGATTTGTCATTTCCCACCAGCCTTAACCTGAATCAAGATGGGTGGCTGCTGGGAGACTACAGAAAAAGGATGAGCTGGGACACGAGGGGGACGGTTTGGTGTCAGAGAACAAACTATTTGTTTTGCAGATGGTCAAGGATTTGGGGCTTCAAATGGGAATGTTTCTGATGCTGTTTCCATCAGGACAATTCCATCAAGGAAGGGCCCAGAGGACTGGCACTGCATTTCATCAAACTGTAGGCACTGTGGATGCTGGATTCCTGTGCCAGATTGGTGGCTGGGGCTGCCTCATATTTTAACTCCAGCCTTCCTGCTACTGATCACCTTTCACAAGTTGTTAGAGGCCATGGAGCTTCCTCTGTACTTGGGCTTTTGGAGGAGGTTCTGGTTCCAGAAAGACAAGCTCCTGGCTTGTTCCCAGGACTTAATGATCAGGTTGTTTTAGTTCATCTGCTGGATCACTCCCCAACTATAAGAGGAGTCACTCTGTGCAGTTAAACAGTGGTCACAGCTGACCAAAGCAGGCTACGTGCAGCACAGCAGTGGGGGTTGAGCCAGGGCACCTGGCAAGGCTGCTGGGGGTCCAGTGCTAACACTGTTTATTTTAGCATTGAAGCAGTTATGGTTGTTAATCTACTCCTTGTGCAGCAGGCAAGCTGTAGTTCTGCCTGAGTTGTTATCTGAAAGCAGAATTTCACATCCAGCTCTAGAACTGTGCCTGCTTCTAGTTAAATACCCAGAGCCATTCTGGTTTTGAGCAGTAAGCCAATGACACTTCATTTCAGAAATGCATGAGCATTCAGCCTTTGTTCAGCTTGACAAGCTGCTTCTCCTGGCTCTTTGGTTAGATCAGATTAGAAAAATGCAGCTTAGCTACTCTTTCATACCACTCTTGCCCTGTTCTCACTGCTTCAGTGGGTTGACCTTTCAATGGAAGCCAAATCACTTCTAATTCCCAGGAATGAAATACCAGGTTTTAGTTTCTAGTGCTTGTTAACAGGTGCAGTATTGAGGAGGTTCAATTGAAAATGCTTTGTTGGGTAAGAATGGATGCAGGAGCATGAGAAGGAGCAGAAACACCAATGAGGAGAGCAAACAAGGCAGCAAGGAGAAGCCAGAGAAGCACTTGTAAGGAAGCACTTTTGGGCTGATGACTGGCCAGACCAAGGCTGCCAACTCTGAGCATAGAAGCTTGTTCAGTTCCCAACACACATAGGAGCCTTTTATATTCCTGGTAAATAAGCAGTGTGTGTCACATATTGTGTAACTCCATTACCCATTTGTTCTATAAGAAAAAGAGAAAAAGACAATAGCCAGAATACCACAAGCTGCCATCTTTGTAGGATAAAATAACTATATGGTGCAGCAGGATAACAAACCTTTTATACTCTCACAGGTTTTAAACCTGTTTTGCAGTAGGCAAGGTCCTCTGTGTATGGAAGAAGTATTTGGGTTTTGGTCCAGATTGACTCATTCTGCACCCAGAGTGATCTCTTACACTACACTGTACATTACAGCCCAGACATAGTGTACAGTCCCTTGCAGTGTGACTTATGGGAGGCAGCATTATTGCTCGATCCAGAGTCCATCCTGATTCCTCCCACTCAGCTGTTTAAAGGCAGTGCTGGGGAGAACATGTCACCCATAGGTTACACAGTACCCTCAGGAACACCAAATGGCTCCAGAAACCTGACTTCTGGGAGCAATCAGAGTATGAACCATTTCTGGGAGTGGGGTGACTAAGGATTTCCACAGGAGGACCAAGACAGGCTACTCTTCTCAAGGCCAAATGAAGCCAGAGTGGAGCCAGCTGAGCACCTTTTCCCCTCCTTTTTAGTAGTAAAGATGTCCAAGTTCTATTATATATATTACTGTAGCTCCTTTAGATTTAATTTAAGCTACATGACCTTGCATTTAAAAAGCCTGACCTTGTCTATAATCTAATCAGCTCAGTCAAGAGGAAGAGTTGGACAAGGATGAATGTGGGCCCAGGAGCCAGAAACTAGATTGTGTGCAATTGCATCTGTGGATTTATAGCAGAAATTTACAGCAGAAAGAGAGGACTTTTATCTTCTCAAGTGCCCAACAGGAGGGAAAGTTAATGGCTGCCACATTTATTGCATGAAATCTACAAAGAGCCATGGGGTTGTGTTATCAGATGGATGGAACAGGCACCTGTTGGTCACTGAATTGCTTGATACACAAGTGGAAGAAAGATCTTGCTAAAGCCGCTCTCCCTTGGTCAGTGGGACTGTGTTGTGATGAAAGTCATCAAGAAGAGCCTTGGAAAATGTGAGGGATGGCTTTGTACCCTCTGAGGCCACTCAAATTAAGTTTTCCCAAATGCAGTTTGCTGCTGCTGACCTTGCTCAAAACCTTTTTAGTTCCTTCAGCCCAGTTAGGATTGTCAGGCTGCACAGATCCCACCCTGAGCCATGCTCCTCCCTCTGCCTTATCAGTGTTATGCCCAAGCCTCACATCTGATCAGCAGCCAGGGCTTTGGTTTCTGTGCAGCAGAAATGATGCATTTGCCCTGCCATGGGCCACGAGAAGGTGCACATGCCTCTCATGATCTCAAATGGTAACTGCACTGCTGTTTGCTTTCTGTCCTGTTGTGCTAGGTGCTGTACAAATCACCCCCCAAAATCCCCAGATCCAATGCCAGGAATTGAAATGTAAAGCCAGATAGCAGGGTACACACATGGGTAGATGGAAGGATGCAAAGAAAGAACGAGGTGATCTTATTTATTTTAGCTTATTCCACATAGACAAAAAGATGTTTGGGTTTGTGTCTGAGCTGCATGAGGAGTTTGTATGTGCTGGCATAGGAGCCTCAAATCATTACATTTGCATTTCCAGCTCTGGGTAGTAACATTTTGAAGATAAAATTAAGCAAATGTTTTACTTGAAGTTACAAAACCCAAGTCTGTTCACAGAGGGCTTGGGGAAACCTTTACAAAAACAACATAACACAAGATTGAATCTAAACTGCTTGGCAGCCTGCCTCTAATGGCAACCAGGAGGCTTATTGTTGTGAATTAGTTATTTAGTAGAAGCTGAAAGTGTGATAAAATAATGACAAGAGGTATTTCTTATTTGTAGAAAGCCAAAGCTGATAGTTCTCAGAAAGAACATGCTGTACAATGCTAGAACAGAAGCTGCACCAGGAGAGATGCAAACATAAGAGCACGACCAAGGAGCAAAAGACATCTGATGGAGGACAAAGCAGAAAAGTGCCTGGAAGATTTGTGATGGTAAAAGATTTCTTTATTCTATTCCATAAAAATCTTTCCTGCTACCTTGTAAATGCATGAAAGAAAAGAAAAAAAAAACCCAAACAGACAACTGAAGAAAAGGACCAAGTAAAAGCCTTCCTTTGTTCTGGGCACACCGAGTGTGTGGCTTTGCTTGTGGACCCTGAGGGCATTGTTAGAGGGAGCCCTGTTCCTTGGGAAGGGAGCAAGCTGGAGAAATAATGAGCTAGAATGAAGGGGATGTTGGCACAATATTATGATTATTTGAGGAAATAATGTGATATGAAGATTAGCACATAGGATAATAGCTGTTGCACACAGCAATGTTTTATGGTCCATTCTGTGTTGCTTAACGCTATTACTCACTCTGTGTCAGGCACCATTAAAGGGAATTTTAAAGGGAGGCCCTTTGCCTTGCTCTAGTGTTGGTGGCTTTGGTGTATTGTTAAGCCTCACAGTCTATGTGTCTCTGTGCATAATGTAACACTTACTGGTTTGAACTGTAATTCAGTTTTATAATCTTTTACCACTGTGAGACATTATCCCTTATGGAATTCCCATAACCTCAAACTCTGTTTTCTCATAAAAACACACCAAAAGAGTTCTTCTCATGCTTTATAATTCAGAGTAGCCTATTGCCTCTCTGCAGAGGATGTGGACATCTCAGTATCACCATTCTGCCAGTTAAGAAGCTACATTTTCCTTTGATGTCTGAGGTAGGAAGGAAAGCACCCTTGGCTCAGCAGCAGCAGGAGGATCTCATGACATCAACCCTTCCATAGACCTATGGGATCCTGCACAACTGACACAACTGACTCCTGTTGCCCACTCTCCTCTGCAAGGACTTAAATGAGACCCAGGCTCAAAGTAGCTTCATGAGATGGCTCCAGTCTATCACAGAGACAAGATATGATGTGGCCAAACATGACTCTGGCCCTGTGCAATGCCAGGACAGAATTTGGTTAGAAACTTCTACTAATCCTTGCCATATAGGTATGAAGATCTTGCCAATATAGAGATGCTATTTTTAAATGAGACATAAAACCTGCCTTTTCTATTAAAAAAGAAATAAAAGAGCAAGGTGAGGCCTTTTCAGCTGCAGATGGGGCCCTCTGGGAAATCTTTCATCTTAAAATGGTACAAGTTTAAGTTACACAAATTAAACTAGTGGTTATTAGTGCCCTTCTGACATTCTTGGTGTAGGGTGATCTCCAGGAAGCATGGTGTCTCTGGTCCCACTCTAGACCTGCTGTGGGCCACATTCCTGAAGTGGGCATGGCCCCTGTGTGCAGCAGATCCACAGGAGGGTGAGAAGAAGGAGCAGGTCAGCACTAGTAACATGTGTAGGTCTCCACACCAGGAGCCTTGGACCGTCATATCATCTGAGGTGTGGTCTGAAGCCCCACACCGTGACCTCTCTGTTGGGGAATCCTGCATTGCAGACCCAGGCTTGGCTACCACAGTGCCTGAGCTCAGCCCTGGAAGAAATGCTCCTGGGGCTGTAGGAAATTTCAGGGTTGAATCAGTCCTCAAAACTGATCTGCTTTAACTGCAAAATGACTGATCAGCCTCTGTGCAGCTATTCCCTGGTTCAAGTCCAGCTGCAGTTGCACATGCTTGAGTGTGAGTGAAGTGGGGATTTACCTCTGCTGCCCCAAACTTCCTGAAAACTACAGGTTAGGTTTCATATTGATTTTGTAAGCTAAGGTCCAAGGGATGAGCATGCAAGACTTGCTTTTCCTGTCAGAGCAGGGTGGGCTGTGGGCTGTCAGGGCTCACTTGGGCCCAGGTTCAAGAGGAACTGTCCTTTCCTGCAGATCAGTGGCATTGATGGCCTCCAGCATTCCAAGGCAATGGTGACAAACATGCACTTTGTGAAAGGTTGTCCATGGGGAACTTTGCAGTTCTCAGCATGCAGCTGTTTCCTCCCACTTCCCAAAGGACAAGGTGTGGGTAATCCCATTTTCTGCCATCCTTATTTCCACCTTCAGATCCATGCTCCCAGGAAAGAATTTCTTGAGCACATCAAATTTTAGTAGTCTTAAAAAAAAAAAGTAAGGAGAAGAGGGGTTTATATTTGTGAGTGTCACCAACAGGCATCACAAGGCTTGATGGGGCCCTGGGTAAGCTGATCTAGTGGATGGTGTCCCTGCCAGGCAGGGGGGTTGGAATGGGATGAGGTCCCTTCCAGCTCTGATAATCCTATGATCCTGTGTGAATTCCCTGTTTACTTCTCTCCTGAGGCTCCATATTCCCAGTCTTCATCTCACAGCTGGTGAGGGTCTGGTGGGGACAGGGACAAGTACAAGTCTCAGCACCTTGAGAAGCAGCAGTGGGTCCCAGCTCACCCCATGGCTCCCTGCACTGCTGAAAGAGAGCCTGACACTCCAGCTGGGTCTGCACAGGGAGCAAGGGCAGAAACAGAGTTTTATTTGTTTGGGAAGCACTCAAACACCATGGAGATGAAGGCCACCTAAGCACCTAGGTAAACAGAAAAGACTTTGCTAACAGCAAGCAGTAATGCCTTGTGAGTCACTCTGCTGCCCTGCAGTGTTGTTATCACTTTTGCATTGTGCAATCAAAAGCTAAGAGGTTGGCAATAAAAGTAAGGAGCAATGAGATGAATCAATCTCTGCCTGGTTACCCAGAAGGCAGCCATTCTTTACAGATGCTCAATGAAAAGCAGAGCCTTGCTTTCAAAGTGAAATTCCAGATTATCCAATTTCTTCAAGCTTTGAGGAGGCTCAGGTCTTGACTGAGATGCTTCAGTATGGACCTCTTTCTAATTAAAACTATACCCACTCTTTAACTAAACAGTCTCTCCTGTTTCTTCATGCCAATATGCCTCTAAGGGTTAATGAGTCACAGGAAGAGATCACCTAATTCATTCACCAATGCAGTACAAGTAGCCTGGGACTGCTGTAGGCCAGCAGCTCCTCTCCTCCACATAATGAGCTGTAATTCAATATATGTAAGCAGCCATAGATGATGTTCTTCCTTTATCTGACTCTGAAAAGATATAATGTAAGGTATATGTAATATATATAATACCTTATATATAATGTAAGGATAAAAACATAACAAAACCCAGGCTGCCTCTTTCTCCATCCTTTTAAGTACTGACCCTAAGATGACCTTCATTTGGGAGAGTGTCTGCTCATATCCACTTGTCTTTCCAGATTTCTCCTCTGGGATTTCTTGAGCTGTGCTTCAAATTCAGGTATTCAGCTTTGGTGAAGGTAAACATACAAACAACAGGAGCAAACTTCAGCCTCAAGCTTTGGAGATCCAGCCACCATTTATTGCAACACATGCCATTTTCAGTAAAGAGAAGCCAATCCCAAATGTCTGGGTCAAAAATCTGGAAGACCTCATTTGTATCCAATCTTCACAGTTCAGTCCTGCTCTTGTACAGGCTAGCTCTTGCTGTTATTGCACTTAGAGAGATCCAGCTCTGAATCCAGGCCTAAGGTCTGTGGTTTGGACCTGTCTGACATTATTAGACATATCCTCATCATGTCCCTGATTCTGGTTAGTCACTCCCATTTGGAGAATGGATTTCTCATATCGATCTCCATCTCTAACCCCAGTTTGTAATGACTCTACCCCAGCAATGGCTCCAGCTGAAATTATTGCTGCTCTCTTCTAAAAATCCTCTTCTCCATGAGCCATCCAAAGTTCTCTTTAGCAGGGCAACTCTGGAGGTGGGCTAGAAAAAAGGTGGTTCTCCCCTCTGTTTCTCTACCTCGAGTCACTCCATCGTTATGGGCAGAGATTTTATTCTCTCTCTATCCATCCAGGGTCCCACTATTTCATTCCTTTTTATCATCTCCATTCAGCCAGGGTCCCAGTGTTTCCTTCCATTTTACCCATGTTTTTTCAGTTCACCTCTGTGAGGATTCTCCATTTGCTGCTCCACATCTCTCTGCTGCACAAGAGCTCACTTCTTTCCTCCTGTTCCTCTAACTACCAGTGGTTAGCTGAAGAGTGGGTTGGGGAGCAGGCATTTTTCCTTTCTTTATCTGTCTTTTGGAGTTGAAAAATATATGAGAAATATTCAGCCAGCCACAGAACTCTCTGCAGACTGGTGAAATTACATATTGGATGTGAAATGAATCTCAGTTCATGAAGGAAAGGTTTTATGTGTCCATTAAAAACACAGAGGTTCCTCCAGCAAAGCTTGGTATCACTGGCTTCTTTATCAGCAGATAGAAAACACATGTGGCTTTCTCTTGGCAGGAAGTCATAAGATCCAGGGGTTTTGTCTGTAGTAGTTGAAAGAGCAGCACTTCTTTGTGTTTACAGCTCCCTAATACAACCTATAACTGGCTCCAGGACCCTAACCCAGCAAGTGGGTGAGGGGAGGTCATTACTTGTCACAGAGCACTCAATGAATCCTTTCAGCAGAGAGAAAAAACCAGAAGACACCTCAGCAAAATCTGCCTTGGCTTCTTGTAAGTTTGGAGGAACAACCATAACATCCTTCAGTTTTTATTTTGGTGTTTGCTAACCATTTCTTTTTTAAATTAAAATCAACAGTAAAGCATAGACAAGCTCCCAGAAATAGGGCTTTTAAGATAATGGGAGAGGGTTGCAAGAAGAAAGCCATTCACAAAGAGGTTGTCTTTGACATCAGGTAGACAAAATTAACTACACCAGAGAGACCACGTGGTTCAGTGAGGGGACAGTTGAATTTTTTTGCCTTTCATTGCACCCTGTCAGACACTATTGAAAGTCACTGGAACTCATTTTGTCTACCTTTGGCTATTTAAAAATTAGCAGCCTGGCCTAAGATTTCAAAGACTTTTAGGTTCCCACCCTGGGCAATGGAGAAAGTCACCTTGAAAGGACAATGCAGCCTAGATGTCTCAGAGCCTAACTGAGCTGCTCTCTGAAGGTAAGCACAAATTGTCCATATAGGAACCCAAAGTTACAATTCTAGCCTTGATCTTAGCTTTTACATGGCTTAGATTTAGTGCAATAAATCCTAGTCATATTGCCCAGGCCTGCAGTGACCAAAAGCTTCTGCTGCCTTATGGCAGATGTGGTGGCTTTGAATTGCAAGCATTGCAGTGGAACATATTATAAATTCCTTCTTTGCTGCTGGTCCTGTCCAAGCTGCATGGACACCAAAGCAACCCTTTTGCTGTGGAAAGGACAGTTTGGTACAGGGATTATAGGTGCAAACCAGGGTACACCAGCCAGGCAGTGATCAGGATCAGTTACTTGATGTGGACCTTCAAAATAGGGCAGGCATGGCCAAAGTGTCTGCACAGTTCAGTGGTGTCCACATAGTGGAAAAATGATGGGATAATTTAAAACACCTACTCCAAAAGCTGCCAGATCTCTCTACTTTGTCCCACCCCTGAAGAAAGGGAGATGTTCTAGTCTGGTGGATTTTATAAGGCTTGTTTGCAGCTTGGATGCCATAAACAGTCTGATAGCTCCTCCATAAACACAGGCACAAAGTGCTCGTGGGAGAGCTATGAACTGTGCAGTGGTTCCACAGGGGTTGGTTGGGTTTGAAGCCTAAACCATTGCCATGATCTCTTATACACCATTACACAGCCTGCCTTGATGAGGTCCCCTGGGCAATATGTGAGACTTATGGGGGAGGGACAGGTATAGACCTCTACAAACAAAACAAGACAAAATATTTCCTCCTGAAGATGTGAAGAAGTCTGTGCCCTGGACACTTCAGCCCTTTGACAAAGATCCACCCCCAGTTTTGGTCTCCCATCTCACAGTAGGCTGGACAGGATGCTCATGGAGTCATTGTTCCTCCCTCAGCCAGCCACGCCTCAGCCCTGGCAGAGAGTCCTGCACCCAGGCAGCTAGCTTGGGTCACTTGCAGCTGGTTGGGTCCAGCAGAGGAGGGGGAGGTTAAGGATCTGCATTGGAGCCAAGGGAAGCATCACCTGCAGGGACCCAAGTTGCAGCAAGCATGCTACTCAGCTGCAGCCTTCCACCTCAGTCCCATCACTAGAGCATACTCAAACACTCCTGCCTGTGTCCCATAAGCTGAAGACACAAATGTATCCCCCTTTGCATGGCCTTGCATGATGCCATTTCTTTGAATGTAGAAGCCATTTGAGAAGCATTCTGAACAAACATCATAGCTGGCATTGTCATCCCAGGTACTAAAGAGAAGACAACTTCTGACAGGAAGACACCACCAGCTCTTCCCATATTACAATTTCTCAGGGGTATGTTCACCTTTGTGTCAGGTGGGCTGAAGGAGAGCCCTTTTGTTGGCCAATAGGGCATTGGCAGCCAATATGCACAGCCTCAGGCACCTATGAGGCTGGTCACTGTATGCCTTTGCAGCTGCCCTTCTCTGGCACAAAGCCTAAACCCTCCTCCATGAACAGCTTTTTTCAAGAAAACTGGAAGAAAAGGACCAGAGAGAAGCAGCAAATAACAACAGAGGCTGTAGAGAGACAAACCCACTAACCACCATGAGTAGATAAAAGGAGATGCTTTCTTCATGGTGCCAACTGAGTAAATAGCTCCACTGTCACTGGGGTATTGTTTGTGTAAGCCCTTGGAGTGAATACTGTTTCAAATCTGCTTGTTTTCACATGCAACCACACTTCCTGCTGCTGCTCTCAGCACTGCAGCACACAGGCCTGCCAGCAATCCCATTTCAAAAATGGTAAGTTCTCCCAAACTGTGTTTTTCCCCCTTGGGCTCAGGGTCAGCAGGGCAGGAGAGAGTTATCTGCAAAGACCTGACCAGCTTGGCCACCATCCTGCATCACCATGCAGCTGAAACAAGCCAACAAGGAGCCAGATGCTTGGCCATGCCTGTGGGGAGGTGGTGCAGGGGAGGTTCTTGTCCCCTGGCAGTGGAAAAGCCATCCTGGAACAGTTGGCCATGCCACCCTTTGCTGCTTGGTGCTGCCCTGGAGCAGCAGTCTGTTGGTCAGAGGACAACTCAGTGCCACTGAGGGGGTTCTGCTCCAGCTTGGGGTGTCCTCTGTTCTTTCAAGGGATGCCTCCTCTGCCTGCAATCCCTCCTATAGAAAAGGGGACCCCATCCATGATGTATCTAGTCCATTCCTGTAACACACCTGCTCCATACTACAGGGCTCAGTGAAAATCCCTCATGTTGAGCTTTGATTTCACAGCAAAGATCGAAGCCTTAGCTGCAGATGCACAAATCTGAATGGAAGGCTCTGACACAAACAGCAGTGAAGCTTTTTTCTCAGTCTCTCTGATGTCAGTAAAAGAGACACTTAGGAAGCATTCACACCAATTTGGTAAAGGATCTTTTGAACTGTATGTTGTTAAACTAAGCAGACACCTCGTGAAACTGACTTAGTTTATATTAGCTTGCAGAGGATACAAAGACCTGTGTTACCACTGCCTGATAGAAACGGATCTTAGAAAGACACAATGTTTAAACAAAGTAGCTAAATGTTAAAAAAAGGAGAAGAAAACAACCACCCACAACAAGAAGCAAACCATTGTACATTTTTTGTGGAGGTGAAATGAAGAGATATTAAGGTGACACATCAGTACTTGTCCCATTAAATTAACACAGGGATAATAGGAGATCAGGAGATATATGTTGCCATTGATTTCAGACTAGGGGATAGCAGTCACCTCCTGCAAGGAGAGGTGGGATTTACAGGTTGCATGAAAGTGAATTAAGGACATCATGCAAAAAAATGGGGAGTATCCATCCCCTTCCATCTCCCCCCAGAAGGACACAACCCTGGCCTGCATTGGCATGGGAACTCTAGCAGCAGCACACTCCCCAGGTCTGGGAATATAGAACAAGTACTTCACCCTTGTGGGGCAGCAGCTGCTCCCTGGGTGCCCTGCCCAGGATATACATGTCCTCCAAGGGTGGGGATGGACCCAAGGCAACCATCACAGTGGGTAGCTTATGTGGTATCCTTTAAGGCAGAAGTTCTCCTGGTGCTGTCTTTTGGAAATTGTGTGTGCTCTGCAATACCCCACGTCATACTATCTGTAATAGCTGGCATCCTGCTCCCAAAGGAGACATCTTTCCTGCCATGTCTGAGTGACCTTGGAGTGGGTTCCTAATTGGATCCATGCATGCTCTCCCTCAAGGCACTCTGACACTCCTCAAACCCATTCACTCGCCTCGTGGATCATTACAACCCTTTGCTACTGACAGTGCTACTCCCAGAAGGTTTCTTTGATGTCTGCTTGGATACAAGTCCTAAATTATTTTAGAAATAAACATCTGGATGGAATTAAAAATAAATCTCATCAAAATAAATCCTGTTTGCAGGCACGAAACTGCTTTTGAGCAAAACTAGAGGTGGACAAAAAACCCCTTCCCCAGTCTCTGTTTTCCATTTAGTGCTCAGTTACAAGCTCAGAAGTGTTAGGTTTGTCCTCTGTGCAGACACATTGAGAAGGCTTAGGGCTATGTGCCATGGCTTGACTGCTGCAAGCAACAGATCCCAGCCCTTTTCTCCATCTGATCCACAGTAAACAATGTAGGATGCTTTTATGGGTTGGAGATGGGCTCCTGAGCCTCCCCTTGTTTGCAGTGGCAGTAATCAGGTCCAGGTCTGGACCTTCCTACCCTTCATTGACTAGACTGATGCAATCTCATGCACTCGGGGTGAGATCCATGCTGTTGTCTCCCTCCATGCTGTCTCTCTCAGAGGGGCTGTTTCTCTTGCATTTGCAGTGCAAGGCCAGATCCTCTCTCTTGCTCTGAGGCTCCATATGCTCTGCAGCTGGTTGGCAGATGACAAGTGGCATCTGGTGTGTGGGCTTTCAGAGGAAAAAAAAAAGTAGCTGATAGGGACAAGCTACATCAAGGAGCATTAGGCTTGAAAGGAGCCCTAAGAGGAGGCCATTCCTTGGCCAAGTACTGTCTCCATCAGACCCAACAGGCTGAATATGTCCTTCAGCCCATGACAGGTCCTAGCACTATCTTCTGCACTGGAAAAGAGTTTTCTTCAAGAGTTTATGCAGTCTCTGTGGAGTTGTTGTGATAAGATGCCCAAGACATAAATCCCTTCTGAAGGCATATGGTCCTCATAAGCACTGTTAGATCCAGAGAGCTGCCTGGCAAAGGAAAGGGAAAGTGGAGATTGGTGGGAACACAACTTTTTATATCTCTGGTGGTCTCTGCCTCACCTCTGAATGTGTCAAATCCAGGCTTGCAGGTAAAACAATGGGTGTTTCCTTGACAAAGGCTTCCTGCCTCCATCCCAGCTCCACACACCTCCTCTCCAATGCCTGCTCCCTTGGGAGACCAGCCACCATCAATGCTGCTGCTCCACTTGCATGGTAGAAGTATGCTGAACTGCTCCAAAGACAGCTATCCTGTTTACTTGCACTCTGCATCTCACATACCCAGGCCTACCTTCCTCCTGACAGTGTTTGTTGTCCCTCCTCTGTTATTTTAGCCTGGAAAGAAGGAGATCAAGCATTATCCATTTACTACATTTTCTACAGAGTATCAGCATTCCTTGGGCTTTCCTCAGGGACTCATTATTCCAGAACACTGTAGCTCTTTCAGTCTGTTTCTGCAAATCCTCTTGGAAGAGTGTCTGAGTTAACAGTGTTGTCAATATCAGGTTTTCAGGAATAATGAGCCAGGCCTCCAAAGTCATGAGATTAGCTTTAAAATAGAGAGTGTTTTAGGTTTTTTGTTAGAAAAAAAAAAAAAAAAGATTTAAAATCTGGCATTCATTTTATTTACTTTTTGTTTCTAAATCTCTGGCATATGCTCAAGTCACACTTTCAAGCTTTTCCCCCATAACTGTTAAAAACAGAAGCTAACACTCCCAGCAGCTGTTTCCCCAGACTCAGGGAGATGGGGTTTGTGAAGCTGGAATTCAGGGACAATCATGCTAGAACTGTAAGAGCTAGGACCACTGAGTTAGGCATGGTAAAAAACTAGCAGTATCATGCTTTTGACTTCTGTTTGCATTTAAACCTCTCCCATCTGTGGGCTCAATCCACCTCTGAATATTACCAAACTCATCTTAACAGGCCTAACCCTCTTATT
Source organism: Galbula dea (assembly GCA_013399015.1). NCBI lineage: Eukaryota > Metazoa > Chordata > Aves > Piciformes > Galbulidae > Galbula > Galbula dea. The sequence goes on from VWZX01005924.1 coordinate 292,804, forward strand.
AAGAGTCATCTCCTGGCCATATGCATTTTAATAAGTTTTATTTCTCTCTCTAAAGCCCATGGACAAGTGTCTGTTGCCTTGGGCTCTGCACAATGCTACTGGACAACTCAATTTAGGTGAAGCTAACAGTTAGACCCCTTCTAGCTGAAGGTGCCTCAATACAAGGTGGCTCTCTAAGTGCCCATTGTAGTTGGTGGAAATGAGAGTTCATGTCAGTGACCCACATACAGACAGCTGAGGTGTTCTGAGTAGCCACATCCTACCCCACCACCACAAGCTACTCCAGAAGGCAACATTATTCCATTAGGTCTCTACTGCAAAGTCATTTCCACTATTAAAGAAGAGCAGGTTTGTGGTCACCTGAGGAACTTGAGTGTCCATAAGTCCATGGGACCTGACAAGATGCATGCCAGAATCTTGAGGGAATTGGCTCATGTAGCTGCCAACACTTGGGTATCTCATCAGGTACTTGCAACCAGCATGTGGGCAGCAAACAGATTCCAAAGCCAAGACATAACTGAACTGGTGAATTCTGTAGAGCATGGAGAGCTACTCAGTTGACAAGATATAGGCATTAATTTGGGTTTCACTTACAAGTCTTTAATCTGGGTCAAACTTTGCTGTTACATGTGTGGTTAGTGCTTTAAATGGTATTCCCAAGGAAAGCAGAGCCAAACTAGCAGAGTTGTTTCTTGTCTGAGCTGCTCTTAGCAGGGTCATGTGAAGAGGAATGCCATGCCATGAGCCCCTGTTTATAAAGTCCCATTATTACTTCTGTGACCAAGGCCCCCCAGCCTGCAGCATTAACTCTTCCAGTTGCAAAATGCTTATGTTGGAATTTACCAGCCCAGCTAAATCTGTACCAGTAATGCTTGTGATCCCCTTCTTACATCTAATTATAGGTTTTTTGTCTCACCTTTACAATCATGTTTCTGGTGAGCTTAATTTTTGGGGAAGAACCACTCAGCCAGCTCTTGAAAATGCTTTTTTTTCCAACTCTTTTTGGCAGTTATTGGGACCAAATTCTTTCAAGAATCTTTTTGCAAGAAACCTGCTCAAGATCAGAGACAACAGACAAACAGAGAGGAGCATATTTATTGTTTTGACACCTACACTCAGTAAATCTCTTTATTCATGCACCCCATCTTGCCCCCATTGGGGGCACAACTATACTTTGTTGAAACAGAGCTGCTGTTGCTGTAACTGCTGCATTGCCAACAAGCTCTGCAGTAGCAGTGTTGGGTTTCTGGCTCACCAAATCTAACCCCTGCCTTCCCCCTGCTCTCAGGAGCAGCCATGTCACACAACACCTTTCAGAGACTGGACTAACTCCACCTGGAAAGCAGTTGTGTTTCTGAACTCAGTTCTCCTCCTGAAAGACTGTTCCAAAACTTCATGCTTCTGAGGAGAAACCTCATTTCCAGCTCTGTGATTACTTTATTCCCATCTGTTCTTATGCCAATGATCTCCTTTAAATCCAATAGATCTTTCTGCCCCCGTCCCATGGTTACCTCAAATGAATCTATTGAGAGCTTTTGTACTGTTAGCTGGGCTGTGTCAGGTTGGGGTTTGGATCTCATCTCATCCAAAAGAGTCTCCAGTCCCTTTTGCTTCCCAGCAGCCTTCTTCTACACCTCCATACACTTGGTTTCATTGTGCTGAACATGACTTGCCACAAGTCTACCCTATTCCTCAGATGATATGAATACCTCTTCCTTCCTACTGGAAGGAGCCTAGCAGTTACATCTCAGTCTTAACTTCTCTTGTTCATACCCTTGCTATGTTTATGACTTATTCCAGTTGATTAGCATACCTCTGTTTTTCTCCTACCATATGATTTTCAGCAGAAGCCTGCAAAGATCCTTCCTTTCTCTGAGTGTAGGAACCTGAACTCTATATAAACACATTGCTGGCTTTTTTGTTTCTGTTCTTGTGGTGATTTTTGGTTGTGCTGAATGATATTCATCTCTTGATCAAACCCCCTCTGACACTGTGACATCAGGGTATTTCATCAACACTTTCCTTCACTTTTTTTGGAGATTACTAATGAAATATTCAGCAAGAACAGTTGAAAGGCTCCTCTGTGAGGAACCCTTCTCATGACCTTCCTCCCTGCAGATATGGTGTCTTGCAGGACTACTCTCTGCCACCTCCTCTTTCATCAGCTCTCTCCCCACTTCATTATTCTTTGCCCAAACCCCATTTTTGCTACTTCAAATAATGAATTCCTTTTTGTCATCACACCAAATAATGGATCTACTGCAGATCCCTGTCTGGAAAGCTGTTGTATCAGAGGATACCCAGTTCATCTGACATGACTTTTACAAATCTTTGTGACTTTTAATCTACTTTCCAGCTGTGTCCCTTTTGTAAAATGATTTGTTCCCCAGTTTATTCTCCTGCCCAATATTCTATCTCTGGGAAACAAGCAGATTGCTCTTCCCTTTCTTACTTTGCTTTTCCCTCTTGGGTGTACACACTGCATTTGCTTTTCCTCCCAGCCTGACTAATTTAGAGGTGTCCCTTGCTCTGCCTCTGCAGTTTCATGGGCTGATCCTTCCTGCCTTTACATACAATGTACCACACATTTTGAGTACCTACCAGGTATTTAAAGCTTTTTTTCTAGCTATCAGATGTAATCACTTCTGTTCTCACATTCATGTGCTACCTTATTTTCTTCCTATCTTCAACATTACCCTTTTTGAAACTACAGTAAAGTCTTAATGTCATTATGTACTTTAACATTCCTTGCACACAGGTCCTTTCCTTTCAGTTGTCATTCCATCTGAAGAACTTGCCTCTTTGTTTGGACAACTTCTGCAAGGTTTACAGCAACTTTTTTCCTGCAATTTCCCCTTTATTCTTTCTCTCTGTAATACTGGGTTTTGGTGCTCCAGTGAACCATCTTGCACCTTTGATGTCAAGAAATCTCAGGCTTCCTTGGTGTTCAAGTCCTTGAGCTAACTCCACTGGTTCCCTTTGGAATTGATGGCCCCTTTTGAAATTGCAGATTTTTCTGTTCCCTTTATTTGTAGTTACTTTCACATCTAGTTCAACAAGGCCTATTCAGTTTTCACTCTATCCAAGGATATGTTTCTAGACTATGTTTTTTGTGATTATTTAGCAAGGAAAAGGCTAAAGCAGCATTGCCTTTAGTTGATTCAATCATCATGTCATGAAAAAAACACTGCTGGCTCTCACTGCAAGTAATACTTAGATGCCACTGTTAACTGGGAGTATTTGTTCTTCCATCTATATGTAAAATGTGAAAATTTCATGTAACACTACCTATCCCAGTACTATTTGCCTCTCTAATGGGTTCCAAAAATCTTTCTCTGTAACTGTAGTGCTACCAGACAATTGGAAACTGATTAATGTTACCAGTGGGAAATATTTCTTGTGTTCTGGTGGAAATGTAGATAGATGCTCAGACCATTTGATGGATTTCTAGACCATTTGAAATGAATAATAGACAAAATCCAGTATTAATTCTGCATGTCTATATTGTCAGGACAGAGGCTGTAGGGAAGAAATTCAGAAGGGCTGTGCTTGGGTGTGAGTGGATGCTAAATTAAAAGGACTCTGTGAGTTAGGCTGGTAGGCACCTACAGATGATGTCCCTTAGTGCTTTGACAATGTGAAACAACTGCTCTTTAGCATTATAGGTCCTCTGGACTGCTCTGGTGAGGCTTCTGTGAGACAGACCTGCAGTCCTGAGTCCTATTGCATGTAAAATGCTCCATCATTCAACTTGTTGAAGATATGAGAGGTTTGTAGCAGGCTGGGCATATGGAACCAAAACACAGCTTTAAATCAACTCAGCCTGCCTTTGGCTTGAGTGCATTGTCAGAGTCTCACTGAAATCAGGTCACAGAATATTACAATTAGGAAATGAATCCCCCTAACTGAAGATTTCTCCCCAAAAATGGCCACAGACCTCCCAGTGCCTGAAGGATCTGTTTACTTCCAACAGGAATCAGGCAGCCCATCACTGTCATGCCTTGGGAAATATCCACCTTAAGGCTTTGCTGGCTGAAACAGCAGTGATGGGTATGTTCTATCACCTTGTCAGCAGAGATGTCCCAGAAGCTTTTTCCCCTCAATTGCCTGTGCCTGTGTAGATGCTGCTGGGCTCAGTGCTGTGCCTCTTACCCTGTCCCTGCATCGTTGCCATCTGCCCTCACAAGTTCCCACTGCCCAGAAGATCCTGGCTGGAGGCAGAGATACAAAGTAAAGAAAATAGCTCTTGTGGATGATGACAGCTGCATCAGCCACAGCACAGTGACCCCCAGCACGTGGGCTGAGGCACACCATGCCCCCTGATTCAGGTGGAGCTTTGCTTCAGCCTCTCTTGTTGCCACCATTCCCTCCAGTGCTGAGGTCCTGCTGTTCCCTCTCCTCAGTTTTCAGTCTATGGCCCAGGATTAGACAATTTTAAAACCCCATGAACTGATAAACTTTGCAGGGCTGCTCCTTGCATTTCATAGGTTTGATGGAGTCATTTATTTTCCACTGAAATTACTGCACAGCACAGGACTGCAGAGACCAGAGCCCTCAGCCTCAAAGAGCATCAGATCCTTCATTCCAAAATGGGTTCTTTTGTGGCATTGAAATATACAACTGGATAAAAAAAGAACAAATGAATCCTAGTGTAATGAGTGAGTGAAGCACAAAATCAGCAAAAAGACAATACAGGCTTTTGATTTACATCAATGGGAAACACAGACAAAGTTGCAGGCAGTAGGCAGACCATAACTCATGCTGGAGTAAATAACACAGATATTGTTCTGACCTTGTGGGGAGCCTTGCTGCTTCAGTAAAAAAGTCTTATAGCTGCTGACCATTTGCTTCAGAAGGGAATATGATGTCTAGAAGGACATTTTTTAGAAGGAGTAGAGGGTAAATTCATATTATAGTCTTCTGCATTCTTAATGGTGTGAGCAGCATTAAAGAACCTGAAACAAAATTCTTGTTCCCTCTGCTTTGCAGCAAATGTGAGAGGAATGTTTTTCAGGAGTATTTGGTCACAGGCATGATTCCTCTTGTGTTGGAGGCTGTATGGAAAACGAGCTACTGCCTATCCTTAGAGGGTCAGTGCATGTGCCAAGACCTAGTGGAGGACTGAGACATGCAGAGGAACACAGAAAAAGTGACAGATCTTCTCAGCTGAATAACAGTGGCCATGGCACCATCAAAACCTTCAACACATTGGAGAAAATCCTCTCCCTTTCTGACATTCTCTCCCAGATGAGTTTAATTCTTTGGGACAGAGTGATTTCATGACAATCCTGGGCCCAACAGAGAGATTTTTGTATCCCTCAAAGATCTCACAAGAGTCCTCAGGCCCTGGGACTCCTTCACCCCTTTGCCACTGAGGATCATTAACCACCCAGCCCAGCAGCCACTCTACTTTGGATTTAGATGAGTGGTAAATCAGATGTCTCAAGATCTTATTCTCTTCTCAGTTACCACCCTTGGGCTGTATTGCCTGGGAGGCATTTAAGTTTTTCCTGTCACTTCACCACCATAGACTTGAAGTGCTTCTTGGAAGCTCAGGTTATTGAGAAAACCAAGGGCAGCTTGGCAATCAGATTAAAACAATCCTGATGTTTCCAAAATGAAACCATTAGGATTTTTATCAGAATATTCTGGTTTTCAGGCACTGGCTTTTTAAGGAAAAAAACCCAACAATTTTTAAGGAGGAACTTTCTATGAAAGCCTCTCTTTAGCTGAAAACCTGAATTTTCTTTGGAAAATACATGTGATTAAAAAAGGAGGTGACATCCCATTATAAACCCTTAGTCCACAATGTACTTCCTGCAAGGGGAGGTGCTGCATGGGGCAAGTCTGTTGAGCTGGCAGGCAGAGGTGGCATGAGACAGCATGAAGTGATGGGAAGGGCAGAGACATGGACAAAGCAGTTGTGTCACTTATGAAAGAAGCTCTATCCCCACCCCAGCCATCAGCTGTTGGGGTCCAGGGAGATATGGATGGGATCTCTGCTCACACTTACTATTTTTATCTCATTTTGCAGCATGGAACATGGTGCCTGAGGAAGTCCCAGGTAGCAGAGTTGAAAGGACAAGGAGGACTAAGGGAGCAGAAGTCAGAGGGATGGAATGGGGTGTTAAAAAATCAGGAAGGAAGTTAGGGGATGGGGAAACAACAGCCACCAAGTGGAAAACCACAGAAATGGCCCTATTAAATCTCAGGAATCTTTTGGGCCCTGCACAGTGCCTGCTTTTTAACCTAAACCCTTGCTCCTGGTGCAGCATCACACAGCAGTGTAAGCTCCTTAGACGTAAGCTCTTTGGTGGAGTGAGGTCCAGTGCTGTGGTGCCTCTCCCCAGGGAGCCTGGCCCCAGGCACTGTGGTGGGAGCAGACCTCCACGTGGCCACGAGCTATTTTAGGGTTTGTTTTGTAAAAGCAACAGTTTGTTGGTATTAGTGTGTTGTGCTCCACAAGGACATGAAGGCAGCTGGAAGTGTGAGAGGTGCTGTCAGAGAGAGAAGCCTGTGCCTCATGCTGGCAGAGACCTGAGCTCGAAGCCCAGCACTGAGCTTCCACCACCCCTGGGCAAGTCTGCACCATTTACTGTTTCAAACAAGCAAAGTCAAAGCCTTTCATGCAAATATGAAGATTATGCTTCATGGATCTCCCCAAAACAAGTAGAGACACTGTGTCCCAAACAAGAGCACAACAAGAAGCACATTATAATGCCTAATCTTATTTCTTTTTGGTTTTGGTTTTTTTTTTTTGTGGGCTGTTTCCCCATCACCTTCAGTTGAACTCCCCCTCCATTTGCAGGCTGGGAGATCTGGCTAATCAGTAATGTTTGCAAGTCTTTCTTAGCTCTCAACAAATGCTGCTTCTTTGCTGTGTTTGTCAGCAGTGGCAGAGCAATTATTGCTGAGATCTAAGATGTTGATTGCCTGTTTTGTGGAGGAGGGGGGTGGGGAGTCAGGGAGATAATGTAATAATGAAATCCATTGTCACAAACAACTTCATAGGAGCATTTAGATGTTTTTCTCCTTTTTCTGACCTATTTGGTCCTCACATGTCTGGCTGTGCTGAGAGGGCTGTTGATCCTGTGGGAAGGTAACACAAGGGTGGTGAACAGATGACTCTCCAGATCTGGTGAGTGGGATAAACCTTGCCTAGTCACAGGAAAAGGACATAAAAATGTATTCTATTTAGTGCTAGTGTGCATGAAATGCTTTCAGTGGTAAACCCAAACTCTGCCTGCCATCCTCCCACAGGCTGACCTGGGCATTCCTGCAGTGGCAGTGAGAGAATTTTTATGTAGCAGCAGCTAATTTCACAGACAAGCTATAGGGTGAGAGAAGGAAAGTATTTGGCCTTCCATCCTCATACAGAGGCCAAGATGATCCAAAGTCCCCTGGTTTCAGTGTGCTGTTGTGTCATTCCTGCAACACCCACTCCAACTGCAGCAGCAGGTACCTTCCTAGTGCAGTGCCAGATTTCCATCTGCTTGAACAGAATGAACTTCTTTTTGTGCTGAATCTCATCACTTCTGCTCCTATTATTTCCAGATCGTTTTTATTTTAGGTACTTCTCTTGTTCTGTCCTTACTTCCCTAGTGTGTCACACTTCTTACTTCATGTTTACTCTGCTTTGTATTTTTAGCCTGGTTTCCTAAGGAAATGATGCAGAAGCCATCATGCTGCCTGTGGCTCTATGTCCTATTCCTCCCCAAACACCAAAAAACCCAAGAATATTGGCCCACCCTAACTACATCTGATGGGGGAGGAAAGATTTCCAAGATGTTCAGCAGACAGGGTCCCTGGGCTGCTGGAGGAGAGTGCAGTGCCCTTCACCATCTCTCTCTGCTTCCCTGTCAAAGCTGTGGCTGAAGGAGGAGAAAGAGGGGAGAAGACCTTCTCCTTGGACCTGGATCTACCAGTGATAGTGAGGACCAGCTGTAGGTGCCTTCTAGTTGCCCACTGGAGTGGTCTGGGTTTGAGGCACCTCAGCATCCCCACCCCACTGGCCTCAGCAGAAAGATGAAACAGGAGCATGAAGAAAGGGAAGGGAACATTCAGGAAGGAATACTTGCAGGGCTGGAGTGGTGGCAGCCACTGTTTTCCTGGGGGTGGCCAGTGGGTGGAGGAGCAGAAAGGAACAAACAAGGCTTCAGATGAGTTCATCTCCTCTCAAATCACGCTCATTGAAGCACATCTGTGTTTCTAGGGCTGCACACAGTGAAAACTGCCTTAGTCAGCTCTTGTTTTCGGTTTTGTGCCTTGGCTGTTTGTATAGTTCCTTTCCCCCCCCGCCCCTCCCCTTCAAATCAGATTCTCTGGTATAGAAGGGCTCAGTTCAGCCAGAGCTTTATCCAGAAAGCTGCTCCCAACACTTCCTAATCTCATAAACAAGAAAGAAATGACTTAATACCCCAGAACAGAAACTGTTTTGTTCAAGGGCAGCAGTTGTGCTCTCAGAAAGACACCTTGCCCACGTGGCTGCCTGTCGAGAGGCTGCAGACAGCTGCCAGCAGAATGATGATTTCTGATGTAAGGAAATTATATTTTGTTGTGAAATAGTGGGCAGCAGTAATTACTGTATCTGTGGAGTACCATGGGATGCCCAGACAGCATCTGTCAGGGAGCTGATTAAATCACTGAGGTGTAATTGAAGGGTTTGATTGCATTCTACCTCCAGCCACCAGCACCTGCAGGGTTTGTGTTGTCAGTTGGTTTAAAGGCTGGTACAGCTCCTATGGTCCAGCAGCCCAGGGTGATGCTGCCCACAGGTTATTGCAGGCCTGACTGTAGCAATCTGCATCTTGCCAGCCTGGAGATGCCCAGGCTGAGGGACACTTCATTGCCCACACACCACAGCTCCAGGTTTCATGGTAAGACTGGTAATAGTAGATGCTGATCTCAAGGGCATGGCAAGAAGAGCCAGGTGTATGCATGAGGAGCTCAGGTCTTACTTACCAAGCCCTGTAGTTTCCAATTTGTTGAGGAGAGCTCCAAAATATCCTGCATTATAAAAGCTCAAAGTCCCAAGAGCAAACACAGGAATGATATTTTCCTCATTAAGTTATGTATTTTTATCTCCAGAGCTTTCAGCTGATCATACATGTTTTAGAAGTAGTTCACTTACAATAGGAATGTTAATGCTTCTCCAGCAATTAACAATGCAATGCTTCACAATTAACAGCACCAGCCCAGTGCTGCCTTCACTAAACTGAAGTCACTCAGGCTACACCCCAAAGCTAATGAGGTACCAAATTCCTACAGTAATCAATTTTCCCTCTGATTTCTCTATGCCATCAGGGAAGATTTTTGCCCTTGATGATGGCCCTCAGGTGTCCTGGAGGTACTGTTCATGATAGCAACCAGGGAAAGGAGAACTCCTTCAGCAGAGCAGGAGCTGCAGAGCACAAAGCAGGAACATTGCCCCACAGACTTTTCATTAACATCCAAAAAACAAATGTTGACTTAGTCATGTTTGTGAGCTTTTCTTTTTACCCTCTCCAAACATCCCAGCTGTACAGCAGAGTGAGTGTGAATACTTAAGGGAAATTATCTCTAGCCTCCTAGATAAGATGTATACTGGTGTTACTATGGTATTCTGGTATTACTATTATGTTCCTCAGTGCAGAGTGAGGCTGTGATCCCTCCAGAATTTTCTTCTCTGGACTAAATAAACTCAACAACAGCATTTTGGGGGTGATCTTGAGGGACATTTTCATGCAGTGATATAGCTCAGCCTGGGGACAAGGAAGCCCAGGGTAATATTTCCAACAAGCTCTTGTAGAAGACAACAAAATAATTGTTCTGTAGAGGAGGAAAAAAGTCCTTTTTTTTTTGGCCACTGAGATGAAAGGTCACATGCAGGACATTTTAATGCTTGGTAACTGCTCATGTATATTCTACACTAACAGGAATAAATGCAGTGGAATCTTCCAAAAAACAAAAGGAAGAAGGAGAAGGAGAAGAAGGAGAAGGAGAAGGAGGAGAAAAGGGAAAGGGAAAGGAAAAGGAAAAGGGAAAGGAAAAAAGAAGAAAAAGCAGTTGTTTGTTACCTTTTGCAGGGGAACTGTGAAGCTAAGGAACAATCAAATCCAACAGGAATATTCTTCTAGGACACTGATTATAAATCATATAACCACAGAATCATAGAATGGTTTGAGTTGGAAAAGACCTTTAAGGATCTTCCTGCCATGGGCAGGGACAGCTTGCACCAGAGCTCAAATGCCCACCCTGTCTGACCTTGAACACTTCCAGTAATGGAACATCCACAAATGACATACTTACTATCAGTAACAGAGTGACTTGATGGTCAACCAGGCCATGCTGCCAGCATGGTGAGAATTAGAAGAAAACCAGTAAATATAATATTGTTGAGGGAAAGGGAGAGCTCTCTACAACATGGATTTTAGTATTACCAGTAATAAGAGTTGTCTGGTGGGATGCTTTTGAGATAGGGTAGAGGAGCTCAGATAAGAAGAAAATGACTAAAGACCAATTGAAAGAAAGTGAAGCAGAGAAAATATCTTTTCCTTCAGCCCAAGGGGATTATCCAGCTCCCAGACACACAGTGCATTAGCCTGGTTCTCAATAAGAGGGGCTTTCTTGGAGAGAGATGGAGAGAAACTTCTCTGAGCTCCTGTCTAAAAATGAAAAGGAAATCATTTAAAGGAAAAAAATGGAGATAACTTTGTCTGTGAATGCACAGATGTGGGTCTTGGTTACAATATGAGCTTGGCAGCAGCTTCACTCACTGAGTCAGTGAACTTCCCTTGGCTCTGGCAAGTGTTCTCCATGCCTAAGGACAGGTGGCACTGACCCAGACTGTTAAATCCCTGGGAAGTGGCCCTGCCAGGCCTATCACAAGCACACCTTATGTCTCATGTGTTTCTCTTCTCAGCACCAATGCCTTGACCCAGGGAGGGAAAGGACTTATTGCACTTACAGCACCAAAGGGGTTCCCTCCCAGCTGTGCTTTTCTGGGAGCCCAGGGGCTCCAAGACCAGTCTGCCAAATGTACTGGCCTTAGAATGCTGTGCAGGACTTGGGAAGCAGGACTTGGTATGCTGTACCAGTCTGCTTATTTGGAGAAGGATGGGAGTCTCCAGTATGACCAGAGGATGAGTTGGCCACTGTCCCACATGCACTGGGGATGAAGCAATGGCAGAGTCTGCCATAGTGCCTGCATCAGCCTCTTTGGAGACTCAGTTTGGGCCAGAAGTCCCTAGTGCAGCCTGTGAACCCTGCCTGGAGCAGATGAAACCACGAGCAGATTGTTTGTGGATCAGGGCCCTCCTTCCCACACAGACATATGCTGGAGGAGAAAAACAAGCTGCCTCTCTCCAAATCTTTGTACAGCCTCTGGATCTCTTGCCATTGGGCTGTCTTATGAAAGCCAAGATCTTAAAGGTGATCTCTGCTGTTCCCTCCATCAGATGGCTTTACTCCAAGTGCAGAAGAGACTGTAGTTTTGCAAAGGGGCATTGGGTGGCTGCTACTGAGCTGAGGAGCAGAGTGAGTGGAAAAAGCAAGGGGTGTAGAAGGTGAGTTACACAGACAGAAGGAGTTTTTAGCAGAGAAAAGGTGCAGAAGTGAGCTCACAGCAGCTAACAGAGCTTTGCAAGTCAAACTCCTCTGGATGGGGAGGGGGAGAGCATCTCCTCCATGGGGTCATCACACCCTCACCCACTTCTTCAGGGTTTCACATTCCCATGCCATGGAAGGAGCAAAATATTGAAACATTTAATTTTTTTCTGTCCTGTATAACAGCTGGGTATGCCACATGATGGGTAACAGAATTTTCACTGTCCTGTAGTTCCTTCCAGGCAAGACTTCTGTCTCCAAACAAACAAACAAGAAACCAAACCCCAACAGTAAGAAAATCTGTCTGAAAAGTTGTATTGTATTCCAACTTCATCCCTACCACCTACCACCATAAAGCTGGAGTGGAGAGTGCACACAAGGCAGGGAGAAGTCCTGGGAAAAGTGCAAAAGCAAAAAGAAATGAGTCCATTGCTCCCCCTGCCCTAGGTCATCAGGTATCTTAGAGTTGGAGCCAGCAGGAGACTTGTGTTGGACAGACCTTTCCAACACCCAACAGACCATGGTTTTGCCCAGTGCTTGACTGTCTTTGGAGATTTACTCAGCTCCTTTTTCAAGCCAATTGCCACCATTCATTCCTGGGAGTAGTATTGTGCCTGGAGAAGAGCAAGATATGAAGCACAGAGGGGCTGAAAGACCCTAGAAGGCACAGAACTTAGCTCTCCCAAATCCAAGGTTAGCACTTGCCCCATCAAACTCTCCTCCCTGTCTTGGATTTCTTCAAGAAGTACTTTAAATTCTCTCTAAGTTCTTGCCCAGCCCCACAACTGGAGAAAACCCTGGAGAAATGGTAACTGAGCAGCAATTCCAGCCAGCCTGACCTCAGTCCTTCTCCAGGCCAGCTCATCTGCTTCTGGAGGGGCTGCCAGCTGGCTAACACCAGGCTCCCTAACACGAGCTGGCACAACCCAAGGGGTGAATCAGCCTGCTGAGGAGCTCACAGGGAGGATAAACAGCTCTGGGGCTGGAGAAAACGAAATAGCTGGAAATTAGTGGCAAAAGAATTGCAGGAGAAAAGTCTTGCAGCTCTACTGTACATCTGCTAAGCCTCAGACATGTACTGCTGTGATCACTGCAAATACTCTGGATGATAATAATGTGGTTGTGGCTGTTACAGGCCAGATAAATGGAGCAGAAAATACCTAGCTTGTTTCAAAAGGGTATTTTAACAGAGCTAAGGGACTGTCAGAGGAGGACAGGATGGACCAAAGACCAAGTCCTTCTCCATCACTGGTTATGTCTGAGTAGCATTCTGGGCAAGACAAAAGGGTGCAAGACCTCTGAAACATACAGAAGCAGCAAAGCTGTTCCTTGTTCTCAGGCAATTGGAGGTCAGGGGCTTGAACCAAACCAATTTCTAATTTTCAGTAGGTTTTTGTTGTCTTTACCTCTAGGAACAATAAGATCAAGGAAGGTGTCCTGGACTTGTACAAGATTTGTACATGACCAAGAAGGAAAAAAAAGAAAAAAGAAAAGGAATGCAAAACAAATTAAGGGGAAAAATAAGGAGAAAGGATGGTGAGAAGAAGAAAGTTGCTCTTAGCTGCCACTCACACCTGCTTCTGGTCTCATTTCTGCAGTTTCATGTCTACCACAGCCACCAGCAGGAGCAGGCACTAGGTGACCAGACCTGTGCATTTTTTCACATGTAGGAAACTAAAAGAGCAAGGACAGCACCAACAGCTACAGCTCAGCCTGGGCCCCATTCTCCAGTGCTGCCTGCTACTGCTGCTGCTTCCCTTTTGCAGCTCACTGTCTGGATAGTGAGGGACTCCACCACTAATCATCTGTGCTGCTCAACTGTTGAAGTGCATCTGCTTCAATATTCAGCAAGACCAGTGAAGAATCAGATCTAAGGGAAGGAAGGGCTAGAAGGGGTTGAATTTACAGTCTCAGGAACAGATTTGTCTGGGCCATGCCATGGCATCCTAACAGAACGTGTTTCTACATCCTCCCCCTTGCTATAATTAATTTTTAATCATTCAAGCAAGTTCCCACATATCCTGTAAATCTCTTTTCACAGATTTTTCTTTTAATGAAACCCTTGCTTGCTTTCAAAAGAAAGTTGGGTTAGGGTGTGTCAGAGTTTGTTCATAATGCATTTTGTTCACAGTAAACAGCATTTCCTTTCATTCCCATCCAGGGCTGGTATTCAGACATCTGTACTCCATAGAAAACAGTGATCCTGGATTTACTGCTGAGTTGCAGTGAAGTCATTGTCTAAGTTTGCTTTTATCCTAGTGGTGCAGGTTTTAGACCTTTAAGAGCAGTAACTCAGTCTCATTCTGAATTTTATCCTCCTTCCAGTCTCCTTCTTAGTTCAAGTCAAATGAGAACTGCATTCAATAAATGATTATATTTAAATAGGTGCATTGCAAAAGCACTCTGTGTGGCAGCACCAGCACTCTTTTACCTCTTTCTGGATGGCATCTGCTGTAAGATAACAAGGGCAGCACTCACTCCCCTGTCCTCCATCCTGGTTGTGCCCTGTGCTGGTCCTGCACCCTGGAGACTCATCACCTGCCTCAAATCAATCCATCTCTCCTCATCTCAGCTTTACAGCAGAAAGCCACAAAAAATGTTTTTCTTCTTGTTACTTCTTGGCATGGGCTTTTTTATTTATTTCAGGCCAATATAGTGGAATGGAGCACTGCAAAATCTGAGCCTCAAATTCTCCTTTCCAGAAATTAACCACATCAAAAGCTCTGGAGGCAGAGACAGTCTCTTAGCTGATACTTTTTCTTGTACAACAGTGAAAGATTTAATTAGTATTAAAGGCAAACTTCAATTTTGCTGCAAAGCTAAACCAGAACTCCCTGGTTCCATATTCTGCTGGAGCTTTGGCCTTGTTTTCATTTCAGTTGAGAAAAAAAGCATAAACCCACATTTCCCAGCTGTTGATTGCATTTCATGGCTGTAGACCATGCCTGTGAAATATTAACTTCTCCCTGTCCTCCTGGGCTTGGTTCATACCCTCTTCTGGTGGTAGCTTGGACTTGAAAACTCACTGAAGGACTTGAATAAGGTTTTTTTAAGTGGCACCTCTGCAGCTTAGGGAGACCACAAAAGCAGCAACTCTTTTCCTGCATGGGAAGATAAACTGGTGCAGAGTTGATTCTCAGCAGAGCTGAGCCCCATGGGGTTCAGCACAGGGATGGGGAAGATGATGCCGACGTTAGTCACGTAGCCAGTGCTTCTCCTCTGCAAATCTCAACGTGTTCAGCAAAGGCAGATAAGCTTGGTTATCTCCAGCATGCAGAGATAGGAAAGAAAGAGAGAAAGGCCAAAGGTCATATTTTCCCAAGGACTTCAGACACCCAGGTGCTTTTGCCTCTGGTGAGGTAATTTAAGACCTACTGCGATCCTCTGATGAGGTCCCTGCAAGCAGTATGAGCCTATTTCAGGAACAGCACATCTACCTCCACCTGAAGAAGACCTGAGCAAGTCTGTCTCCTTGTAACTGCCATGCTGGAGGGAGCTGCCTGGGAATGATTCACTCCAGATTTACATCCAAGGCTGGTTTGGTTTTTTTTTCTCTGTTCCTTTCTGGGCTGCTCAACATCAGGGGACGTGCTTGGGTGCAAAACTGCCTCAGCAGTGCCCTGGGCCAGCTGGCAGCAACCCTCTCACCCTGGGAGAGTGCTCCCAGCCTGCAGATCTACAGCTGGTGGTTACAGTTCCCTCCAACTTGCCTTCTGGAACAGATCTGGCCCCCATGCCAGCAACCAAACTACCCCAGCCTCTGAGAATGAAGGGTGAAGGGTGTCTGGGATGATGTCTCACTGGAACAAGAGAAATCTTTTCTGAAGGGAAATACAAAATCCTACATCTCTGTAGTGATTTTCAAAATTCCACCCAGGAATGGTTTACCATGGGGTTCCTGACAATGTAACCCACCCAGATGACCCTTCAGTGGAAGGGACAGTGTTTCTCAGAGGGGCATCTGGCTACAACCCAACAGCAAAGCCAGGAGTAAAACTTGTCACCTCCTCACCCCCACTTAGAACCACACTATCCTCAAGTCATGAGCCAAAATCTTTCCCTAGTGCCCAGAAATCTGTGCCAGTGTGCAGGAGCCTTGGATGGACAGAGCCTCACAACAGCTGACTGGAATCCCTGGTGATGCCTGGAACTGCAATGGGAAGATGAATAATTGCCTCCTCTGTCTGAGGTTATCAAATGGGAGCATGAAGAGAGTGGGTCCATATCAAACTGCTTTATAGGCACAAGAGATGCTTCATCCCTTGCCCAGGCTGTGGAAACAAGGGAGATCAGCCAGTGCATTTTACACTGGTATTTCTCATACCCAAATGCATATACTATCCAGCATCCACCTAGACCCAT
This sequence comes from Galbula dea, assembly GCA_013399015.1. Taxonomy (NCBI): domain Eukaryota; kingdom Metazoa; phylum Chordata; class Aves; order Piciformes; family Galbulidae; genus Galbula; species Galbula dea. The sequence continues at coordinate 308,749 of VWZX01005924.1, forward strand.
ATAAGCCTGAGCATGCCCCAAGGCCTGACTGGATTTCAGACAATTTCTTCCTCCATTTCACTCTCTTTTGTTGTCATTTCTCATCTCCACCATGAGTCTTTTCAGTCCTCATTGCTACCATTTACCCTTCTCTATCATCTTCTCTCCTCCCCTCTCAGAGGACTGCGTGGAGCCCAAGGTGCTGGAAATGAAGTGTATAAACCCCCACCTACAGCCAGCAGAAGGGATTTCTGCATTTGGAAATGGGCAGATTGGTTCAGGGATGGTGGAAGGGACACAAATATGTGAAAGATCAGCAGAGACCACTCCTGCAAGCAGAAGTCTGGGCTGTTTTTTTATGTATCATTGCACACATGCTAGCATTCTCCAGGACTTGGTGATATCCTTTTTTTCCTCCTGCAGTCCTTCCTATTTTCTCTTCAGTATCATGTTTCTAGCCATTTTTTGTTCTCTGCTCCCTGCTCTGCATACTCTGGTGTTTATTTTATTACCCTCTTCTGCCATTTAACTTCCAGCATGGTCCTTCCAGCTGCTAGCAGCAGCACGCAGAAGGAAGGAGAGCAGCTAGGAGCAATGTGAGCTGCACACCAGGGTTTAGAGGCAGAACCAAAACTATTCTGTGCTGTCATCCCCTCCCACAGAGCTGCTCATATTTTGCCCATTATCTCATACCTGATACTCCAAAATTCTCTTTTCTGCCTCTTTTTCTAGAAGAGGGTTTGGAGTGGGACCTGCATCATCCTGTCTCTACCAGAGGCAGATCCTCAGGACTCAGCTGCAAAGGAGTTGCCCAAATCCACTTGCTCTGCAGAAAGTGCCTGTCTCAGGGCTCTTATCTCCAGCCTGATGAAGTGAAGTAGAAGTTATCTCATGTGTGTGTAAGCTGCAGATAAAAGGTAACCTGCTGAGCCCATCCTGCTGGCACATCAGAGGTGCTGAGCTCCTTGCTCAAGGAGTAAGCTCCTTGACTCATCCTTTCTCTTCCTTCCCTGTGCTGGAAATGGGAAAGTGCTTTGACCTTCTTAAGTCTGTCCACACTTTACCACTTTTCCAGCTCACATCCCAGACTCTGGGCTCAGAAACAGGGCATATCTGCTTCCCCCAGCCCTTCTCTATTCCAAGACCTCCCACATCCTTTTTCTCTCATACAGCCCATAGCATCAACTGCAATATGGTCACAGTTCTGTGCTTCTTGCCAGAAATGTTTGCCAAAAATAAAAAAAGCCAACCCAAAACCCCAGCAAAACCACAAGGTTTGATAAGTCTAATTTATTTAAAACACTGAAAAGCTTGACTGAAATATTTCCACTCTCTCTTCCAGCATAATTCTGGAAGCCTCTTCCTCTTCCCTCTGTTAAACTGTGTTGTTGGCCATAGGCAGGGAAAAGAGATGCTGCTGCTGCTCTCCCATGGCATGGGCAGTCAAGAATAGCCACCTGGCTGCATGCTCCTGTGTTCCTTAAGCTGAAAGGACAGCATGATCCAACCCCCATGTTTCTTCCACTGTGGGTTGCTGTATCTTTACTGTATCACATTGATTCTGGCATTTGGGTCTTTATACAGTGATGAGCCAGAAGGAAGTTCTGATTAAAACCTCTAAACACAAGATATGAGGAGGACTTTTGAGACACCTGTAACTGGTGCCTGTGATTGCAGTGAACTGAAACAGCCCCAGAGCACTGTCCCAGTGGTGGGCAGAGCCTGCCAGGTGACTGTTCTGTTTGAGCATACTTATTGGCTTTTAATCCTGGAGGAGGACTGCATATGAACCCCACTGGACTGTCCCAACCAACTGCACCATCATCATCCACTGCAGCAACTCACCACTTTGGATGCCTGGTTCTCTGCCCACAGCAGCAAAAGCATGGGGACAGTCCTCTAGACCCCTATGATCAAATGGCACCAAACCACAGCTACAGGTGTGGGGGCTTTCTCCTGAGGTGCATGGGGACCTGTGTCCAAGCAGAAGGTCCCACCAAGGTAGAGATCAGGAGGATTGGTTTTTGAAGACTGCTTTGTTATTGGGGTCTTTAAAACCTGCTGTCTTGTGCTGTGTGAATTAGGTTTCCATCAGCTTCATAAACACTTCACCAATGGGAGGCCTTTAGACTAAGCATATTGCAGTTTCCTGACATTTTCCTTCTTCTGTCTTGACATTTATGAAGGGCATAAGAAGCCTAAAAAAAGAAACAGCTCTCCCAGGGCACCATATGTTTTCAATTCCATCCTGCACTGGTATAATAGATGGTCTTATTATAAATATGCAGCAGTTTTCCAGATGATCCTCCTCCTCCTCCCCCTTCAAATGACCTGGTACCCCTGTACAGAGTGGAGATGGCTGGGAAGGAGAAGGATCCCAAGCAGGAAGAGAGCCCTGGGAGTTTTTAGGCACCCTTTTAGAAGGTGTTGATGTCCATTAATATTCAAGTTACTAACCCAGAGCCTGCTGATGCTTGACTCAGGCGAGCAGTTGCACAGCAGTGCCTGACAGAAGTTTCCAGCCTCCATACACCATTTCCCCAACTCCTCCATCCCTCCTGCTGTTTTTTTTCTGAGGTGCTGTCCTGATTTCTTAGAATCTTTCTGTGGATGATCATTTCTGTACAAGACAGTAAGTGGGTTGAGCCATTGCTCTCAGCAACTGTTATTTATCAGAGGGTTTCCACATGGCTCTCTTTTCAAGGGACCCAGGCTCTTGTGGGAGTTTGTTCTTCTTTTAAACAGCCAAACAATCCCTACTAGAGTTAGTACAATATAATACCATTAATACAATACTATATATATATGTAATAAAATGCTCTCATTGGTTGGAATAACTGTGCTCTATAAACCAGTGCAGCTGTAGCAATCCATAGAGTTGTTCTGGCATTTCAGAGGTTACTGGGTTCCTGTCTATCATCTGCCTGTTCTGGGCATCCTTAGCCCAAAGATTATGCATTTTGAACAAAAAAGAAAGGAGAGGGAAAGGGAAAAAACCCACACATTCAGTTGGAACAGATTTCTCCAGGACACCCAGCAAGTCAGGAAAGAAGCTGTCAAAGATGCATGTTGTGGATATATGTCATGGATCCTCACTTGTCAGCTAGGAGGGGATCCTTTGAGGACCAGTCTCTCTTGCCTGCAGGACAAGGCCTGCAGACTTAGTCTGCTGAATTGAACTGGTCTGGAACTGTGTGTTAGCTCTTAAGCACCCTTTCTTCAGGAAGAATGCACACCTCTGGTCTGGGAGGGAGTGAGTTCCCCAGCAAGTCATTTCTTACTTTCTCCAGTGACAAAGAGCAGCTAGTTGTTCTGCTCTAACCCAAACCAGGAGAGCCACAATCACCACTAATAAATGACACTTAATTTCTCTCATCACAAGAGATGCTCACCAACACATTTCTAACATCTAGGCCTGGGTAGCATTTATTAGCAAGTGCTGATTTGTTAAGTACCACACTTCCTTCTTGGGTCTATGTGTAATTTTTTTCCTTCTCTTACCCTGTGAAGAACCAGGACATAATCAGTCTTGACTCTCTTTTCTCTACTTATGCCTTCAGGCAGAAACTTTTATGCCTGCAAAACTAGAAGCATCAGCACAAAACTGCCTAGGATTAGACCCTTTGCCTTTTATGGCAAAACAAACAGGTCTTCTTGAGGTCATATTCAAAATGACTGTGAAAAATGTGATGGGGGAAAGTTTGGGCTGCTTGCCAGTAGCTGTTCACATGTCTTTGTTCCTGTTGATGAAAACCATACTGATCACAAGGCTGACATCTTTGTGGACTAGCCACAGATGCACCCAGAATCCTTGCAGCTATAAGCAAGGCTGAGCAGATTCTGCAGACTGCTTCTCACCAGTGATTTTCTGGGTGAGGGGAAAGTGGCACTGGTGGCTCAGTCCCTTGCTCAGATCATTTTTGCTACCATATCTAGGACACCTACTGAGTCTCCCTGGCACAGTTTTCCCTTGCCCAATTTATCACAGATCTCCAAAACGTGAAGGTGCAGCTCTGGTTTCTAATTTGTTAACAAGAGATGTTGATGCACTATTGGTTTGATGGGGTGTAATTAGAAGATGTGTGGGGCTTAGAAATGTGTTATTTAGGTACTCTTCTGGTTTGCAATTCATTCCTCTGGACTGAAAGAGCCTGCCCCTCTTCTTTGTGTAGCTCTTTTTTGATCTTCTCTCTGTGACTCTGATAATGGTCCCTCCTCCCCTTAGGAAGAAAAATCCTTTTATCCTCTTTTCTCCCTCTGGGTGTTTTGGCTCTGTTCTCTGGCTTCAGGGAGGTGATGGGGGATAAAGCTGAAAAATCCCTCCAAAAATAGTTCTGATGATTAGGACTCTTCCTGCCTTTGGAGAGTCTGGGTGTATTATGTTCTGCCTAGCTCTGGCTTCACTCCTGCTTTATGAAAGGAAGGGGAAAAAAACAGGGAAGCTGACACTGAGGCCCAGCTTAGCCAGAGTGAAAGACCTCTCTTCCCTGAGCCAGGGATGGATGCTGCTGTGAAATCCAAGAAAAATTGCAGCAACTGCAAGGAAAGAGCCCCCTTCAGAGTCCATCTGACTTGGGCACTATCTGAATGTGTTCTGGCCCCTGTCTTTGCTGCCAGGGGCAGAAGGGTGAGGGTGTGCCTGCAGGGGGGTGGCAACCTTTGCCCTTCCTTAAGACATTCTTGCTCTCCTCCCAGAGAGCAGGGACCAGAGGAGTTGCTAGCCTGTCTCCTTTCCCAAGTAATAGAGTGAAGGTGCATGCAAGATGCCAACTCTTTGGGCTAGTGTGTGGATCTCACCTGCTCAGACTTGGTCTCTGTGTCCTTGCTTATGTTTTACCTCCCAAAGGCAATTTCCCTAACTGTGCCAAAGGAAGGCAGATCTCAAAACAGCTTCAGCCAAATGGAGACCTGAGGATAAGCTGTGCTCTGACTTTGAGCTCCATGAAGCTACAGGCAGGGTGAGGACAGCCATGAGTCCTCCAAAGGTTTTACACCCTGTGAATCTGCAAGGCCAAGGACCACTGCAGGTCACTCAGCAGGGCCCTGAGGGTTGGAAGGAAACCCCCCAATACACATACTGAAACTGAAGGAGGGGAGATTTAGACTGGAAATTAGAAGGAGGTTCTTTACCCAGAGGGTGCTGAGGCACTGGAACAGGTTGCCCAGAGAGATTGTGGCTGCCCCATCCCTGGCAGTGTTCAAGGCCAGCTGGATGTGGCCCTGGGCAACCTGGTCTGGTGGTTTGCAACCCTCCCCATGGCAGGGAGCTTGGAGCTAGATGATCTTTAAAGTCCTTTCCAACCTAGACCATTCTGTGATTGAAAACAAGAACCCAACATATTTGTGGGTGTTACACAGAGCTGAATTATTCACTGGAAATGTGTAAGCAAAACTTAGGTGTTTTTTCTCAGCAGAAGCTCAGTAGATGGGAAGTCCAGTAAAGAATGCTTTCTACTGTGCAAGCATTTTCAAGGCAGTCTGCAGTGATGTTGATGTAGAAGCTGAGAGTTGCCATGGTATTTTAGGATGTGGGTGTGCAGGCAAAGAAATGAGCACTTGAGTAGTTTGTTTGTTTGTTTCAGCTGGTAGCTCCAAAGTGTGGGGAGCAGAGCTGGTATCTGGGAGAAGGTCAAGGATTAGGGCTAGGATGGCCACTAAAGGAGTGACAGATGCTTTCTATTCCCAAAGGGAAATAGAAAGGGAATAAGAGAGAGAGACTTGGGGATTGGAAAAGAAAAAAAACCCAAACAACTAAAACAGCTTTAATGAAAATAATAAATGGAAATACATACAAATAGATACAAAACCAATATGGAACCCAATCTCCCTGATGAATTAAGTCACTGTCACCACTGATGCTATGAGCAGGCTCTGGGGAAGTCCCAGACAGGATTCAGCAGCAGATGGGAGCTGGATTCAGGAACACATGGGTCAGGATCAAAGGCAGGATAGAAGAGTCCTTCTCAGCTGCCAGCCATTGAAGAAGAGAGCTTGACCTCTGTGATCCCTTAGCTTTCTACTGAAGATGATGTATGTGGAATGAAATACCTTGCTGGTCAGGTTAGGGTCACCTGGCCTGTCTGCTCCTCTCCAACAGGTTTACTCTGCACCCCTAAAGTGGCACCCAAGATTTAGCAGTGACCTTGGTCTGCATAGCAACCCTTGGAACTAACTCTAAACATCAAGTGTTATCACTGCTAAAAGCAGACACTGCCTGTGACACTATGCAGTTAACTTCAGAAAGTGCAGTTAGTCAGAAGAGACTCAGCTTAAAACTAACATCATGGAACAGAATAGCTCTGTTCTAACTCAGAGCAGGACACAGCATCATGGGGAAAAAAGCTCCTTGCTGTGTAAGCAGTGTGCTAGCTAGAGCAAGAGAAGTAGTGCACTGAAAGTTTAATGTGATCAAATAAAAATATATCCTTGTGCCACTCAGACTGCAAATGAGGTAAAATAATTCAAAGTTGGAAATTCAAAGTGCTTTCCAACTCCCTTCTGCCCTTTTCCCTGAAGCATCTGATCCATTGCTTCATCTTAACAAGGGAAACCATGCTTAATTTGAGCCTGCATTCAAGTCACCTGAGCCCCAATTGAAAAGTAAATGCAAAGTCAAATCAATTTGGTGTAAACCTGAGTACAGGCAGCTACTGGGAATTCCAGCCACTGCCAGCAATCATCACAGCTGTGATGGTTATTTCCAGAGACACTTGATATTTGGGGTTTGCAGGCTCCACTTCATAACTCACAAACTTGAAAATCACCTTTTACACTTCACCACTGAAATTAATTCACTAAAAAAGAAGAAATGAATCAATCAGGATCTCAAAAGCCTAGAACTTGCCAAATATCCTTCATTTACATTAAAACTATTTCTATGGGAATGGGGCCTCCATTTTAACTGAATTTTCAGAAGTCTCTGAGAGGTTTCCTCTTCTTGTGTCCAGATGACACAAGTCAGCAGTTCTCTCTTTCACTTCTGGAGCCACTGCCTCTCTTTTAGGGGACAGGGCCTAGGGCAGAAACTTCTCTAGAACTGATGACATGACTTCACTGACTGGCTCATGCCTCACTGGGAAGTTTCATGAACTCCATCTCAGCCCACCCAGCATCCTCCTGAACCTTCTGAGACCCCTGTCCAGCAAACATCTGCCCCTCAGAGAAGTATTTATAGCTGAAGAGACCCAAAGTGCCCACAACACAGTGAGAAGAGGCAAATCCTGCATTTAGTGTGCTCACAGCAGCTTGTCTGCCTGCAGAAGAGCCACCCTAATGCCTCTTTGGATGGAGCTGCTTCTCCACCCATGTGAGAGGACTGGTTCCTCTGCTGTGGGCTGATCCTGTGCCAAGGGAGGCTGTGAGAGGGGTTGAGGTTTGATCCCCTCTCCCCAAAGTGAGCAGGAAACTCTGACTTTGCTCCTTACTGGCCCATAGAACTGGGACCACAGATGCCAAGCTAGGGAGACCCTGGGGACTGGTGGCTTAGGAGGTCTCTGAGCAGCTCTGAGGACAAGCTCCCTAGCTGCCTTCTGTCAGATTCCTATTTGCATATTAATAACAATGCTTTGCACAGAAACCAGGATATTTAATATAACACTTTAAACTTATGAAACATGTGGGGCTGAGAATCAGGGAAGAGAAAGCAATACCTTTGGAGCTGGGTCACCTGTCATATGCCAGGAGAAGCAAATAGCTGAGCTGGGGAGCCTGCAAACAACCTTATGGCTCAGTCAGTTCATGCACAGTTCAGGAAAAAAGCCAAACCCAATAAAAATAACTCCTAAAAAAAGAACATCCAGTGCTAAATATGAGCCTTTTACAATAATCAAGAGAAGGTTAAAGAAACTGTCATTCAGGAGACAGCTTGTTGTACCAGATCATGAATTCATGCTGAATACTGCAACCAGCTCTAACTGCAATGAGGTATTTGCCACTCTAAACATACTTACACTTTCTCTAGTGAGTGGCAATAAAAAACTGCTAACAGCTTGCTTGGGAGGGGGCTGTGTTTTGGTTTACAGTGAAGTGTCTGTAAGCAAAGAACTGTTTACATCCAGCTACAGGATTCAGGTACCTTTCTGAGATAGGCACCCAGGCTTTTCTGAACTGGGGAGAGGATCTTGACAATAACAGCTTGTGATTTTATTCAAATTACTTACTGCAGCAGCACAAAATTTGGCCCAAGCTGTTTATGGATTGGGGTGGATCCAGGACTGAAGAGGTCAGGAAGAGTTCAGGTTCATACATAATGTATGGCATTTTTAATAAGGCTCCTTTCATACTGGAGTTTGTCTGCCTGCCTTTGCATGAAGCTGTAAAGCCACAGGCAGCACTGCTTAAAATTAAAGAGGCACAAGTAAAACCCTCACCCTTTGCACTTCCAAAGCTAAGTCTGTTTTGCAGGTCACTCCATCAAGCCCCATCCCAGCTGTGTGAGGCAGTGCAGGATGTCTGCCCTCCTAGCTAATTACCCAGCTCTTTGTTTCAGCTCCTCTGTTTGCTCAGGGCATGTCAGCCGTGGGAAATTCTGCCTTTGCTGGGAAGTTGCCCGTGGTAGAGGGAAAACATTTTTACATAGATTAGGCCTTGAGAAGTGGTTCCTAATACCCACTAATATGGATGGACACTTTCTGCTATACATTGCTTTCCTCTCTTTCCCAGCTCTTAAGGAATGCAGCATCATGAGAGCCAGTTCTGCAAGATGCTGAGCCTCTGGCTGCCATCCAGCAAAAACTTAAATATAGGGATAGTCCCATTGACTTCAGCTGGTTGGAATGAGCCCTTAGGCCCAGATCCTCAAAGGCATCTGGGCAACTGGCTCCTGGGGTCTGGACTTAGGCTCTGTTTGCACATGTGATATATTTGGTGCCTGTGACAGGGACTGTTTAATCAAACACCTCTTCCCTTTGGCTGTACTCTTTTTGCAAGATACAGATTCACAGTTTTCATACTCAGGGTTGCTGACTGCAGAACTGGATGTGCTGATTTGAGTTTCTTGATCATAGAAATATGTCCTAAAATTCCATTTCTGAACTTATCAAGCAGTATATTGAGCACAAGTCTGTGTTCCAGCAGAAGCTCCAGCTTTACATCCCTCTCCTTGTGTACAAGGTCACTATTGCCATCCATTAAATGAGAGGTGGGTGCTGCAGAGCCTGTATAGCTCACCAAAGGTCATACAGGGGGTCAGAAGTTGTGCCAGAAAAGGAAAAATCAGATTTCAGGAGCCATTAGATGGCAAAGCTCCTCCTGCAAGTGAGAAGAGGGGAATGAAGAGCAGAGCATTCTCCAGTCAGGCAGCATCCACCTCTAGCAGATGGGAATAAGGCTGGTCCTATGGTTGCAGGCACAGTACACATGCCAGTCTCAAAACGTTTGTGCAGGTGCACTTCTCTGCAGTAGTTGAAGCTAACTAAATCTGAAGACAAGAATGCTTTTAAACTCCTGGATCTGGGTCCCTGCCCTGGTTTTATTCTGAAGTCCTATCAAGGTGAGGATCTCCCTTCTCTCCCCATTCCTTTTCACCAGAGGAAACCTGAATTTTCAGCCTACATGCTGTGGTAAGGCTCAGACCCTGCAGACCAGGACTCCAGCACTTGTCACAGCTCATGTTGTGGAGCAGCTTTAATGCAGCCTTCCTCTGCCATCCACTCAGAAAGGAAATATTGCATAAGAGTGAGTGTCTGGCTGTGCTGTCAAATTCAGTAAACACAGAGGCTGTGGGAGACTAGCATGTGTTTGTTTCATTTTCTTAAGATGCAACTGCATGCCAGCTATACCAGGGGTATGCCAAATCCAAACATTCTGAAGTTCTTTTGCACTAATTACACCATTTCTTTTACACCAGAGAAAATTCCAGCCTTGCTTGGCAGAAGATGCTTCCAGCATGCACAGTGCCTGTGCAAATACCAGAGGCAGGTCATGGGTAAGGTCCTAAACATATTTATGACATTTAGGGTGGGATTAATCTTTACCTTCATGCAACTCTATGGCTGTTTATTTGCAATCTTAATTTCAAAGCTGCCATACTAGTAGCTGGAGGTCAGGGACTCTTTCTCTTAAACATAGGCTTCTAAACCCATTTGAGATGCCCTAGGGCATCCTCACCTCACCTCTAGCTTCAAAAGGGTGCAGATGTCCCTTAGCTCCTGTGCTACACCTGCCAGCCTTGCAGGAGTGTCCCAGACAGCCTTGCCTATGTGTGGCTGATCTTGTATCCTCCTGCAGGTTCGTTTTGATTCTGCTCTTCTTACAGATCCTGTCACAGAACATCCTTCATGAACCTGCTTTTTTCACACAGCACAGCTTCTTCTTGCCTGGCCAGCAAATGCACTTGGAAGTCAGGCTCAACATCCCTGGGCATTACAAGCAAAGGTGTGAGTAGGATAAAAAATGGAAAAGATTCTCCATCTTTGCACTTTTGACAGCAAAAACAGGGAGTAAGAATGTTAAGTCTTCACAAGGGAGATCTGTAGGCAATTCAGGGACTACCAAGAGCCTTCCTGAAGCACTTTTCCATCTGGAGTGTCTCGCTGAGGCTGGACTGCCAGCTCCTTGGGAGGTCGCAGATGAAGAGCGTCAAGCCAGAGACAAACTGCTTACCCTGGCAAGTGGCTGCAGGGAGGCTCAGGGCACACTGTAGCCAAGAGGGGAGGAGGAGCAGGGACACAGCCCTGCTCTCAGCACCCTGGGATGTGACACAGCTCCCCAGCAAGGTCGAGTTGCAGAATTGCACCTCACCTGTGCCGTTTTCCCGGTGCAATCCTCTTTAGAAACCATTCCCATGGGGTGGACTTCTAGCAGGACTTCTTCAACGTTAGGAAAACACCAGGCTCTGCTTTGGTCCAGCTGTCTTGGTGTGAGACCCTGGATGACCACTGGCTCTTCCTTGCTGGCTTGCCTGATGATGACCCCTTTGGTCTGATGACCCTTTTGGTCTTACTCACATGTCTTTCAAAATTCAGCCCCTGGCACCATTTTCCAGCACCCACTCAGTCTTAGCAAAATAACTCCCACACCTCATTTGTGAAAACATCTTTAAAGCAAAGAGAGAAACATGTTCCTTTGTTGAGCTTTTTTTCTTCCCTTCCCACATGGCTAAGGATTTGAGTGCTAAATCCTCAACAGCAGCCAGGTACCATTATACCTGGAGCTGTCACATTGATACCTGAAGGATTTGGAGTGATGATGCCCTAAGCAAAGCCAGGCCAGCTCTGCTGAGCCTTGAAAGATGAGCTGCTAGGTATGGGAGCAGCAGGAGGATGTAACTGTCCTCTTCTGAAAGAGGCAAAGAAAATATGGAAACACTGAGGACACAGTCAGAAACAGTGTGGGTGTCCGTCCTCCAGCCACCTGGTGCTATCTGAGGCTGCTCTTGGTTCTCTCCTCTTTGCTGGGGAACTCAGAGAAAAAGTTGAACAATGGCTCATGGAAGAAGATTTCATTTCTTATTTGAGAAACAGCAGCATGACAGGTAAAGCTCAGGCTGCAGGGAGGGATGACCAGACAGAGGAATGTGTCAGGCAGTACCAGTGGCTCCCAGGGGTAAAAGGGAAGCCTCTGCTGCTCCTGACATTTCAAACCAACTGAAGCATACCCTACCTTTAAACAAAAGCCCTGTGCAGGAAAATTCATATTTTCTTTTTCAATCTGTCTTTTCATCCTAGACCATTTAATGATGCAGACTACACACCAGGTTGAACATTATCTTCAGGAGAAGGATTAGAAATCCAGAACAGGAGTCAGAGTTCCTCTAATCCCAAACACAAAGGTTAGCTGTAAGCTTTGGGTGAAATCTGCAGTTGCTATCAGCTGGCACAATTCTATTTACTTGATATTGTACCAGTAGAAGATGACAGTCTTCACCTCACAAGGACATCAATAATGTACCTGAGAGCATGGGGCAATCCTCCTGCTCCATTCAGGGCCCAGCCAAAGCCACTACGAAGTGGTGACTCTCTCTAGCACACTAGTAGAAATATGAGGATGAGGAAAACCAAAAAATACCCTGCAAAGGCACAGCACTGTCAGTCCTAAGACACAATCCAGGTATAAATGTCCTGCACTTCAAGTCTTTCAGTGCTCAGTACCCAAAGACTTGCACTTACATAGGGGTGGGGTCTGAACCACCTTCTCCTTCCCCCTCCTGAAGCTGAGGTAACTCCTAAATGAGAAGAGGATCATCATGATAGAGCTACAGTGAGGCAATGGGCACACACATCTTCACAGCCTGATCAGACCTCTAAAGTTCAATAAACACTTTTAATTTTAAATGTTTCACTTTGCAGTCTGCTCTTGGCTCAGCTATTGTGTTGGTAAAGTAATTACTGTATTATCTCACCCTTGGCTTCCAGCCTTGTGTTATCATGCTGAGCAAGTCTTTGGGAACATCTTTAGAGGGCTGTTTATGGCTTTGCTAGAGTCATCAACTGTGAAAGCTTGTTTCTTCCCCCTGAGACCATCTCTTACTTCAATGCTTGCTGCTGTAGAGCCAGAAAGCTCTTATGGAGACTTCTTTGGAGGGAAAGGGAAAAAGGAGCACACTGGCTAGAAACTGCAGAGAAAGAAGCAGGAGAAGGATGGATGCAAAAGACAAAGCAGTGCCCAATTGCCTGTAGGAACCTGGGAGCCATGCAGTTACAGTCTGGCCAGAAGGAAGGGAGCATGTACATACATAAAAATGATTACATCATTTTAATCATCTTTACTGCTTTTTAGGACACACTGGATGGGTATGAAAAACTTGGCTTTCCTGGTTTAGAGCTCTCACCATCCTTTTGTTCAGAAACAACTCTACAACCTGCCTCCTAGTGTTCTTTTAAGGAAAGCTGCCAGGCTGCCTGTTTGCCTTGCTCACTGCTGTCTGTAGGGACCACAGACTGGCTCCTTGCTCAGTATGGTGTTGGAAGCACACCTCTGGTAGACAGCAGCAACCAAGAAGCCTGCCAGAGAGGATTTTGCAATGGAGAATAAACTCCTGACTCTCAATCACTTCAAATCCTACCATAGCTTTCCCACTTACCAGCAGTATAACATAGCAGGGGTCCTTCACTTCAACAGCAATGAGATCACAGTGTCCAAACCATCTGTAACCACTACCAAACACAGCACTCCCCCCATAAATCACAGCTGTATACTGACCACACAGGAAAGTGTGCTCCAGGCTCTTGACTGGCTGCCCAGCTCACAAGAGGATGGTGCTCCAAGGTGTGGTTGTTAGTCCCTAATTCCTGAAATGGCTGGGCAGAAGGCATCTCCCCAACCATCCTGTGCAATGCTGACAAACAAGGACACCTGAGCAAGCATTGCCTTCCTGCAGACAGGAGTGAGGCCCCAGCAGATGTTTTCCAGGGGTGAGCCAGAGCAGATTAAGTTTGGTACTGACTCTAGCCCTTCTCTCAAACAGTCTACATCTGGGATGGATGAGGCATTTTGCAAAACATGGGGGGTTTTTTCCATGTTTTTCCATGTGCCACAGGTTCCCTAACCATTGTGCTTGCTCTTTCTTTTCCTGCAGGTTTTGCTTATAAATAACTAAAAAAATAAAGAAAATAAAATGGTGGGGTTATTATTGTATGTGATAGCCAGAAAATCCATTTGGATCATTAAAAATATACTTATATATCCAGAATAGGTCTATGGCAATCAACATCTGAGTGGAAGTTGAGCATTTCCTTATCAGTCATAACTTCATTATCAGTGCTAACACCAATATCCTCCTACAGAGCAGGATTTGTCTGACAGTGCTCTCAGGGGGTTTGAACCAATTAGGTATTACATGAGACTTAAAAAAGAGGTTGAATCCTAATCTCAGAAGCACAGATGAACTTTTCTCTGTGCTTTGCTTTGACATTTCACTGCAGGTCACCATCTGGCCCCAGCATTATTTCTGCAACTAGAACAGCCTATAGGCATCTCTTCATTGATCAGAGCTCAAAAATGTAGGTTGGAAAGGACCCCTGGAAATCTTCTGGCCCCATCTCCTCCCTGAAGCAGGGTTAGCTTCAGAGTATGGACTGAAATGTGCTCATATGACAATCACTGAGATGGTTTAGGTGAACTCCAAGGAAGAGACAACTAGTGTTTAAGAGGAATCTGGGGGCAGATAAAATACTGTATTGAGTTTTCTGCCCAGTGAGGAGACAGGCTTATGCAGAGGGAGCTGGGACTGAAGATAGGTCTTTCTTCATGTAGAAGTCATTGAAGGTCCATGCCTTTGGATGCACTGAAGCTTTAAGCATCCAAGTGATGTCCAGAACAGATATAGGCATGATATGGTTGTATATTCCTGTCTTTTCCCTGTACATGGGAGGGAGAGCATCTCCAAATGAGAGCTGACACAATGAGCAGGGATACAAGCAAGCAGCACTGCTGAGGAATAGGGTGTCTCTGAAATTTCACCTTTCTCTTGACTTCAGGTTTGTTGGAGAGGCAGAACCTACAGCCCCTGTGAAAAGTATGGACACAGGCACCTTTCACAGCATGGGTTATGAAACATGCCCAGGAAGCAGGACACAAGAACTCTAGGCTGTCTGGGAGCTTTGGACACACAAGCTCCTACATCACATGGCATGGTCTGGCTGCTGCAGACAGGCTACCTGGAGTGCTGGGGCTGGCTGGGGATTAAATAAGCAGGAACCCAAGACTGCAGAGCAGGCACAGAAAGGAGAAAGGTGGGATTTCTCAGAAGAGAAGAGTCTAGGAACTGCTTCTTAGTGTTAAAGAGCCTGAGTATTAGCACTGCATGGGAGCTGGATGGAGGAGAAGCTTGGTGCTCATCGTACTGCTGCTGCTCTGCCTGCAGAGAGCTCTTCTGGCTGGGGGCAAGAGAGGAGCTCCTCCTGGCACCACACTGCCTTCCTGGCTTGTGCTTCACCTTGCTCAGAGGTGATTGAGGGTTTCTGCCCCATGCTGCCTTCTGCTAGATATGCACAGCTCTGCAGACTAGCTTTGCATGGTGTCTCTAGAACATGGGAGACCACGTGTAGATAGTGGGGGTATTTTCAGGACATGACAGTAAATAAAGCCAAGGGAAACTTATCCTACCCATCAAAACCATGTAGATAAGCAGTAAAGGTTTCTGTGAACACTAATAGGATAACTGTTGAGCAAGTGATGCAACATGCTGACTGAGAGAGAGAATTTATCTGAAACATCTGTGATGAGAGCACCCTCATCCTAGGGCAAGCTGGGTCACACTCCACCTTCTGTTCACTTCTAATGAGCTGCTACAGGTCTTGTTTAGGTGGGGGGTTTTTTTGCACAAAGACAATCAGATCAATAGGTTACCTACAGGAATGCTTTGCACCTATCTATAATGCTATCTCTAATATGTGTAACACATTGAACATATCCATACATGTTTATAATAGACACCAATCATCAGATAAGGCTCTGTAAACTACCCATGCACAGAGCCTTCATGTAGAGCATGACAACAAACTGCTCTGGCATGGCCTGACTTGGAGTGCCATGATCAGTTTAAGTCATGTTCACACTTCTTATGTGTTTCCTCCATATTAGGGATCAGGTCTTCAGGGTTTCAGTCCTCATCAGGCAAAAGAAGTGTCTAATTTTCTTGAGGTTTTAAAGATTATATGAAAAGTCACCTTGGCTTCTCAGCAGAGACTGTATCCCACTGTTCCTGAGTCTGTTTTGTATTACCTGTCTCATGCTGTAGGGAGGATCTCACAAAAAGAAAAATAGATTTTTATAGACTGGCTATGCAGTGAAATACAAGTGCAGCTACTGATAATGGTGTTGTAGACTTTATAGTTTAAGGACCTAGACAAGTCTTGTTTTATAGGTAGAAGCAATATTCTTATTGGATCACCTTCCTGGTCTTTACAGCTTATTCTGTATTTGGATTAGTTTGAAGGCACTTGAGCTTTTCTCCAGGTCCCTATTTGCATTGCTCCTCCAGGGCAGTGCACATGCCAGGACCTTGCAAATGTTCTTCCACGTCTAGGCTTTACATTTTTGGCAGCAGAGAGCTGCAGACATTTGCCACTCTGGAGAGAATGGGCAAGTCCAAAATCAGTGCCAAGTGTTTCTTGGAGCACCAGCACTGTGCACATAGTGCAGTTGGAGTGGCCTGAGCCCAGCCCAGCTGTTATTGCAGTGGGGAGCTGAGCACCCTTCCCAACACCTCAAGCAGTAGCCCCAACCAGCATCTCCCAGCTGGGATGGAGGGGCTGTGCTGGGCATGTCTTGTCCCCTGTAGGCCACATAGCCAGGTCCTGGCTGTCATCATGTGGACATCAAAGCTGGGAAGGCTCCAGAAGCACTTCTGATGGTTTGCAGATAAACCATTCTCAGAGAAGACTTAGGGAGACAACTGTGACTTGTATTAGACAAGCCAGGAGCTGACTTGATTTGAAAAAGTTCATCAGTGGGTAACTTCCCACCACAGACTGCTGTCAGCTCATGTAATGCTGAGTCTGATCATGCAGAGGTGCCTTGACAGGTCTGTGCAATGTTATTTTTCAACTCATTACTCAACACTGCAGCTGAATCCATCAAACCAAAGGTGATTTTTACTGCCTTTTGGATAAGCAAGTCAGTGTTTATTCAAAAGGCAAGCTTTTCAGTATGGCTGCTATCAGCTTTTGCACTGAGTCAGCCTCAAAAATGAAATGTTTCTTCTCAGCAAATTGAAAAGAGCAGAATCAGTATTTCCCCTGAGGACCCAGAGCTCAGCTCCAGGAGGTTGCTTCATTATGGTATTGCAAACTGCTTCCAAGAAGTGTGTTTGTGTGTGTGCATGCATGCATGCCTAGGTGTCCCCCCCACCCCACACACGCAGAGCACCTTCTGCTTTTAGCCTTCCAATATGCTTGCTAAACAAAATTAGTATTGAGAGAACAATTCCTCTCTAATGGTTGAAGATTTTAGCCTGGATATACAAAGCAACCAGAAAGTCAAAATACCTACCTGTTCTCACCTTTTCATTATATCAAGTGTTAAGGGTTGTCTTTGCCAGGCAGTCAGAAGGAGCACTAGGAATACTCTGCTGCTTTGTGGTCTAAGCTGAGAGCAGGCTTTTGTTATACTAGCTTGTAAGAAAATGTCTTGGACAGTTGATGATCTAAAGAGACAAAATAGGAATGAATATTCCCTACTTTCCACATGGGCAGCTGTGGTTTGGATATCTAGAAAATGAAATCCTATCTGTGCTGAAATGAATGATGTAGCTTCAGTAGGACTTAAATAAAACATTAAACAACCTTAAAGACCTTCAAACTTACCTCCTGCAGAAAGCTTGCAGGAACTCACAGAGGCAGACACTGAACATGTTTGTCAGGTCCCACTTCTGTATCTTAAGACCCTGAATACTTTTTAGTTGTTAACTTCTAGTGCTAAAAAATATAAGGAGCAAAAAACCAAAGATTGGCCATGACATGGGCTGAGCATGAACTGAAAAACCCTCAGCTGCTGGTTCCTTGAGGAACTGTTCTAAGCAAGTGACAAATGCCTGGTCTTTAGGAAGGAGAGTAGTACCTCATGCTGGTCTGTGCTGAAAAGTTGGCAAGCCCTGTCCTGCTCCACTGTTTTCAATACCCTTTTTCTATGAACCCATTGCTTTCAGAGTCCTGAGGCTGGTGCCTTCTCTCTCCTGTCTCCAGATGGCTGCAGGATAGATGTTTGCACAGGAGTCAGTCCTTTCAGCTTCCTTGAGAACTGATGCAGAATGATAGGCACTTCTGAGGGAGAGTGCAGCCCATCCTAAGGGTGACAGATGAAGTGAAATGATTGCAGGAAGAAGAACAAGAGAGCTGACAGTTTGAAATGAAGTAGAAGTAAAGGAGGGACAGGATGAGGATGAAGGGAAAGGACTTGACTAAGCCATGACAAGATGCACAAGACACCAACTGGACTTCTTCCAGCTCCTGTCTCTACTCATGTCTCTACTTCATGAATGCTCCTTCATTTAAACCAGCTGCAATTTTCTTGTCTGCTTTGGGATTATTTTCTGAGGGCTGTTTTGAAGGAAGGCTGTATGTGAAAGAGGAGGATTGGGAATGGTTTAGCAATTCACCAGAGTTCAGCCCCAATGCAGTCTGAAGGGACTGCCATTTGATGGCTGTCTAATTGTTTTCAGGAGACATAGTGAGACAAAACATGTCAGCAGTGCAAAAAGAGAAAAACAGAGGTGAAGGTGCTTGCCAGTTGGACTAGGAAGAGGCAGCTGGTGGTTGCAAAATGGCTGCTTTGGGTCTGGAAATGTTTCATCTTGCCAAACTTAAGAGAGAAATCAAAGGGTGTGCAGGGAAGATGGTCTCATATTTCAAATAATAAAGTAGAGAGTACTCTCAGGTTATGATCTTCTTTAAAGTGTGTTCTCTGAAACTTTACAACCCAGATATGCTACTTAGAAATGGAAAGGTAAAATTAAAGATTTCATCAGAATGATTCATGGCTGCTGACTTTTTTGTTTCCTTAGCTCCAACATCGAAGGTAAGGGGTGTGCTTGTACAAATAAATCCATCACAGCCCATCAGGAAGTTTATTCTTTACCTCAGAGAGGTCTATGTTCAACCAATCTCTTCAGTTTCCCAACCATGAGACTGGACTCCCAGTTTTAAGATCCTTTACAGACTGATACCCTACCTCCTGCTTTAGTAAAGCTCCAGATGACTGCAGCAGTTACAGCAACATTCTCAATTCTAACTTCAAGATAAACCCAAAATCTCCACTAAAAGCCCAAACTGCAACTAAATCCTCCCAGAATCTTAAAAATCCAGTTCAAGTCCTACTGTAGAACTCATCAAAGCCCTGGGTGATCTCCTGCTCTCAAAATTAAAACAAGGACAGAAGTTATCAAGCAGGACAAGCTCATTTTTTTCTTATGGTGCTCACTGCTGGAGACAATTTCTATCAGCAAATCTGTAGTATCCCAAAGTCATTTTCACCCTTCAAGTCCACAGTTTTTCATTGCATATGACATGCTGACTCAAGACCTCTCACTGCCCAACATAAAGCTTCCTCTGTCTTAGCTAGGAACCCAGCCCACAGGGTAAGCTTTCTGCATGATGGACACCATGTGGTACAGAAATGTCTTGGCTGAACAGAAACATCAGGAGGTGCATTCTTCTGCTTAGAATGACTCTAAACAACAGCTGTTCACAGTTTCTTGATGAACTTCTTCCAGTTTGGGGTAATTATAGCACCCCTTGCCCTCTAGCACACACACAGTTATTCATGTTGTTATCTGTTGCTGTCCACTCAGAAGCTGAGACTACTCTTAACACAGTTTGTCTTTAAAATATGTATTTGGTGGGAGCATGCATTGAATTCAAAACAGTGTGACCTACTTATTGATTTTTTTTTGGTGGGGGGGAGGGAAAAGCAGTCATCTAAACCACATCTTCTTATCAACAGATCAACCACAGTTAACCAAACCAAAATTTGACAGCAGTCAGGATGCTCTCTCAGCAGGGTTATAAAAGAAAGCAATAATACACACAAAAGTGGGTGATTTCTCTTGATCTTGGACAGAAAATAAGTTCAAAATTTCTGTGCTATCAAGTCTGCATTAGAACTTTGGAATGCCATGGAGTTCAGTGGGAAAGAATTCTGTGCAGAAAAGCAACTCAGCCTCCACCACCTGGACTCTCTATTAACGTGCTCAGATCAGGTAACACTGGTGAAGGCACTTTGGCTCTGCTACCTGTTGCCTCCTTGTACACAAGCCAAAAAGCACTTGCTGACTCACTCTAGGCTTTAGTGAGAAATGTGCTCTTCATTTTTGTGGCTCTCTACAATGTTATTAATTCTTCTGTCCTTGCTTCAGCTCAGTGCTATACATATGGATTTGAGATATGTGCACTGGATGTGAAAACAATGTTATTTTCACATGAAGTACAGTAGTGGGGATATTTAAACAAGAACAGGCTGCTCCAAACAGAAAACATACTGAAAGAATCAGCTCTAAAACCAATAAGAGACAGAAAAGTGTATTTTAATATAAAGAGACATTGTTTATCATTTGTATGGCTAAAAAGAGAATGCAGAGCAACATCTGGGTCCTCTTTGCTAATTTTGCTTTACAAATGCACTCCAGCAGCACACACCACAAAAGGGTCTTACTGAAGAAGAACTGCTCCAGATTAAATAAAGAATAAACAAACACCCTCCTGTATCTGCAAGGTCTAAGGAAGGTGAAGAGGTAAGTTTTTCCTCTATAATTATTCCCAAAGCTTTCTGTCATTTCAACAATGCTGTTTGCTGTTGATCTGCAACATTGTGTTCTTTACAGAGGAAAAATACATCTTATGACATAAGGTGTATTTTAGAAGGAACAGTAAAGGCTGAGGTGGATTTTACTAACACTGCTTCAGAGCAGAAGTGCCTTCATTTAAAGGTGTAGACCTGCATGGCAGGATTCAGGAGTTGTCCCTAGAATGAGCAAGGATCAGGATGATGGCATGGAGATACCCTGTTTGGGAAGATCAGGTAGCCTAACGGTAAGGACCCTAGCTGCTGAGTGCTGGTTGGCATCAGACTGTGCTTCATATACTAGAAGACATATTCCTGGAGAGTGCTAGTGGTTTAGATAGAAGGTTTATCTAGCTGAGCTTCCTGCCCTTCAGAATCCTCAGCAGCAAACACTGAAGGATGAATGTAGGACACTGAAGGAGTGATGGTGACCAGTGCCTCAGCCAGAACCTCCCCACTGGGCCATGGAGAGGTACTGCAGTCTGCACAGAGACATCTCCTGTGCTCTGCATCACAGGGAAGGTGAGTGCCATGTCTGCATGTGTGTGCAAGCTCCTTGAGGACAGAAGGGAGACTTGAACACTGTGATCCCCTTTACTGACTTCCTTTTATCCTCACTAGTAATGTTCTTAACCAGAAGCCAAAGAGTTTCTCCCTCCTCCCCAATACCAACAGATAGCTCATGGCCCTGAAGTTAAACAGAAGTTTTGCATTTGCTTTCTCTGCTATTGCAGTAAAACATCCTGTCAGATGGCCACAGAAATGGCAGCTATCACAACCATCACTACATCTTTGTATCACACCAGCCAAGTCCTCTGATTCCATCCTGGAGCCTTTTCCTTACCCAGTCCCATGTTTCCAACTCTTCTCCAACACATTGCAGTTTTTTGATGACAAGATAGAAATGAAAGTCCTATCCTTGTGAGTGGAAAGTTTTATCACAGAGGATTAGTTGTAAAAAACCACACTTTTGTTGACTCTGAAACACCCAGGCACAGTTGGACAACTCACTATGGAGGGTCTAGAATTTGCTGGTATAAATTTTTAAGTTCAGTCACATTTGGAAAAGACAGAGAAGAGTAAACAGATTGATCACAGGTTGGTTGGAAATAATCTGTAAATAATTTTGGCAGAGAAGACAGAGGGTTGGGTTTTTTTCCTCCAATATTTATGAACCTCCAGATACAGATGGGTAGTGGGTGAGACTTTGAAGAGCTCTGCTATGCCAATTAATATTCACCAAGGATTTAATTTGGGATTTTCTACAGCAGAATTGGAAAGCATTAGAACATTCCTCTCCAATCCTCCAGCTCTCCCTTGGACAAATATCCACTCATTTCATTGCAAATTCATCTAATATCAATATTGCCCAAAACAAAGGGCACAGGAGCAGTGGTTTAACTAAAATGAGCAGGCTGCTCTACTCGAATGTAATGATGAATATATGATGGGCTGGGCTTGAAATCTTACCAGTTTTCACTTAGAAGGAAACTTTGCAACCACATCAGCATGTGTCTCAAGCAGTGAGGAGAAAAGATAACTTTAACTCTATTTCAAGGGCCAGTCACATGTGTGTTCAAAGACACTGGGGGTTTTATTACTAAAATGCCCATCTCATATTTCATTTATTCTGCTTTTGCTAGCCACATGGTTAAAGTTAGGAAAACAAACAGCAGATACTTTCCAGTGAGGAGTGTTTACATTAGGTCTAGCTTATCTGTGCAAAGAATAATCCATGAACTCTCTTTAGCCTTTTGGATAAGCAAATGTAAACCTCATTTCCCTTTATTGTCCACTCTACGTAATAACTAGCCTTTGCAAAGGTCTTCACTGAGGTTATTTGGCCCAGGGTAGCTCCTGGGGATTTCCTTTCATGACTAAAGGGAGCACTGTATGCATTATTGAGTAGTCATATTGGAGCTGTGATTGTCTAAGGAGAAGGCAGGCAAGTTTGTAGGGAGAGGAATCAGCTTGTGTCACGTCACTCAATACAGCTGGAAAAAGAGAAGCCATCAAGCACAAGCCCTTTCTTGTCTCTCTGAAGGTAAACAGATATGCTCCACAAGTTCATGCCTGCAACCAGTCCCATCTCTTTCCTTTGAGCATCTCTGCAAACCCTTTATGAGCTACTCCAGCTTGATGAATTAGTAGAGGACAGCAAAACCTAGTGGATTCTTTAGGGTGGGTCAACAAGTGGAGTTGGCCCCTTGCGATGTCACGTGCAGTGCCACAGATCCCAGGAGCAAGAGAGAAGAAGAAAAGGAGAGGCAGGCTGCCCTGTTTGGTGACCATAAGATGTATGACTGGTGTAGCTGTCTCATTTCATGCTGGTTATGATCTAGTTTGGAGATTTCAAAGGGCTGCTTTAACTCTGCTCACATCCAGAAAGCAGCAACCAGCCTAAGCACCATAATGGTACACTTAAGCATTCAACAGCAATCAAAAGCTGCTGCCAAGGGCTCATCTTTGCAGCTGAGCAGCACTTCCCAGAGACCTTGTTGCTTTTGACAGGTAGGCACCAACCAAGACCACACCTTTCTCAAAGTACTCACATAGCTGGGGCCACCACGCTGTGTGTTATGTAGTGGTGCCACCACCAGCAAGATTCCTTGTTGCTGGTCATGCCTTTACCTCTACAAAGAGACAGAAGATGAAATAGCCTGAGCAATGTGTGCTTTAAGGACCTCTTCCCTAGCTCAATGAAGTTACTGAAGTTGCTCATGTTGATCTCAGTGAGGTTTAGATCCAGTCACACACAGCTTGACAATTCAAAGCATGCTGAGGAATCTTGTCCTGCTGCAGGGAATACAGGATTTGAAAGGCAAGGTGAAGCTACTAAGTCTGAGCTGCAGGCTAACACATGGCAAAGGGCTTTATCTGTATAGGTTGTCATATAAATCTTCATTGGAGTAATTAGGCAATTTATTTGAAGGAGAGATACAATTCTGATGCAAAAACACAAGGATGAAGAATCTGCCACAATTCTTCTTATTCAGTTAGTGACTCAAACTGCAAAAAATGCTGTCTGTTTTCTGCTTCAATTTGTGCAGACTAGTAATGTATGTTTGGACAAAGCTAGTTAATAACTCTATGCTTTTAAGAAGAAATATCTTTGAAAGAGTGATTAAATGATGAACTGAGAGACCTAAAGCCCATGTGGTAGTTCTAAAGGCTCCTGTTTTTTCCTTCCACAAAACCCCTCCATACTCTAAGGTCTCCCACATGAACGTAATAGGTGCATGAGCTGGCTGGACTGGAGCTGCTGACTAGGTTATGAACATGAAATGCCTCACCCTTATCTCATTTTTTTGGCTGCTTTCACCTGCTGCAAACTGCATGGTGGTTCCTTTGAAATCTACTCTTTTCCACTGACTCACTTGGAAATTATGGGTTTTCATGTCTAAGTGTTCTGTTATGAAAGAGAGAAAAATAAAGATGCTTCACTATTCTCTCATCCACAGTTACTATCAGCAGCTGAGATTGTTTTTTGGTAAAGGCATGACTCCAGGGCTTTACCTTCATCTCTCTCCTTCAGAATACTTCCAGAGAAATCTCTTCCCTGAGAAATCTTCTATTTTGTTCACTCAGGTTTTTTGTGTGGGCATTGTACTGCAGAGACTGTGCCAGGTATTCAAGGTGCCATCTTCCTGGGCAATCAGAAGCTGCTGAGAAGTTCAGGACTAAGTGGCAGCAGCCTGAGTTTCTCTCATAGCCTGCTAAATGGCTAAACCACACAGCTGGTTATCTGAGCTCAGCCCTGGGTGCCAGCTCCTACATCAGTGCAGTCCCACTCAGACCCATTGATCACATATGCTGTGTGCTCCCATGCTGTAAGCCATAGCAAACTTCAGTCCTAGTGGAAGATCAAAAGAGGCTACAGGCAGGCAGCAGGAGAAATGAATGGTGTGATCAGATTGCTATGTCCCTCCAAAATCAGGGGCTTGCTACTTAAAAACCAGGCCAGCCCTGCAAAGTGAACTGTCCCCCAGACTATAGAAGAAGGCAACTCTTTTCTGCCCAGTGAGCAGCAGACAGCATGGACTAAAAGCAATTAGAGCAATTCATTACCATAGCTTTGTTCTGTAGGCTGGTCACAGGAGCAAGGGAAAGCACATCCAGGGCTGCTCATGAGGGAGTGAATTTAGCAGGAGCAGAGCTCATGTTAGGATCCAACTTCTTGAGAGCACAGTACTCCCATCAGCTGAGCCTCAGATGTAACCTATGAAAGGGCAACAATGGAAACCTTACCTCACCTTCTTCCCCTCTGTAAGAGAGCAGATAAATTTCATTTCTCTCTTTCCTTGCAGTCTCCCAGTCTCTCTCCTGATTGAAATACTGGCATTCTATAAAGATTTGCTGGAACAAACTCTGCACCTTAATTCATCTTGGACTGCAAACTACTAAATAATGTTAGTTGGATTCCCCTCAGTTCTGCTGGTTTGGCCCTGGCTGCACTGGAGTGATGTCCATCAAAGAGGAAAAGGCATCTTACTTATTCTATTATTACTCCATACTTGATTCTTTTTCTCTTCAGTTTACCCCTTTGCAATAACAGACAGATCTTTCACATGCTTCCTAACTAGCATAACTGAGCTGTAGAGCTATTGACCACTTAAATGTCCCTGCTATGAAATTCCATGCAGACAGAGAAGGAAGTGTAGGGTTGAGGAAAGGAAAAGTGAACTTGAAATTATGAGTACCTCTGCTGCAGATAATACACAGTCTTAGTGACATAATGAAGTGTGAACTTCAATAAAGAATAAAATTATTTTACCAGTCACAACTTACCCACAGCCTTGTTATCATCAGCCCATAAGCATGGAAGGACATCCATGAAAAATAGGCAGAGGTCACATGGATAAAAGAGTGTAGGGGAAGACAAAGGTGATTTTTGGGGAGCTGAGGACAAATGACAGTCAAAGCTGATGCCACTGGCAAACAACCAGGAATGGTTGCAGTAAGAAGATAAGAAGAATGGATGAACCAGAAGTACAGTACTGGAAGAAGGAGAAACTTTAAATGGCACAGAATGAAATAGTAAAGACCTAAGAACAATTAACCACACCCACCACTTCTGATTTGACTTGCTATAAGCATGGCTTGGCATAAAAATCATAAATCTCTATTGTTCAAGACTGATTCTTTAGGTTGCCATCCTAGCCTGAAATCTGATTTTCACAACAGGTTTTAAATCCCTTATTTGTTTTTTTTTTTTTTTCCAAATAAAAGATAGGCACAGACATCTAAAACCACTTTAAGGACTGTAGTTCTATGAAAGCTGAAGTGTCAAGATAACAGAGTGATTAAGAAACTCACTGGAAAATTCTCTGCACCTTCTGATGGGGAGTTTCAGAAAGAGAGAGATGTCAATTAACTGTCAATTAACTTTGAATGTCAATGTACTTTTCCAAGGAAAAAACAAACATTGTCTTCCACACAAAGTTCAGGATGTGCAGGTTTGTAGTGGAAGTTAGCTGTTTATTATAAACATGCAAACAGTGTGCTCAGTAAATACCTAAGCATCTGAGCATCTAATCCTGCTAACAAAGTAACAAAGTTCCTGCTACCAGGGCTCCCCTGACACAGATGTGTTATGAGAAAGAAACAAACTTGAGACACATTGTAACCTCCAAACCAAAAATGATAGCAAGAGCAAGGACTCCTTTTGTTCAAATGTGTTTTCTGGGTTTGGATGCATGAGTTATTAATCATCACTGTACATGGAAATGACTCTTCCACTCCAAGAAACAAAGACTAAAGTTAAAACAAGGTGGGCTCAGGTTCTTATCCTAAACAGATGAACTTAGGAGGGCATCTCCTCTGCCTTCAGCACTCTCCTCTGGAGTTAGACAGGTAGAAATGAGATCAGCACATAGCTTTCAGATATCTACAAGGAAAATGCTCAAATAGCAAAACAGAATTTCCAGACAGTTCCAGTAAGTGCATTATACTAGCAATTTCATGACTAATTGCAAAATCTATTATCCTGCAGATGAAAAGATTTTGGAAGATTTCAGATCAGATTTCAAGTTCAAGAGAAGCAGGAAACAAAAAAGAACAATAAACTAAAGACTGGAAACCACAGGCATGACTCAAAGTCCTGCAATAGGAACTGCTGCAAGCTTTCATAGGCTTTAATATGATTAAGACCAAGTACAAGATATGCAGGAAAAGTGGAGCTCTAGATCAAATGTGAATTAGAAACTTTCAGAGAACCACTGAAAAGGACAAGAACAAAGAAGCATGATCCTTGCCTTGCCAAAACTGAACAACAAATGGCCAAGAGGCCAAAGCAGCAATGCCTAGCAGGCAAGACAGCAACATCTGGACAAGGCTTAGGAGGCCACCATCTTCAAAGACTGCAACCGCCTGTTGCACACAGTTGCCTGAGGCACTGAGATGTCTAAGGCAACTTACTCAGCACCTTGCAGCTCATGGAGCAGGGGGAGCAACCACTTAGGAGAACTTGAAGAGCAAACTAAGATGTGAATAAATCTTGTTAGAGGGAACAGGCTCTGTGAGAGATGGGTGGTTACACAGTGAGTCAAAACACTTCCTCTGGCTGGGTAAGATTCACCTCTGTAGAAAAGGGCAGCCTTGAAGAATCAGGTGGGACATAAATAATGGAAAAGCCTTATGATGGCTTCTCTCAAAGGAGGCAGTTTAGCCTACTGTGCTTACTCTGATGACTAGAAGGAAAGAGAGAATATTGGGGACAAGAAAAACAGGGCTGAGATAATCAAGGCTTGTCAGGTTTTTCAGATAAGCTTCTAGGCCACAAGGTTCATGTGCATTTTGGTAAGTTTCAGATGATCTTCCTTTTTGTCTCAGTCTCTGAAATTAAAATCATCTTCAATTTTCTAGATTGTACCTAAGAGTTTCAAGTGTCCAGGAGGCATAGAAACACAAATATCCTTGGCTTATCTGGAAAGAAAAGAGTCCTGAGAGTAGTCACTGAAATACTGGAAAATATGAGCCATTGGTGGTGGTGGTGTAGATATAAATAATGTAAACTGATAGCACAGGCTCCAGTCATTGATATCCAAGAAGGAGTAAAAATAAAACTAGTGTCTCCAGACAAACTGTGATGCAACTCATGATCATAAACCTGGAGAAGGATAATCAGAAACTCCCTCTGGTGTTGTCTTGCATGACATTCATTCCTCCCTTAATGCCTCTTATTCCCTTAGGATTGCTTTGTCCATTGATAGTTGCTCAAAACAGTTCATTATTTTAGCCAGCTGATCATGTTGTTGCTTTATAAAGGGCATTTATTCCTCCTCATCTTAAGAATTTTTTCTGCAGCCCTAGTGTAGAGACAAAATGTTTTGCTCTTGTTCTTTCTGAAAGGCTTGTATTTTAACCAAGTCACAACATAATTACAGTGGTTTACATAAACCCCACATAAAATCTGGATCTTAACTCCAACATTCTCAATGTAGCTGTTAAAGTCCTTCTGGGTTCTCCATTACTTTTCTGTTGGACCATCTCATGTTACTCAATGTATTAGAAGGGCTTGCCTGGATAGAGAACTGAAGGCAGGATGGAGAGTTGGGAGCATGGCTCCATCAGAAAAACAAACAGATCCAGATTTGCTCTACTTGATGGCAAGGCTGAGCTTGTCTCCCTGCATGCTCAGCCATGCATGCTTTCAGGTTCCCTTGTGCAGACACCAGCTCTGACACAGCAGTGCAGCCAGCCAGGCTCACCAGCCACAGAATCACCCAGCTGCTTTATCTCTGGGCATCAGGACCACATATTTCTGCCTGATAAAACCTTTTGTTGCATGAAAACAGCTTCTAAAATACTCTATTATGAAGTGGTTGTAATTTGAGGAGGAGTAATTTTTTTTTCCACAGAATTTAATTCAGCCTGCAGGATGTAGCTCACAGTAATATTCCTCCTCTAGAAGTGTGCAGGGTGCTCCTGAGGAAGGCTGCCAGCTCTTCTTGGAGATTGGCAACAAGCTGGACCCTTCTTACAAAGCCAGGACATGGCTCAAATAGGAGCACCAAGCAGCAATAGACTCCCTTTTTGTCATGAACAAGTTCTATAAATCCTTAATCAAGCTACTAAATCTGTTTTGCACTGTTTGACATCACTGATTGTGGACTTTGCTGGTTCTGCTTCTTTTGCCAGAAGTGGGTAAGAGGAGCAAGATTACACAGCAGTGATTTCATGGAGTTCTGTCAGGATACCCCAGGACAGCAGCAATCCTGGGTAGCTGGCACATCAGTCCTCTGCAAGCTCAACCCCTACAGGAACAAGACTGGAAGAGTTTATGTAGCAGGATAGACTGGAAAGCCAGTAATAGTTTGACAACACATCCTTCCAAAGGCTTTTCTTAAACCATTATGACATGGCATAAATTGAAAGAATATGGAAGTGATAAAAAAGTAATTTAGGGGGAAAGGAAGTTCTTTTTAAAAGCTCCATGCTATGAAACTGTGGGGGAGAGAGATCCTTAAATCCTTAAGATGGTCTGGAGCCTGACATTCTTCACTACATTGGGACTTCCAAATGGCTGTGATTATGGAAAGAATACCTTGGCTGTCAGTATCTGATTCCTCTTCTGTCTGGGCTAGAAGTGAGTCAAGTTTCCAAGAGGTGTTCTCCCTCCCCAGATACAAACAATTCCTGTTAGAAGGGTAACATCCTCCCCATTTTATCCCTGTTTCAGGATACAGCTACCCACTTGTAAGTATTGGTTCAGATCCCAGGAAGTGATCAGTTCAGGAGACACAGGCTTCCCAAAGTACATCACCCTGGCATTTAGCTCCACACCACCATGTCCTGAAGGCTGATATTTGGAGAAGGAGGAAACCAGGGTAAGCATTTCCTCAGCTTCAAGGCCCTGGAAATCACAGACCAAACCAACCTCTTCCTAAGGTAACAGTGCCTGCCAAAGAGAGCTAAGTTCTGGCTAAAGGATCAAATGTCAGAGAAGGAAGAGGCACACTTCTTTGGGCAGTAAACTTGCCAGTAGACTCAAAAAATCACTCTCAGCAGATATCTGGGTAGTCATGAACCTCATGCCTTCAAAGGCAAGCAAACCCTCCTCCCAGACATCTACTTGGGCAAAACCAGACTCATAGACAAGATAACAACAGAAAACCACTTTGGGTTCCAGCTGATAACTGGAAGGGAGAGGTAAATACACCTTTGAGCACTGTGTACTCCATGATTTTGGGAAGTATTAACCCAGCAATAGCATGAAGAATCATATAATACCTATATTAAAAATACAGGGGAAGTTAAAAAAGTTATTGTGGTGTTTTAGCTAACATCCTGTAATGTTATTTTAGCTCTACCAATGATGAACTAATTTTTTTATATTAGCATGCTTTCATTACTTGGCAAAACTGATGACAACAACAGAACTTCTATCAAAAATGTCACTGGATCACATGAGAAAGTAAGTACTTAGAAGAAAGGTTTGGTTAAATTATCTCCTTTGGCCTTCTTGGAGGTAAAACTGGATTTATGGTCTCTAATGTTGACAAAGGAAGCTCTGTAGAGAATACAATACAGCTAAAACATAATGAGCTTTACTAGAGGGGAGTATAACTCTAAAGTTCAGCAGAAGGTGTATGTTTGTATGCAGTGAGTAAGCATATGCAAGTAGGAGGCAATTACAGATGGTTGGAAATATGCTACTACTGCAAAACACATATGATGTTTTGTATCCCAGAGCAGAAAGCAGAAATGCTCTAAAATACACAAGCTCAGAGACTAGCTGATACAGAACTTGTGTGGCTTAGGACCAGGGCATCACACTCAGCAGCTGCAGAGCAGCAACAAAAGGTTGCTCACTGATATTTTTTTGTAATTGAAAAAAAAGAATTTGCAGAGATAAGAGGAATGTCCAAGTGGAAAAGAGTTCAGTCAGTTACATCCAGTAAAAGCTCCCTTAAAAATGAGTTAATGATGAGACAGCATGCAGGAAATGAAATCTCTTAACTACATTTGTCAGAGTGGTTAGCCTGCCTTCTGTGCTCCACTTGGGGTTGCCTTATGTGGTTTTTTTGCTACATTACAGTTCTGAGATGGGTTTGGGCTTAATAAATACTGCTGATGATTGTAAAATATTCATCTGAGGTGTATTGATTCTCTTAGATGTACTCTACATAGGTATTTTTTATTTTCCTCTCTGCAGTCACCTGTGGATTGAGAGATTAGCCCTCACAGCACATACCAATTTGGATTTTAACTGGGGAGGTGTCCTGGAGAAGGCTTAACCAGGGACTGTTTTGGACATGTTGAGTGGGAACTGTCATTTACATGAGGTTTGTTGGAGAGGGCAGGGTCCCAGTCCCTCCCTGCCTATGGGGTGGAACATCCATGCATTGGGTGACAGGGTTGTATTTAGAAAACAGGTATTTGCTGAAAAATTACCAACTTGCTACTGATCCTGCCAGCTTTGCATTGGGGGAGAGAAAAGACAGGAAACCAGATATTTTATACAGTAAAAAAATATTCTATAAAATATAAACCTATATTTTTATACCATTTATAGAGAGATTATAATTTATATCAATGACAGCCACCCTTTTTGTTTCTAGGGTCTGTTCAGAAACCTTACTGTAGGGACAGCAGAGCACAGAATTCTGCCTTTAAGCCTGGAAATTGCATCTTGAAAGAATAGAAAACAGAAAAGAGATGAGGATTTCCTGCAGGAATACAGGAGGTAATATATATTAGCATGCTCTGGCCAGAATTTATGTGTGCAGCAAAGCTCTAAGAAATGTTAAACTGAGGCCTCTTTTGGAAAAGCAACTTTAAGAGCATTCACACTTCCTCTTGTTAGGAAATTAAGAGCCATATACAATGATGCAAAACAGGCTCAGCCAGGGAACAAATCTGAGAATTCATCTTGTTTACTTTAAATTTCCCACTAGCAGCATCTGTTGGGAAGCCCAAGCTGACTGACCTCCTCCTCCTGCAGGCAGTATGTATGGCCTTAAGAAGATGCTAGAGATGTTCAATCTATTTTGGTAGTACACTGGAAGCATCTCAACTTGATCTTAAACCAGCTACTGAGGATGTAATTTGAACAAAGTCTGTTCTCCCCCTCAGGGCTCTTCCATCTGCATTGCCTCTTCCTTCTTCAATGAGCTTCCTCAAAGTTTCCACCTTCTGACTGCCCATCAGCAGTTGTTAGGTTGGCAGCACACCTTCTAACACCCTTCCAAGGGACAAAGGGACCAGCAGTACTTCCCAATTTTGCAGTGCTGTCAATCAGTTAGACTTGAAAGGCTCCACTACATACACTCACTAACAAATGCATAACTGAGAACCACAGCAACAGCAACATCCTTCTGCAGATTAGCTCCAAAATCATTAGGATGTGAGGCTCTAGAGCCTTACATTGGGAAGCACAGCTGGAAAGCACCTTCTGACCAAGTAACCATGGGGACACTGCTGTGTTCACCCCTCCCTCTTTACAGCAGGATCCCTATTCACCCTCCCTCACTCCTGTTCCACCATAAGGTAACATGTGGTGGCTTGACATGTAAACCTCTGCTGGCATCCTAGAGAATGAACATATGTGGACATGGGCTGGTCCTCAGCCAGTCCAGTGGCTGAGATGAACTGGTAGTAGTAGACAGTCCAGGGAGGACCAGAATGGACCTTTCACTTGCTCCAGCACCCAAACTTGGCCTTTTTACTATTGGTAAAAAATGGCACTAAAACAAGAGCCAAGAAGGTGGAAGTGTAGTTTACATTAAGGAGAAGATGAACTTCCTTTTATTTTTCATATATGCAGTGACTAACTAGTGAAAAAATGTTCCTGTGAAGAGCAAAAGTCACTGGTGCTACTTAGTAACAAAGTAGTTTAACTAAAACAAAATGCTAGGAGAATCTCTGAATATGCTGACCCTGGAGGGCAGAATTACACCCTTGACATTCTAAGCCAATCAATGTATTTAAGAAAGGACCATCACAGAAATGGTGATGAAATGGATTCATTTAGGGAACTTTTGGACACAAAATGCAATAAAGAATACAATCTTAGGAAGATTTAAGAAACAGAAATTAAGCTACAGAAAAACTTCCAATGGTGTTAAAAAGAAAACTTATCTGTCAGGAGATTTTGTATCAACTCCCCCCCCCAAAAAATCCTTTCACATTCTACTAAAGAAATATTTTTACACTAGATAAATTACTGTTTGTATAGTGAGGTCTGATACTATTCTGGTAAATGATATATCAATATCTGTGTTCCTAAATCTAGTCCAAGGGTGGAAAACATGTTGTTTTACCATTTTATAAGACATACTCATCTTTTTGGTTTTGAGATAAAACCTGTTTACCAGCCTGTTAGCAATCTTGACAGCAGAACCAACTTGATGTGTGCACTCTGAATCATCATCAAATCTCTATTGACTGCTTTCAAAATGATCTGCATCACTTCTCTCTTCTGTTTTTTTTTCTCCCTACTATCACCTAGTTTATTCAACTTCAAATGTCAAGTATGACAGCATCATAAGTGGATTAAGATGCTGTCTTGAGTTTTGCCATGATTTCTGTTTACCTGTATTTTCAGTCAGGATTAATGTTCTGTGAATTGCCACAATGATCCTTTTTTTTCTTTCTTTCTTTAGGAAAAGCAAACAGAGAAAACACCACATAGTTCCCAATATATTTTTTAACCATTTAACTGTATGAAACATGCTTGATATTGCTGTGCTTCATTTTCAAAGCTATATTGCAAATCTTCTAAAATATATTCCACAGTGCAAGTATTTCAGTATTTAGGATGTTCTCCTTTTAGCATCAGTGCTGTATTTGAACAGGAACAGATCTCAAGTGTGGATGCTGTGCAGAAAGAGCTTTTAATCATATACCTGTGAGTAACTGTGGGATTTAAGCAGCATCTAGTGGCTGAACTTATACTGGCTGCCATTCCTATTTAGCTCTGCTTTCTTATTACTAAATTTAGCATTTAGGAAGTAAAGGCAGAGGTTCATGCCATCACTTTTGGTAAACAAGATCCAAAGATGTGTCTGTTTTCTTTAAACAAGAGGAAAAAGCTCTCTGGACTGCTAATCACAGCCTAAGAACAGGAGCAGACCTGCTCTAGGGCATCCTGCTCTGGCAGGGGGGTTGGACTAGATGATCTTTTGAGGTCACTTCCAGCTCCTAATATTCTGTGGTTACAGGAGAAGGACTGAAGTCTCCTCAACCAAGGAATGCAGGAAGCAGGCTGCAACTGCAACTTGCAAGGCAATTTGGGATTTTGTTTTCCTGCAAGATAATCTCCTGCCTTCCCAGTAAGAGAAAGAATCCAGTCCTCACCCCATTTCTGTGAATGTTATTGCTCTAAGATCTAAAGGGATCTTGCACTGATGTCACCTAAGTGAATGCTGCACTCTGAGTCACCTGACTTGGAGTTGACCAGCATGCAAATTCTTGTAGATCCTGGAGGAATGATGGAAACTCCTGTTGCCAGCTGTAACACACTGTGTGACCCCTGCACAGCAACAGGCTGTGTGAGCACTACCCAACTGCTTCAGCACAGTCAGCTCAAGCAGGGCACTGGCCTTTCAGCAGTGATTTCAGTTGTCCTAGCAAAAGCACCTTAGCACACTCTTCCCTTTTTGGAGAGTTCTTTCTGTTCTAACACATCATACCTGTAAACACACTCATGTATTCCCTTGTTGGTTTGATTCTGATTGCCATCAGCAATTGGGGTCTGTGCCCTTCAGATGCCACAGTTTGGGTCTATTTTCTGGGGTTGGTTTGTTTCCCTTTTGTTTCTGAACTTTAACTCTTAAATGAGAAGTTTTCTGGTGGACTGGGTAAAGATGATTGACTCCTGAGCAAGAGAGAAAATGAAACCTACAGTTGCAGCCACCATGACTTGCCAGCCAGCAGCAGGTTGGTGTGGGCACCTAACTCCCCCTGGCACAAGAGAGGGAACAGACAGAGAAATTATCTGTCTAATAGTTATATCTAATCTAATATCTATCTATCTAAATTAATAATAATAATATCTATCTAAATTATCTATCTAATAATTATATTATTGTCTCTTTGAATCTCAGAATTCCCTAACTTGTACAAGATGTATGCAAGGGAATAACAACTTCATGCTTAACAGTCTAAGACTGAAATCCAGCTACTTTCAAACACCAGTGTTGATGTTAATCAGGGTATAAAAAGCCTAGTGAAGGCTTTATTACAACCCACTTGATTTCAGTTAAACTTTAAATGTTTTTTCCTTCTTCTCTACAAGTAAATATTTCTATGTATTACAATCTTCCTCTAGAAAAGCAAGATGATTTCTTGACATGAATCAGCAGCTCTAATTTGCTACAATCTGTAGACAGCCCAAAGTGTCTCAACCTTCCCAGAAATCTCAAAACTAAATGCAAACACTAAACTCTATACCTTTTTTTTTGGCCAGTGAGTGACACAGCATAAAGGATGAAGACAAAAGATGAAATTCTGAATCATTTTCAAGGACAGATGAATGTTTTGACAAGATTTTATTGTGAAACATTGGATTTAGAAAAGGTACAAAATGTCCATGGTCAGATGTGTGCCAGTACAGTATTTCAACAGTCTATACATGTGGACAGCTGGATAGCTTCACTGCAGGATGTGTATTTAAACATACTACCTAAAAGGGGGCTGCAATATTCACAGGCTTAAAAGACATAAATCACTTGAGCCAAAATGGTCAATGCCTAATCAACAACTGGAAACAGGCTAAAAAGCACAATACAGTACAACAATCTCCTTGCAGATTCACATTTAAAGAACATCAGCTTATTATGTCAATAACCTACAGCTCCAGGACACTTATTTTTCAGGACTGGGATTCACTTGGCTAGTTTACAGCTTTAAAAGAATCCATGTTAAAAAAAGGAGATTATGGAAGAAAACCTGCAGGTATTTGATTAGAATTAAACACCATGAAGCCCCTAAAAAATTTTTCAGACTGGGATTTATAAAGTCAATTAGTTCCAAAATAGAACTTCAGTTTGTTCCTTGAAAATATTCTGATTGCAGCTTGCACAGATATCATTAAATGATCTTAATTCAAACATTTCAAGTTGCTATGCATTTGAAAATGGTGTTTTAAAATCATGGCTCACCATTCAACTGGAAAAAAACCCCCCAGTTATCAAAATCCTAATTCTGAATTAATGGAAGTCATCAATTTGCAAATTTAAAGGAAATACTAATAATGAAGCTCCTCAAAGGACAGCAGCATTCTCTACCTTAGCTTAGCCATTTTAAAGAAGAGCATCTGTAAACATACAAAGTTGATTTTAGGGTATAAAAATACAGGTATACCATACAAAACAAGATAGCTTGATTTTATTTTAACATTATTCAGTAGTCTGTCACTGCTGGAACCTCTCTGAACTACTGAAAAGGTGCTCATGGTTCAGTACAGGGGTGAGCAGCTAAGGAACTTTAGATCTTAGGTCTTTAATTAGGAAATGTGTAGCTCATTCTACACAATTTAGCTTACTGAAATATAAGCAGTTAACCAGTTACCAATCAGTACCCAGAGCTGAACTAAACCTTTACTCAACAGAAGTCTACTTCATTTTATGCCAATTTGTCACTCACCTTCCTGAACAGAAGACCTGGGGGTACAGAAACTTCTGAATCTGACTCATATCCAGCAGGAGCAGAGCTGAACTTAAACTGATGTCATTTAGAATCCAAATCTACCCAAAACATTAAAAACAACTCACCCCTTGCCACCACCATCCACTTCCTCAATGAATTTCAAGACCATTTAGTTTTGGCTACTCCTTCCACATTGTAACCATGTTACAACTAATTACAAAATCATTTTGTGGTTTAAAAACCTTGGGAGTGTTCATCACTAAGGAGGTAACACTGGGAGTACAAGGTCTGCTATGGAATTAACATTAGTGCTGTGCCAAATGGGAAAAAATAGAGAAACAAACCACTTAAGTCCAGTGTGACAAAAAAAATCCAAGCCCAAACAGTTCATTTGTTGTTCAGGAAGTGTTTGGCATGAGCAGCACTAACAAAATTCTACACCTCACAGACACAAGCTACAAAGGTTATCTAAAGCCAATACTCACTGTCCATCAATTAGCTAGCTCTTAATGCTGCTTCAAGCACTGCACTAGCCACATTGATCTCTGTTTCAGATTTGTCTGTACACACATGTATATTTACATACAACATTTAATAAACATGATTTGAAAACATAAAAAAACCCCTTATGTACAAAATACCAACATTCCTATAAATAAACAGTTGGAGAAAGGCACTTGCAAGAAAAATCTACAGTAAATCTTACAAAAACCACACTGCCTCTGTTACTGTACAATAGAGAATCTGTCAGGAAATCCCTAGCACAAGAATGTAAAACACTAATTACTTGTTAGAACTAAGAATATAACCATTACAGTTCTATTTACACATCCATATATGCCTTTTGTGGTTTAGTTTCACTGGAGAGCACCATGATTTCCATTCCAAATTTGTATTTTGATACAAAGGAAAAGAAGAGTTTGCCAGAAACCAGTGTTCAGTGTCACTGCAAAGTCATACATTTTGGCTGCCATCAGTGTAGTTTAAAAGACTCGGTTGCTGCTGTGTAAAAAGTACACCTAGCTTGTTATTGCATGTTGTCCTTTTAGAGAGAGCACTGCTGTGCTCTCTATGCCATTGTTTCATACTATTGCTGGCAAAAAAAGTTTCCAGTATCAAAAAAATAAAAACATTCTTCAAGCCAGTTGAAGGATTTCATCTGAACAGGAACTAAAAAAAGCTGCATATTCAGTATAAAAACGTGTAGGAAACATGCCAACTCCTCTGGTGTGCAAAAATATCTCTTCCACTACACAGGATTGATGAAGGGCTCCACAGAATCACTCCAATTGCCATGGAGTAGCAAACCTCATGAATCACCAGTTGCTTCAAGGAGATGTCAGGATACTTCCACTCTTATCAAACTTTTTACCCTTTGACAATGCTGCAACCTGTTTGAGCAGTTCTCTGTTTTTGGCCTGCAAGTAAGATACAGAAAGTTGTATGAATTTCTGAGACATCTCAGATAGCCATGTCATGCACTGCCTTCCCCAGGCACTTATCAAACAAATTCTCCAAATGCACATGCTGAGAATACTCAAAGGAGGCAATGATCACTTGGCAAAGATCTTCATAGGCCATCTGTAAGAGAAAAGGTAACCAACATTTCCTGCATCACCAAATTTAGCTGCTGAGGAATTGCACTGAGTATCAGTTCAGTTTGTGATTTAGAAGGCAACTCACTCAGGCTTTCTCCCTGTTAAATGTGCTTTAATTGTCAGCTGTGTTAATGCTAAGCCCTTGAAGCAGGTAAACAGCACACTGACAACTGGTTAAAATAGCAGAAAACAGACTAACAATAAAGAACCAACTTTGAGAAAGCATGTGGGGTAAGCCTCTATCTCCTAAAGTCAGAAGCAATTCTTTCCAGTGATGCTAACTCATATGGAGACTGCCTGTGGACTGCAGAACTGCTGTACAATGCATCCAGAGTTAACCATGGTAATGCCCATTCAAGAACTTGAACTCATTGCTGTGAGTAAAGAGACTGAATACACAATTCCGTTCCAACTACTTCTAAGCAATTACCTGCAACTGTTCCACAGTTTCCTTGTGAGCTTTCTCCATACTGTTCATCTTTGTCCTCAAGTTAGACTCCTGGTACTGGAAGTCTGCCTTCAGTTCTGTCAACTGAAAACACAAACTCTTATGAAGATTCCTTGGACTGCTACAGCATGCATCTTCTAATCAAGCTGGGAAATCTTTCTGGACACCCTCAGGAATCTCAGGAAGCACTCTGTTTACTATTGCAGTATTGACAGTATTCATTACTCAACAAGTGAGGTAAAATGACAGAATATTAGGAGTTGGAAGGGACCTTGAAAGATCATCTAAGTCCAATGAATCCCTCTGACTTCAGAGTCAAAATCCATTCACGATACAAGTGTCAAACCTGTCCTTTAAAGGCTAAGTTTTGATTAGTTGCTATATTAAAAAGATGGTATCTGATTTTTGGGTTACCTCACCATTTTGACATTGTTCCAAGTCTCCAAAACAGAAAGCAAAGTGTGGCTGTTCACCCTAAGCAGGTGCAACTTTTACCTTTTTATCTTTCTCTAAGATGGTCTGATCTCTCTGCTGCAGAAGACGTTTCAGTGACATGACTTCTTCTTTCAGCTGGCTGATGAGGACAAAGTTGTCAGTTCCTCCACTGTCTGCTGACTGATTTATAGAGCTACCAAGAATAAAAAAAACCCCAACAGTTACCTATGGCATCAATAGAAAATAAAAGCTGATTTATTTTTGTTTAATTCTAAATTGGTTAATTAATAATTCCACAAATACCCTTAAGGACTAATGCAAAAAAAGTATGTACCTGACAGAAATGGGTGCAACTGGCAAATTACCTTACTAATGGCACACATTACATACACCTGCAGAAATATAAGCAGTATTAGCTTTGAGGGGGACAAACACCTTTTGACTGAAGCAGCCACTTTACTTTTATTCCAACTGTTTGGCCAGAAACAGAAGAAAGATTCAGTCTCACACATGAAGGTCCAAAGGACTTCTCTAGACAGTAAATCAGCTTAAAGCAGCAGGTTCAATCCTGCATCTAACTGACAAAACTGCCATGTTTCATTGATAACTGTTGCCTTGTACATCAGCTTGCTTTAATTTTGCCCCAAACAGTTTTAAATACAGGAAAACAGTGCCAGTTTTCTGCTAATAAATCCTTTAGTTTCCTGACAGCACTTAGATGCCACCCAATAATCTGGGTGGCTGGACAATAGTTTCACCTCCCTCATTCTTCAGACTTCAAAAACCAAAACCATTAAAATAAAGTAACAAAAAATGAAAGTAGCCACAAATCAGGGCTCTCTTTGCTTGAAATGGCTCAGCTTTACAAAAATATAACTTTACCTATCTCCATTTGATGGCTTGGATTCCAGTTTGGGTTTTTTCTTTGGAGTTTCATTCTGAATAGCTGCAGAGGATTTATGGCTGAAATCAAACAAAATGTAAACCTAAAGCCTCATGCTATGTAACTCTCTAATATCACCATTTGCTACATGTAAAATAACTAACTCATGCTCTGAGCTGGAATGCTAGAGACTAGACAGAAATGCAAAGGGAAAAAAAAAAGGTCCTTTAATGAAAACTGCAAGACATTTTAAAAGGAAATTAATAAATAGGATCATATTTACCTCTGTTTCCATAGTCCCTGATCTTGTTCTGGACTCAGACTGCTGATTCTGCAATATGTAAATGTTACTTGGTAACTAACCAAACATAGCATTCTTTCTAAGTCTAAGTGAAGGGTATAAATCTTAGAGAAAGACCCACACCCCCTTTGTTTTTTAATAAACTTAACAATTATGAATTTTCAGATAGATATTCCTATTCTCTGTCATATTTGTGACCACCCTTTACCATATCAAAATGCTACAAAAGTATTTCTTGGCTACATGCTTACACTATTGTAAGACACAAGGGTCTGAAAGACTCATGGCTAGGCCTTTTTGCTGGTACCTCCCAATTTCTGTGAAGTTCCCATTGCTAAAAACTTACACTCAGCAAGCTGATCCAAAGCAGCATTCCTGGGATTCCCATAGTGCCACAGGAACATGGCCTGAAGTGCTGCTTATGTGGTGGCATAAGAGCAAAGTCAAGGTTTGGACTGTTGAAAAGGACTGCTTCTCAGCTCTAAACATTTGCTTTCCATCATTTCAAAAGCAATTACTAACCACCATTGATATAGGAAATAGCAGAATGGGGAAGACTGCACAGAAGGAAATAGCTCAATGAATCTGTATTTCTACCTCACTGTCTCTACTGTTTCATCTTTACAGTAACTGCAATGGAAAGGCAAAAGGGCTTCTATTTATTGGACCAGAAAAAACAGACCCCTAGTAGCCTATAGAAAAAAGGTGCCAAACCAGGAACATTTTGACCTGTACAGAGATGTGCTGACTTTTATAACTCTGGAGTATATGAGAAGCTCTACTCTGTAGTAAAGAACTATTGTTTTATTTAATCCTTACCATATCTCTGCCACATAGGTTAAATTAGATTTAGCTTCTTAGAACTCAATTTTCAGCACAGAACTGAAAGAACAGGAACAGCACAGTAACTCTGCATGACAAGAATAATTGTCTTCTTTAAATTCCTAAACCCCACAAATCTTATTTTTG
This sequence comes from Galbula dea, assembly GCA_013399015.1. Lineage (NCBI taxonomy): Eukaryota > Metazoa > Chordata > Aves > Piciformes > Galbulidae > Galbula > Galbula dea. Next base: position 349,170 of record VWZX01005924.1, read on the forward strand.
CTCTTTTTTAAATGAAAGCATATGCATTTCTCTCCTCTTCATTCCCATACCATTCCAGCTTATTTAATTTCTATCTTTAAGTCACACTTAATCAGGTAACTTTCAGTCAAAATGGCAAATTGTAAGTGAAGCTTAGAATGCAAGTGTTTTGTGTGTCTGGGGTCAGGGTCATTATCACTGCAGACACAGGATTTACTAGCCAACACACAAAGTACACTAAGTAGTTCTAGAGTTATGCTGCCACAAGCCTACCAGTGAAAATGTGAATTGACTACTTCTATGCTAGCACAAAACCCAAATCAATTCTGGGCTTCAGGACTAAATAACCTAGGTATGTACATTAAGGCTTGAGTATGCCATGGCTAGAGATAGCAGGCCAAGAAAAGTTGCAGAAGATGGGACAAAACCCTGTGAAATGTTATCAAAATGCCAGTGACTGAACTGACAGTGTTATTTTCCTGTGTCTGTATTGCAGCCACTCACAAATTACCTATTCTAGCAAAAGCTGATTACAAAAACTAGCAGAGATACAAACTGGACCTAAACTGCTGCTTCTGCTTCTCCATTTAACTAGAATTACATGCACCCAAACAAGTCAGGATTCTGAGTGATGCAGCTGTTTGTTCTACACTCATTACACCTTTCAACCCAGGGTAAATGCATGTAAAATAGCAGTTATCACACAGCAGCTACTGCTTAGAAAGCCAGAGTCATCTTTACCCCTAACTAACTTGTTTCTGTAGCTGGGTTCCTTTTCTAGACTTGCTCCCAGTTTTACCACTGCCCAGTCTGCTGATCACTAAAAACTACTGCTTCATGCTGACCTCCCTTCACCCAAACTGTTAAGAATACAAGGATGCTGACAGACCATAGAAGAATAACATTCTGCTGCTGCTTTTTGATGCCATGTTTTCAACAGCATTTCTTACTTCTTGTGATTGGATCTCAGTGCTACTAGAACACAGAAGAGGTGTCAACAGTTAACCTGAGGCTTTGGACTACTTACTTATGATGACTGCTGCTGTGCCGATGGTGGTGGTGGTGGTGTTTTGAATGATGCTGGTCTTTCTCAGTAAGGGATGAGGATGAGGAGTTAGAATGGGAAGATCCCAGGCTCTTCCTCTGTTCTTTTGTCTTCTGTAGCACTCTCTTGTAGGACAGTGTGCAGAGCCAACACAGCAACTTTCCATCAACCTTTGGGGAAATGATTCACAGCAGGTTTTTTTTTGCCACCCCCCCCCCAAGTATACTTGCATGGGAAAGCTGGACTTCAATATTTGCAAGGAGAATTTGTTTCACTTCATCTCTTGTCTTTGGGAAAAAAATCAGAGTATCTATCTGGTATGAAACAGCACTACCACATCTCCATATTCACTCAATAAGTGATTCTTACTCCATTTATTTTTGTCAATTAAAGTCATCAAGCATTGGACTTGCTCTCTATCCCAGAAGTGACTTTCTAAAGAGACAAATAAGTTTTAGTTTAGATAGCATGTACCCTCTCTCAACCCCACATACTCCAGGCAGAACCAAGATGTCCAGCCAATCTGTTATTTACTTGTACCAAGTAAATTCTTCTGTAAAAACAGCATTATTCTTAGGTTCAAGCAAGAGGCTTTTGAGGTCACTTCCTTAGCACCTTCTGGAATAAGAAAGTGGCACTCACCAAAGCTATTTAAGGAAACAGAACACAAAGGGCTGCTCAGCGCAGCCCAACTCTCTGGTGCTGTGCTTTAAGGCAAGGCAGACAAATGAGAAGATGTAAAGTGACAGATTCAAGTTACTGACATATATAAGACCCAATGGATGAGGGGAAAAAAATAACCAAAGCACCAGGAACTGTTCAGTTGCTTAACCTCTGATCCCCAGCTGTGACTGTCAGCTTTAAAAGAGAGTAATTTAATTTAAAGTTAAGTTAGCTCAGGAGGTAATAGAACTGCAAGCTGTGAGGTTTAATCCAAATATTGTGAGGGACAGCACAGCAGCTTTAATATTAGTGAACTTAAGCTATATTCCTGTTAATCTCTCTCTCTCTTTTGATGGAAGAACATTGTCTGTTGTCAGCCTAAGCCATGAGAGCTGTGGAACAAAACCTACCTTCCTTCTTCCCTCCTCTTTTCGATCAAAAGCACACTGCTGCTTGCACTGCTCACAGGTCTGGGGTGGGCCATACTTCTTCTCTGAGTTTGTACACCGCTGGCATTTGGTGCCAATGAATGCTGCAATAATGTTACAATACTGACAAGGCTTGGGCTGCAAAAGAGGCAAGTTGAACTGAAGTTAGTACATTTACAGGTTCTGTAATGAACACAGGCATTTCAAATCACACAATGATGCTTCTGAAGGACTGGTGCTTCACAGAAGCTATCTTAAAGAACTTTCTTCCTGCCATTTCCATCTTCAGGATTAAACTTCTCCCCTAAACTGATCCTCCTTCAATGGCCAGAAACAACCTGGACTTTCCACACAAACCCAGGCACGTATTCAATGAAAGACACACAATGTGATTGCTCACCTCTACACCTACCTCTCATCTTTTTAATATGATTACAGTTTCTCTCTGTTTTACTACATTACTAAAGAAATTACTTAAAGCTTTAAAGGAATTAGAGCAATCAAGTCATTTCTTTGACTAGAAGTTTCTGAAAACACACCTCTCCCTTGCAATACTCATGGATTTGATAACACTATAGCTCTAAGATTAGCAATCCTGATCCCTGCAATTCTGCAGGAAACTTAAAAACCCCAGAACTTCAGATACCACCAGGTCAGCTTATCAACTTTTGTATCATACACTCAACAGGGATAATATGCTGCTGGAGAATAAAACTGCTGTCAGTTTTTATAGGTTAGAAATACTGAGTGGCTTCAATGCAGTTTCCTTTTTTGATGAACTACTGATAAAAACCACTGTTGGATCTGACTTGCACTTCATTTTGCTACATTTTAAGCTTTTGAAGGAGTGTTCTTTCTTCAGTTTATGTTCACAAAATGCCTATGTACCAACAGCTGTTACATTTCTTAAATAAGCTGAATTTAACCCAACATGTTTTAAGTCAAGGATGCAGAAGTTTTGCACTTTTGTTTCTACATGAGCATCCTGATACCTAAAACAAACTAGCAACTGCAAGATGCTCAGATACAATGTGTTTATTCATACATTAAAAAACCCTTACTTTTCTAACAGAGTGGAAGCTGAAATTGAAGATGAGAAAGTGCTAAGTACCATGAATACAGCCAGTACTCATCAAATCTTTTCTACTTAAGAGCCTAACACAATGAATGTGCATTTAAAATTTATAAGACTTACATAATCCAAAGTACATGGCATTATCAGGTTTTCACATTTATCACTCATGAGAAGGAGACAGCTAACAGTCTCTCTGCCATCAAGTGTGAACTTAGGAGAACATGCAAAGAATAACTTCCCATGCATAAAGTGAATTAATGTTGGGTTTGCTCCTACTAGCTATACTGCAGTTCCTCATAACTGTCAAACTACAAAGAGCCACAATGAATTTCAATTTGAAAAAAGAAATCAGAAACCATGAAGGAAATCAAGAGCTGCCAGTGATTTTCATCACCTTTCCAAAGGGCTGTATTTTTATTTTCTTCTTCCCCAAAAGAAAACAGTAAGTTTAGTTGCAAAAGGACTTCTTTTCACTGAAAACATGAGCAAACTTAACTTCAATATTGAGAACTAAGAACTTACTTACCGTTCCAAACTGCTTCACATTTTGGGCACATTTCTTGCATATCGTATTAGTTTTGCTAAAGATAAAATTGCATAATGTTGAATTCAGCGACAAACACACACCTGGAAATTCTTTCCCATGCAATTACTGGAAAACACACATGCAAACCACACACTGTGGTAAAAGCAGTTAACGATAAGTGAACAAATTAAGGCTGTACTGCGTTTATACGACACGCTCCTGTCGCCGGAGCAAGCAGGCAGCTTCTGCCCTCTTTAGTGTCTCCGCCGGTGTGAGTTTCTGCCGTTATAAACGGTCACGCCTGTGGACCAGCTGTTCCTCCTGCAAGGTCCACCGACCGCCCGCGGCAGGACACTGGCAGGTCACGCACAGGGCGAGGCGGAACCCTCCCGTACCTCTCTTGCTGGAACTCCGACCGGCAGTACGTGCATTTCACGATGGGGTGGGCGATCCGACACTCCTGAGGAGAGATGAGCGACGTTACTCCTCTTGGCCGGAGCCACGAAATCCTCAAAGCCACCTCACCCAGCGCTCCGCGGCCGGTCCCCCCCACGGGCCGGCGGCTGCCTCCCCGCGCCAGGGCCGCCGGCTCCTCTTCCCCTTCGGGAAGCCAGGGCTACGAGAGACACGGGCCCGGCGAGCGGCGCCCGTCCCGGTAAGCGCTGCCCCGCACCTCAGCCCCCCGCGCCTCGCCTCCGCACCTTGCACAGCTGTTGGCCCTGGGAGAGCTCCTCAAAGGGGTACCGCTGGTTGCACTTGGTACAGGCATAAAGAGCCGGGGCGGCCGCCGCGGCCGCCGCCGCCATCCGCGCCGCGGCCGGCAGGGCGGACANCGGCAGCCAATCACCGCCTCGCGCCAAACCTGCCTTCAAAACTCACCGCCCAATCACCGCCCTCGCTGCCCCTGCGGCCGCCAATCCCACCGCGGGCGCCCTGCCCTGCGTCTGGCGATGATTGGGTGGCCTCGCCACCGCCGCGCCGATTGGGCCGGCCCAGGCTACTTCTGTTTTCTGATTAGTTAAAGTGCGGAGGCTCACTTTGACAAAGACCATCCTCTTCCGCCGTCTGCCCTTCGCGCTTGCGCAGCAGGCGCCGTGTGCCCCACACGAATCCCGCGGCCTCTCGCTCCTCCCCACTCAAGCAAGTGGCTGCAGGAGGTCGCTCCGCCTCTTTTCAGATGTCCCAATCGATTGGCTGAGAAGCGCACTTCTTATGTTATTGGGTAGCTCACGTGTCGCTCAAATCCGAGTCTTTAACACGCTCTCGTAGCCCATCGGGCTTGGGTTTAGCCTCCACTCTTCCCTTTTCATTGGCAAACTGGGTTGTCAATCAAGTGGGACTTATTCGGCGCGGGAGGTGCTCCCGCCGCACAGGTGTCGCGCCTTAAAGGGACATGCACTAGAGCAGGGTGCACTGGTGGACATGGCGGCAGCGGCGCGCAATCACCAGGACACGGTGAGGTTCGGCGGCGGCTCTGGGGTGCCGGTGGCTTGAGGAGACGTTCGGCCTGGGGCTAAGGGTTGGCGAGGCCTCTTCAGCCGTGCGCTGCTGCGCAGGCCGGCGTTCTGGCTGGGAAGAGACTTTTGTCCGCGCCTAGACCTACCGGCACTGCACGGAAAACGCGGTGAGGGGAAGGGCGGGAGCAGTGCGCGGCCGATGGCCTGGCCCCGCCGGCCTGCCCAGAACAACGCGGACGGTGAAAGCTGACTTGTCTTACATGAAATATACATGTATATATGTAAATATATCGTATGTGCCCGCATGTTTTTTGTAACAGGGACAGAAAAGGAGAAGAAAGGCTGTGCTGTTTAAGCCAGCCTTCTTCTTGTTCCTTTGCCGCTGTCTGGAAAGCATATGGGAATAAAACCTTGCAATTCCTTTTATTTTCAGAAATAATTTGGGGTCAAAGCCAAATGAGGCTCATTTGAACAGCTGATTTGGGCTCAGTTACGCTAGCACAGCATGTCCTGGCTTCCCACTGGAGTGCGGGTACTGGGTTTAGCCTTTGGTTGTTTCTCTTTGGAAATGTTACCTTAAACTGAGGCTTAACTCTACTACGTAGCTGTATCCTTAGGCTTAACTATGTACCTGTATCCTTAGACGTGTGAGAGAGCACATGGCAGATTTGGAGGTGGGGCTTAGGACCCGAATGTCCTCGTTCATGTTCCTTTCAAGGTGCTGAGCAGAGAAAGTGCCGCTGCTGAGAGGGGATGTGGAGAAACGAAGGCTTGGCTGATGTAAGCACAGCTGCCTGCCTTCACTAGATCACCTGAAACAGAAGTTTCCAGATGGGTTTCTTGTTGGACGTTTTGGTTTGATGTTTGTAGCTCTCCCGAAGTCAGATGAGTTTTTAGTTGGTTTTTGTTTTCGCAGATAGCTGTGTCTTTGTGCATGCTTTGGAGGAGTAGAGAGGGTGTAAAGGATGCAACGTGATTGTGTGCAAGACAGGTTTTGTGAGGATTCATGGGTTGGTGTTTCACGACGTGCGTGGTGAGCACCCAGCTTGGTGTTCGCTGTCGTGTGTCTTCTCTGCAGTGTGGTCTCATACTTTACACCTGTACTGGCAAGACTGGTGACAACCTTAACTCTTTCAGCCTGTCTTCACAGGGGAGGTGCATCAGCCCTCTGATCATTTTTGTAGCCCTGCTCTGGACCTGCTCTTGAGGGCCTGCCTCTTGAGCAGGCCCGTGTCTTTCTTATGCAGAGGGCCTCAGAGCTGAACACGGTACTCCAGGATGTCAGAAAACTAGGTTTAGTCTTAAGTAGATTAAGGTAGGCTGTCTAATCTAGCTACTAAAACAAAAGCATTTGGGAAAAAAAGTTGCTCACTGGGGACTTTTTCTATCTGTTGGGGGGGAAAAAAAGCACAGTTTACACTATGTGTTGTATCATCATTTTTCTCCCCATTTGATTTGAGTAAATTAACTTTTTAATGTCTGCTTTTGCCTAGAGATGTTACTTGAATTTAGAGCGCTCCTGTCTCTGTGTATCAGGGAGACACAGACAGAACTTAGGTTGGTTTCTGGGTGATAAGCACTGCTCTTCCTTCCCCAATCTCCTAGTATGCAGTACAGAGGGATGAGGGCAGGCTGCTAGTTGAGATTATCCCTCCAAAATGGTTATTTTGACAGTTTCAGTAACTGGGTACTTGGATGTTTTATGCTCAGTGAACTCAGTACCTGTTTGAGGGGGAGGGGGGTTCTTTGTTTTGTTTTTTTAATTCAAGTCCCTCCATATTTTTTTCCATGTTTAGAGTACTGCCAAGCATCAAATATTTTTCCTCTTTCACATTCTAAGCACCCATATATGACTTTGCAATACACCACTCTAATTTAGTCCATTTTCCTAGTGCCAAAGTGCTAGCACCAAAGGCATTGACTTGCTGCCTTCATGCTTTTTTGCTGCATTTATTGCCTAAGAAATTTTCTGCATTTTTCTGCCTCTTTGGTTCTACAGTTTGTTCATAAATCAATGTTATTTTTATTGTTTAGGGATCTAGCCAAACTCTGAATCATAAGAAATAAAACTGAGATTTTTTTTTTTTTTTCCCCTGTTTCTTACTGAAGATATTTGGTTATATCACTGAGATTCAGAACCTTCTGGAAGTTTTTCTATGGTGTGTCATATTTCTTTACTGCAACAGACACATAACAATGTTATGGTTGGTCATTTTTACCATCTACACAAGTTGTTGTGCCTCTGTCCCAAGTTGCTGATTCTTATTTTAAGCTTTTCTGTATGATGTTATGTATTTTACCTTCCCTCCCCATCCCCTACAGTGTAGTCTTTGGGAGCTTCAGGAGGTCATGGCATGCTACTGGAGTGTTATGGTATCACTGCTCTGGTTTTGATGTTCTCTTTGCATGCTTGAGCAGGCAGGTGATGCCCAATGGTAGCAGCAATAGTTTTGGGAAGGTAATGTCCTTGGACCTGGGGAGGTTAAATGTTCTCAGCTGACTTCCATTACATAATGCTGATACCCTTACCTCCTTGTGGGACTGCTAAGCTTCTTCCTTTGCTATTATGAGGCTGTTGTGTGGCTTAAGGAAGGAAAGACTAGAGGGAGTACCCAGAATGAAGGGAGAAAAGATATAGTCAGCAAATGTGGCCTGGCTGAGATTCAGGACAATTCTGTAGAGTTCCCTGATTTTCATATGTATTTTCTTTATGTTTCAGGATTTTCCTGAGCATTGCAGCATGATGCTCCCTGTGAGAATTTCCAAGAGCAGAAACAGACTTAAATATGTGTTAGACTTGAGAGAAATGGAGCAGAGCAGCAGAGAACTGGTGTGATATTTGAGTCTAGGATTTGTGATGGGGATTTTCTTGATGCTCCTAATGCTTTTTCATAGAAATGTTCTCAAATTTTTCACTCATGTTATTTACAAGTTGCTGGTTGTGACATGGAATAGAAACCTGGCTTTTGCTTAAACATACAAGAAATATGTACTTGGTAACAAGTGATTTAGACTGAATGATTGCCTATTCAATGGATAATATTTCAGTAGAGGTTTTTCTGTATTTATTTCAAACAGGTAAGTGGTAGGTACAGTTGAGAGAAAGTACTCATGCATGTATAATATACTGAAATAAAACATGAAGGCTTATTTTTATGTGTTCATATACACAACTCAGAAAGCTTAGGCCAGGTAGCCAGTTTTTGAGTCAAAACCACACATGCACTATTCTAAGTGCCATGGCCCTGTGTACTTGGAAGAATCCTGTTAGAAAACAATGGTTTTATGGTACCCTGACAGCACAGAGTGTTTATAGGAGGTCCCCTCTGGACATTGCAACATCCAAATCACAGCAGATGTTTGGAGAGTTGATGTAGACTGCTGGGAAGTGTGTGGCCATGTTGAGAACAGTCTCAAGCTGACTGAACAGCACATTGCTGCTCAGAGGCAGAAGTACCTTCCTGACTGTGATCTCTTGCTGCTTCTGCACATACCATTAATCAGGTGTGGCATAAAGTCATTTAGATGAGGTGTTACTCTCCTGCAGCAATACTTCTACAAATCAGTTAATTGTTGTGATAGTGAAACAACTATAGCAAATGTAACAAATAAGCTGAGTAACAGCTTTGTTTTGTTTTCAGGATGATCTGCACAAAACTCTTAGCTCTGAGACAGCCACAGATGGACTCTCTGCAACTTCATTTATAGAGTATCCAAAGTACAAGCCATTTCTTAATTCAGATTTGCTGCGCTCCCCCCAGAAGCCAGTGATTCCATACCCTGAAAGCAACAGCAGAGGTAAGAGTTCAGCAAAGTTTTCTTAACTGTTTCTAAATCATGTTGGTGAAATACTGTATGGTCCACATCTACAAAGCCTGCAGTTTATCCTTTTATCACTTGCCAGTGGTGTGCAGCTCACCAGTTTTGTAGGTCCTCTGCATTTCTCCTGCTGAAGAATACCTAATGAAAAAAGTCATCTGGGAGCTGGAGAAAGGTGCTCCTCTTCAGTAGTTGAGAGCTGTAAAATGGGGCAAGTATATTGTGAAATTATCCTGATGTGTTTTCTTTGCTCCTTCATCAGTCCTCTTCTCCCTCAGTCTTTCCTATCCTTGAGGTCACAGCTGAGTTGGAAATAAGGAGACTTTAGTCCCCAGAAGAGTTAGGTCCTTTTGAAGTAGAAAGCCTTGTCATGGACAAGGGTGAGGTGGGAATATCAATTGGTGAAGGCTTAAAGGATACAGAAGAGTTCACTGCTGAGCTCTGAGCTCACAACATCAAAAAAGGGAAGTCGTTTTTACTCCCACTTATTTTTCCTTGTTCCTTGTCCCTCCTTCTCACTCTGGTCCTAATCACCTCCAGATAAACAGATCTTTCTTGCCTGACCTGTCTTGGTTAGCTTTCTGTTACGCTAGTGAATTGGCTTATCCATGAGTACAGGAGGCAGCATGGGGAGTTGGGAGGCTAGAGCAGGGCTGATCCTTTGATGGGAGCTGTTTGGCTCCCATGTTTTACATTTGAAAATGTAAATCCAACAGGCAGATGATCTAATATCTTAGTCTTTTTGCAGAGCATTTGAAAATTCAGCAGTGTTCTGGAGTGCATGTTTTCATAAGTTTAAGGGGATGGGAATTAACTTCAGATGGGAAGATAGATTTGATTGTTCTTGAGTTCTTACTGCTCTTCCTTTTACTCACTGTTTTAGAGTGAGAGGTGTCTCACTCTAAAAAAATCCTATTGAAAAAATCCTGAAATTGAGTATGGTAGTGGGCTAATGTGACCTTGCAGATTAGTCTACTGCATGAGCTGTCTGTACAGGTGTTCCTGTGTTTTATTTTTACACAGCTGTATGGGGGAAAGGGTTTATGGTTATGGTTCCCTTTGCAGAATTAAACACCACAGCTAAGAGATGTAATACATCAGATTACCAGCAGATGGTCTAATTTCCTTTTGTGATCCTGAATGTGTAGAGGTTTTGTTGAGTAATTGCTAAAGCACAGAATGGAACAGAAAAAGGGAGAGTTGTTAAGCACAAAGGAGGTGCATGTCTTGAGGGAGGTGAGGGGAACAAAAGTGCAAAACCAGAAGAAACAAAAAAGAGCTGCCACTTGGAGAAATAAACACTTCTACAGCCCTTCAGTAGCTTACTTTTATTCTGCTCTGTGAGCATTCACAGAAAGGTCATGTTTGTTTATTTGTTGTGCTAGGATGTGCTTGTGAAGGAATAATACAGAGAACTGCAGCTGGTAAACTCTCTAGTTGTGACCTTTCATTTCCTTTTGATGAAGGGTCAGAAGATGCACGGTTTGCACTTAATCTGCAAAATATTTACATACGTTCTTCTGGGAGATGGATGCATCTTTCCTGATTGTTCCAGATGAAGGTGTGCACCAAGGGCACCTGTTTCACAGCATCACAGAATGTTAGGAGCTGTAAGGGACCTCGAAAACTCCTCTAGTCCAACCCCCCTGCCAGAGCAGGATTCTCTAGACCAGCTCACACAGAAGCACGTCCAGACGGGTCTTGAATATCTCCAGAGAAGGAGACTCCACAGCCTCTCTGGGCAGTCTGTGCCAGTGCTCTGGCACCTGAACTGGGGGGAAAAATCTTTTCTTGTATTCACATGGAACCTCTTATGCTTCAGCTTACAGCCATTTGTTTGAGAACAGGCTTAGGATCAGTTATGGTCTAAAGGGAAGCAGGTCTTAATTCCTGGAAGGCATCTTGGAAGCTGGTAGGGGACACTCTTGACTTTCTTATGTAAGATGCTTTTATAAAACTGTTTCAAGTTCAATGTTATGTTGGAAGTGGTGATAGAATGATATCTAACAGAAAGTACCTGTTCAATTACAGCAATATTTTCTGCTCTGAAGAATCTCCAGGAAAAAATTCGTCGGCTGGAGTTGGAACGGCTTCAGGCAGAGGAGAACGTGAAACACCTCACCAGGGAAACAGCAGACTATAAGAAAGTGCTAAGTGAACAAATGCAACACAAGGAGCATATCAGGACTGAAGTGTCAAAGAAAAATCAAGGTTGTTTGCAAACTTGACTACAGGACACTGGTGGGGATGAAACTTGGTTCTTAGCAATACATAAAAGTATTTTGATTGCCTTTGTTGAACACCTTTGCAGTGACATGTGATGTTACAAAGAAATCATTAAAGAGCTTGCTTTGCATTAGGGATTTGCATGCATACACAAGTTCATTAGGCTTAATCTGTGAGTTTCTTTAGATGGTCCCTTTCTTGTTTGTGTTGGAACTGTCCCAAAAGCATTAAAAAAGAAAATATCCCAGGAACATGATGCATGATTTCACTTTTCTGCCTTCTGTTCTCTTCAGAACTGGCTTCTCAGCTGGCAGCCGCTGAGTCTCGATGCAGCCTTTTAGAGAAGCAGCTGGACTACATGAGGAAAATGATCCAGCACACAGAAAATGAGAAGTCACATCTCCTGGAGAAACAGGTGTGTTGTCAGGGTTAAATTATAAAAAGTCATGAACTATGACATGACTTTGTAGTGACTAATGTTAGTAGCTTTAAGTGTGGATGTCTGTTTCAGCAGGCTAGATGTGGGTCATTTCTGTACTTCAATTTCCAAAACCAGAAAGCTTCTGAAGTTCCAAACGTTGATGGATCAGTGGCACTGTCTAAAATTACACAGAAGTAGTAGTAATTCCTTTGGACTGTTTATGGGCCTCCTCTGTGCTGCAAACACAAGGCTTGCTATAGATGGTCTTGTTTTGTTGTGCTTATAATTACTTGTTTTGCTTTTCACTTCTCCCTTGAAGGGTTCCTTGGAGAGAGATCGGCTTCTTGATCAATCTCATGTTCAGTCTAAATTGGAGAAGCTGGACATGCTGGAGAAGGAGTACAGCAGACTTACTACAATGCAGTCCTTAGTAGAGGTCTGTCCTTTGTACTGGATAATAGATCAGATTTATCTTCTTGTGATCAGCACTTTATAGCTGTATGTCAGTAACAGAGCTGAGCAAGAAATAGGTGAGAGACTATTTTTATCCCTGGTGTGCTGAAATGGATGGAAAGTGGTGAGTTGACTACTCATGAGTGAGGAGTGATTTAGCTGCCTCTGGTTTCAGACACTCTGTTAGAGCACAAGTTATACATGGATCTTACTGAGAGTGTTTAATCTCTGCAGAGCCACTACCTGCCCCTGGATGGCTGACCGAGAGGGTTTGAATACGTCTATGTCTGAGGGTGGACTTAAGGGATGGGTTTGTACCCTAACAGAGCAGTTTGGGCCCTAGTCTTGTCTGGGACCACATGGCCAGAATTTGACAGTATGTGTAGATGACACACTGTGAAGAACTGTAGTTAGTAGTAATTAATCTTAATGCTAACAATAAGACTTAGTAAAACCCCACCATTCTGTGAACAACAGAGGTAATGAATCCTCACATCCTGTTGTGGCTTTGTTACTACACCTCTAGTACTGTAGCCTTCAGGAAGAAAAGAATTGTTTCATTAGTAATGCTATTGTTTTTATTCAACTTTGACTAGAAAAAGATGAAAGAGCTGGAACAGAAGCTCCAGGAGGAAGAACATGCAAGGAAACTTGTTCAGGAAAAAGCAGCTGAGGTGAGCAACAGGAAGTGTCTTTTATGCTGATATACACTGGAACTCTTCCTTTCCATCAACTTTTCAACTAGTTCTATGTTTTCATTGACATTTTTGGCAGCCTCTTCTGGTGACTTGCAGCCCTTGCTTTCATAGAGCCTGTTATTTTAAAAATTCTTGGTTTACAGTTCTCAGCTTAATCTAATTCCAGTAACTTCACTTATTCCTTCAATTGAAGCTTCAGACAGGCCTGGAGACCAACAGACTACTGATTAAAGCAGCATCACCACTGCTTTCTCCAAAAGCAAGAAAACCCAGGAAGAAAACTAAGCAGCCAGAGAAGGTAACATAGGGGGAAGAGAAGGGCAGTTGCTTGAAGAGTTAAATAAGGGGGTGTGCATGCAGTCAGGAAGGTAGGTTGCCTCTTTTACTACAAAGCAGAGGGAATAATGGGTTTGCTGTAGTGTCACCTTTGATAATTTTTTCTCCCTTCTTTCCTTCCAGAAACGCTGTCTTACAAGCTGTGCCACTACACAGCCCCATTACAGACTGTGTCTGGGTGATGTACCCTTTGTAGCTGGGAAGGTGAGCTGCTTAATCCCAAAGCTTTATGCTCCGTAGCTGTAGCTCCTTCACTGGCTTTGGCTTGGTGCACTCCTGACACCCAGTGGTCACATCATTTAATTTCCTTTGACTTCCAGTTCCTCTTCAAACAGCTTGTTGAGTAATCAGTAACTTGCTGAACTGGCATTTCCAAAAATAGATCCTCTCTCTGCTGCTTGTCAGGCTGTTGCTGTTAGTGCATATTCATTCCATCCAGTAAATCAAAAAGGTTAATGTCTCTCAATGTTGTGCATAGTATCAAGTAGGTTATTGACAATGCCATTTACAGGAGGTCTCTTCCACTCTTCTTTCCAGTCTACCAGTCCCAGTCATTCAGTTGGTGCCAACGTGCAACATGTCCTGCACCTGATGAAACAACACACCAAAGCTCTGTGTAACAGCCGTGTGGTGAATGATACTCCACTAGCAAAACCCATCAGTGCTGCTCAGCCTGCCAGCAAAAGCAGAAAGTCATCCTTGCCAAAAGAATCTTCTTCATCCCAGGAGGAGCTCTCAGAAGTGCTGCTGACTTTACAAGATGAATTTGGGCAGATGAGTTTGTGAGTTTGGTGCATTCTCCATTGCAGGTTATGAATGTAGATGCTTTATGGTTTTCCCCTTTTGCTTTGAAGTTGGAAGGGTTTGCCTGAGAAAGAAGTCAGTTGTAGGAAGTCTCTGTTTTATAATCTCTGCTGTACTGGCTGCAGAGGCTGTCTTTTCACCTTGCAGTTAAAAGAGAGATTCTGATCAGCAGTCTGAACTCCATACCTGTGTTTATACACAGCAGTGTTGAATTCATAAAGGCCAGGGGAGAAGTGTGGTGGCAGCCCCTGGTGCCATGGACAAATTCTCCATTACAGGACATCTTCACTATTCATTTTGGTTGTCCTAGTTAACAGAACCTGATTTGCTGTTCTACTGCACAACTGTGGCAGATGGAGATACACAAAATAGTAACTGAATGAGTGCTGAGGGGTTTTGTGGACATTTTGAATGTGTGATTTGAAGTTTGAAGCTACTTGAGTTATTGAGACTCGATGCTGCAGCAGCCTGCCACCAGGATGTAAGGATGCTGCTAGCCAGCACAATGCTTCTTGCTGGTTCTTTATGGCACCTTGAGCATGTCTGTGTTTTGGAAGTGTTATTTCTGAACTGGGTGTGGAAGCACTAGAAGCCAAGGGAGTCTGATGCGAGCTTGCTTATCTCTGAATTCCATGCTAGTGATCACCAGCAGCTGTCAAAGCTCATCCAGGAAGCCCCAACTGTGGCAGTGAGGGAAAGTCTGGAGAGGGAACTTGAGGCACTAGTGAGAAAGATGGAAGCAAAGGCAGACCAGATCAGCAAGGTGCAGAGGCATCGCTTGCAGGTGAGTTCCTTTTGACCATGTTCCTGGTTCTATGGAATTGCTGTCTTAGGGGTTTTTTATGCTATATCCTACTCTGGCAGCAGCTGAATAAAGCAGAAATAACTACTATAGAGCAGTAGTGCTTAGCTCCAGCTCTGATGTCCAAAGTTATTCTGCATATACCTCTTTATATCTCATTATTTCTCTAGGACCATCCTTCTTGTCTTATGATGTTCATCCTGTCCTGGGCAGAGCTTTCACATCAGTTTCCCCGAATCTTTAGACAGTTCACTCCTTTGCTTGGAGTAAATGACTTATTTATGACCTTATTTGTGTTTTATAAAACTTGAAATATCTTGTTTCAGTTGAAAACAACTCTCAGTGTTTTGAATAGTGTAGCCTATTTGCTCAAAGCTGTAAAATCTATTGAGTCTCTATTTTCTCTCATCCTTTAAACACATGAGGTTTAACACATGCACTAATCTGGTGAGGCAAGATTCACCCTCATCTGCCATAATTTATACACCACATATGTCCTGAGAGCACTGCTGCTGACATCCACAATGGACATGTGAAATGTTTTCAGTCAGCAGGATTACTCACCTTTGATCTCTTAGAATCTTCAGAGGAACTGTTGCAGAGAAACAGATGTGTAGGAGTTCCTGGTAGTAATGACTCCACATATACTGAGGCTTCCACC
Source organism: Galbula dea (assembly GCA_013399015.1). Taxonomy (NCBI): domain Eukaryota; kingdom Metazoa; phylum Chordata; class Aves; order Piciformes; family Galbulidae; genus Galbula; species Galbula dea. The sequence goes on from VWZX01005924.1 coordinate 364,563, forward strand.
TAGCTATTGGTAAAAGCTTTAGGAGTCAGGATTTAGGAAAACTGCTGCATGTCATAAACTAGGAGGAGGGAGCACTGTTGCCTGAGGAGAGGGGAACTATAGGAGCTACTCATTTTGTGGTTTGAGAATAGGACTGTGCCTGCACCTTAGACTGCCCAGTTCCTCATCCAGGTGTGTGCCAGCCCTGCTGCTGGGTGCTGTGTCTTACACACTGTGGTTTACATAGTGCTGTGTGTGGATATCAGCTCCTCACCTCAGCAGAGTTTTGGTCATCCTTTTAAAGCTGCATCCCTGACAGTGGCTAGCTATGGAAATCACTAGTATGCATGTAGAAAAAATTTGGGTGCTGTTAAGTGTTTTTGGAGGGTTTTTTGGTCACTGGATGGTAACAATGCCAAATCAACTTCCTGTCACATAGAACTTTCTTCCTTATGAATGTAAGAGAAATGTTTCCCCATAATGAATTTGTCAGTTTAAAAAGAGAGAACCTAGTAGTTCAGATTGTAAACTGAACACAGTTCTGAAGGTGCCAATGTAGCAATCCTGTGTAAGGAAAATAAACCATTTACTGTTCAGGGTGACTTGGAAGCATCCACTGGATGAGTGGATGTTGGGTGGGATGAGGGGTAGGGTATTGCAGCCATTTGGGAGAACAGCTCAACATAAAGTGAAACAAAGTCAATGCTTAATCAGTCTCAGATGGTTTTCTTTGGGCTTCTCTTTCAGCTAGAAAGACTGAAGAGAGAATGCAAGTCCAAAAAGACTTCTGCTAAACAAATGAAGGACAGCAGGCTCCCTGTCAGTGAGGTTAAAGTGACAACTACGGTAACCACAAAAGGGAAGAATGCTGGTCCCATCAAAGTGAAACCTGGAGAGAAGAGCAGGAAAAACCTTCAGTTATTGAGAGACATGCAGACCATACAGACTTCCCTACAGAAAGATGATATCAGCTGGGACTACTGACTGTTCTGCAGGAGGTGTTCTTGAAGCATCCTGGTCAAACCTTCTCACATTCTGCACATAAAGCCACTGCCCTTCTTGCTATGTGAGAAACTACCTTCTGTATGCTAAGTGCACTTTTGACAGATGGGCTCTTAATTCTCCATCTCTGAGTTTGATTGTATATATTATGGTCTAGCTTAAAATGCATTCCATTTTTAAGGTACTGAGGCACTGAATCTAGCCACTGAGTCTCCACCAGTTCCTTTCACAGTGTGTTTCCAGCAGTCCTTCTATTTTGTTTCAGCTCACCAAGCACTGCACATTTTTTCTGGCTTGGTGTGTGTGAAATGCCAGTGTGGTGTCATGCTGCTGTTAAACTGTCTATTAGGAGGCTTCTCAAGATGCATCTTGCTTGAAACCTGCTGCAGCCCTAAGTCTGAAGAGCTTTTATCCTGTTCTGTGTGCAGCTGAGAGTGAACAGGTAAGCCCTTTTCACTGTGTTCTGTGGAGCTCTCCTCAAAAACCTTTCCCAGTTCAAGTACCCCCCAAAAAAGGAGCAAAATAACTACTGAGTTATTTTGCTGAAGGATTAAATTCTTTTCAAGTCTGAAATTTTTCTACAGCAATCCTACTTTCTAGAAAAGCTATAGGCTAGAGAATAACCTCTGTCTCCTAGCTCACAGCTGGGGGTGGTACAACCCAGAAGTGTTTTAAACTGCAAGTGCCTAGATCATGCCATTCAGTCCTGGCCTCTTGCTTTTAACTTGAAATATGTGCTTTGATGAGCTATGTTGGGAGGGGTGCAGTTCATTTTGCACTCTTACTTGCACAGCTGAGGCAATGTTATTTATTATGTTAATAATGTAAAGAATTTCCTGTTAATGGAATGTATAGAAGACCCAGATTACCTCTTTATACAGTTGAATAATAATAAAGCCAGTTTGCCTGTGGAATAGATTTTGGGAAAGCTGCACTTCCTCTAAATTAACTCAGTGTTTGCTGCAGCACTGTGCCCCAGCCAGTGCTTTTTGTGGTGATGTGACATCTCCCCTGGTCAGGGTGATGAATATGAGCTGAGAGAGGTGAGATCACCAAGGAGCAGGCACTGAGTTGATCCCAGTGAATTTCAGCTTAACATGAGTTACACAGATGTGAATCCTGTTTGCACAGAAGTTACTGTGCTAATGCACTCTGCAGTGCAGAAATGGTTTGATATTTTTTTTACTATGAAAGTATTTAAGAGTGGTCTGTACAGGATAAGGGAAACTTGCCCATAGATAGGGATTTTGTTTTCCTGTCATTCTGAATTTTAGAGTTTGAACATCAGCATCTTGCAAGACCATCTACAGAAGAAGGAGAGAGATTTGGATTTGACAGAGTAGTTTCAGTGCTGTTTTCTAAATGCTTGCATGTCCTACAAGTCCTTTTGGAGAAGCAGGAAAACAAGGCTCAGGAAGCCTATCCATTTATCAACTTTTATTAGTGTTAAGGAAACCAAACAGACTTCATCAAGAAACAAAATATACACACAGAGTCAGTTTGCTAGTTACAGAATAATGCTATGAACCATCTTCTAGTGATTGTACAGAAGAGCAGATCTGCCCTCTAACCTTAAAGCACATCCAAGTCCTTCAGAAGGTATTTTGGGGGGGGTTCTCTGTGCTATTGAACCATGTCCTCTCAGGCCATAACAACTGCAGTTACTTCATCTGTCAGAGGTGGCTGTGGATTTCTCTGAGTCCTGAGACACTGCAGTAGAGCAGGCAGAAATGGCAGCTGCAAGGGGAAATTGTTACTGCCTGGGAAGGAATGTGGCTTTTGAAAGGCAGTTTCTTAGGTGTCAGTTGGTTCACTCTTGTACTCCCTCAAAAAATACTTCTCTGTCATGGAAGAGAGGTGGAGTAAAGCAGCATGCTGATGGGTGTAGGCAACAGGTGCCTTTAGGATGGCATCCTACCACAGAAGAGCAACAGGAACCCAGGCCAAGCTGTGCCCCTCTTACTTAGCACAGAGGTGAGGAGGCAAACAAGTTTAGACACTAAGTCTTGAAGTATGCTGTGTGAGGAAAAAGACCTAAACATAAGGCTCAGAAGCTGGCTAAGCTGTTCAGTCTACCAGAATAACCTTCAGGAGCAGTTGCAATGCAGGCAGAAAGGCTTCTTTGGTTGATACACAGTTGCTTCCATTAGTTCACAGAAAACTGAAACACTTTGAAGTACACCACTATGTTCCTGCACAGAAGCATTAAAATCACTAACGATGCTTACCCAGGCAAAATGAAATGACTGATCCCTGCAGTTCATGCATGCCCCTTGATAGTCCACTACCTTTCCCCTGCTGAGTACGAGGCACTGGAGGGCAGAAGAGCTGCAGAAAGCCCAGGGGAGCCATGCTCTGCTTCCCCTGCAGAAAGGAAAGTGCTTAAGTTGCATCCTGGCACACCCAATGTAAACTGTAAGTGAGACTCTTAAAGTAGCAGAGGTGGAAGTAAACTTTGTCCTACAAGGTCAGGTTGTGGAGGTTGCTCCTCTACCACCATGGTTTTTTGGTAGAGGCTGCCCTTTCTTTAAATAAGGCATCATTTACATGGCTTCCTATGATCTAGGTCAGAGTGAAGGGAAAAACAAGAGCAGTGATAATGTTTCAGCTACTATCACTGCTTGTTTCCACATGTTGGCAAACTCATTAACACTCCTATGCAGACTGTAACAGCAGAGGGTTTCATGACTCCACAGCTGTACTCTAGGCTCCAATATGAAGTTGGATTTGATATTGTCTCTTATCAAAAGGAAGGGTGTGGGGTTTTTTTCAACCTTCTGAGTAGCCATTTTTCCTCTGCAGTACTTCATTCTAGGGCACAGTCTCTCTTTAAAGCCAAGTGACTTCCAGCACATAAGTGAACAAAGAGCTCTAGTTTTCTTTGAGGTGGCAAGTCTACAATATAATACAATTAGCTTGTATTATAATCTAGCCACTGAGAAGGTTAATTGCATAGGGGGCCTTGTTTGTTTTTGCTCAAGCTTCCTCTAGTGCTACAGTACTACTAAATTACCCTGGAGAGAAATAAATAAATAGGTTGGCATCTCCCAGACACCACAATGAAAATCCAGAAGGTTTCAGAACAGCTGCCCTCAGGGTCCTGGGAAGGTAACAGGAAAAAAAACCCCAAGTCTGTATTATACAACTGTCTGTACAGGAGCCACACACTGTGCAGGAGAGGCAGCTCTCTCCGAGGAGGAGGTGGAACGGTTGGTGATCTCCCGCTGCAGCTCCTCCACCTTCTTCTGCAGCTCAGCCCGTTTGGCAAGCAGCTCCTTGTAGCGGTTGTGCACAGGCTCCTGCAAGAAAAGAGGGAGCTGAGTGCTAGGAGGTAAGTAGAAGCCTGAAGCACAGAACCTTCACAGCTGTGGGGGAAGGAGTAGGGCTCTGTGGGTTCTATCACTGGCCGAAGTCTGGGGGGGAGTAGTTAGTTGCTCTGGGTTTTGGATGCTTGTTTTTATCCAGCCTGCATAGTGCAAGGGTGGCTAAACAAATCTGGGTATTCAGATACACAGCCTTTCAGTACCTAAAGGGGGATTACAAGACAGAGGGAGAAACTTTTCAGCTGGTCAGACTGCAGTAGGACAAGGGGGAATGGAGATAAATTGAATAGAGGGGAGATTTAGACTGGACATTAGAAGGAGGCTCTTCACCCAGAGGGTGGTGAGGCACTGGAACAGTTTGCCCAGAGAGGTTGTGGCTGCCCTGGCAGTGTTCAAGGCCAGGTTGGATGTGGCCCTAGGCAGCCTGGTCTGGTGGATGGCATCCCTGCCCATGGCAGGGGGGTTGCAACTAGATGGTCTTTAAGGTCCCTTCCAACCTGGGCCATTCTAGGATTCCAAACTCTGGTATTTTTAGGGGACACTAAGCCTTGGCACCTGAGCCTGGACATAATTACAAGGCTTTTGGGCAAAGAAACCCAACACAGATTTCTATAAATATTTTCAGATAGTTCTGACTGTTCAAAAGTACTGCAAAGCATTTGTTGGGTTCCTGCATCTAATGGCCCAGATTTGCAAAGCTCTGTTAACTGCAGAGAACTTTGGTCCCTTTCTGTTAACAAGTAAATTCACCCTTTAGGGCCAGGGTCAGACACTTGTCTCAGGTGCCTGCAGTTATAGACTCCTGTGTGCTTGGAGCAGCCAAAGCAAGCAGCAGGTTCCTATTGCCAGCAATCTTAACAAATGTTATTGAGTCCCAAAATTCAGCTCTAGAATCCCACATCCAAAGAAGTCTTAGGTTTTTAAGCACTTTTGTAAAGAAGAGAGAATTGAGGTTTACCCAAAAGTGAGAGATTTTCCCAGCTGCTGAATATCTTCAGCTCCCAGAGACTTCACAAGGCAGCAACCTCCAGCTGAGCACCTGCACTGGCTGTAACTGCTTGCTCCTCTAGTTGCTTGCATGTGATTTTAGGCTTTTGGTTTTAGACTTAAGCAGTGGCAGCTTAAGTTTGCACATGACTTCCCGTGCCTCAAAAGTTCCTGAGCTCCCAAAGGGCTGTGTTAGCGCTAGCAGAAAGGGACAGAGCCTTACCTGCGGTTTCATCCTGGGGTTCCAGCGGATGTAGTAGCCAACCCAGAGCTCGAGGTGGCGCATGCTGGCCACAGGATACAGGACGTGGTTGGAGTAGCTCACGTACAAGGGGTTGGTGAAGTCCTCCAGCTGGCTGTTGATGTAAGACCAAAGCGATACGGTCTTTTTTGGAAGGCTCTGCAAAGCAAGGGAGTAGAGGGAGGAGGCTTTACTTCCCATACAAATCCCAGCACTTATCTCCAAAGTAGAACAGCATATACATATGCCTGGCATTAATACAGAGCCCAGTTTGCCTTTTTGTAGCTTAAAAAAAAGCCCATCTTTTGATGTGGTTAGTGTAGTTGGAAGCACATGGATGCAGGCAGGCACACACACACACACACACACACCCTGGCATGGAAACATCCCCCTCTTATCCACCCAGCTGCCACCACAGCCTGGGAATCACCAGCAGCACAACAAGGGGATGCTGCCATGTGAAAACTCCATGTTTTAGTTCAACTTCACCTCTTTAAAGTGCTCCTGGAGGACTTGCTGGAGTATTTAATTGCAAAGAGAATAAAAAAGAAAACATTTGACTTAGGCCCTGATGTAGTGGAGTAATTAGGGCTGGGAATAGTCCCAGTGAAACCAGTGTTGAAGTGCTTTCTAGATTAAGTACTTCTCTAGGCTGAGGCCATAAAAACACCCAAAAAAAACCCCCCAAACCCAAAAAACCTCACATGCAAACTGCATGCAGGTTGGGGTTTTCTTTCTGGAAGTTGCATTTATTCAATCACTGTGGACTCTGGAGAAACAGGGACCTTGACTTCACTACAGCACAATGCTATCACTTCTACATTACAGGAATGCTTTTTTATTACTATTTTTTAAGTGATGTGCTATCAAACATAAAGGCATCAGGTTCACACAGCATTGTCCTTGTGAGGCTGCAACCTTTTGGGGACAAAATGCTTCACCTTTAGGTAGGTGAGACACAATGACAAAGAGAAAGGAGGGCAAAAGGGTACCAGTTTCTACAGATGGTTACATTAAATTGAAGTTCAAAGAAAAACTGCATTTCCAGCTACACCTAGGGGACACCAGGAGCTATTCAGCCACCAGTGAGTAGCTGAAAAACCATGCTGGTACCAGTGGGAAATGGTATTGCTCTGAAACGTGAAGTCTCCAACAGACAGCAGTTTGTGCAGAGGAAAACACCCTGTGTCCAGCTCTTAAGAAGGGGACTTGGCATTACCCAGACCTGCATCAACCACTGTCTTTGAGTGCAACATCTGGCCAGCTAAAGCAATTCCAGCACCAGGCCTTCAGCTTGGAGAGAAGCTGTCTTACCTCCTTCACTCTCTGCTGCTCACTGCTGCACAGGAAGGTCCCAAACAAGCAACTGTACAGGTGATCCAGGATGGTTATCAGGAAGTACTCATTGAACTCAAAGGCTGTAGGAAACTTCAGACAGAAGCAGAAAATTAGGTTGGGATTTTAGAACAGGAAAAGCAAAATAAACCTTCTCCCACTCTGTGGTCTTGGTAAGGAGTTGGCCTCTCTTCTTGATTTCTAAAACAGGGTTTGTCCCTGTTCCCTGCCTGGCTGGATATTCAGGATCCTATCTGCTCCTTCCAGATGCAGAAGTTTCTCTCTTGGAAAGCTGCTTTACATGTGCAGAGAGGAATTTTGAGCAGAAGCCAGAGGTCTGAAGGGTTTGACTGCTGTGTTTATACACAGTCAGTGCTGCTTCAAGTTGAGGCTTGCTCTCCTATGCCTGCCTCTCACAACAGCCCCTGCAACAATCCTGTGAACAAAAGGCTGAAGCACATGTTAAATAATGCACAAAAAGAAATGGAAATAGCCAAATGGAAATAACCTGAGTAACACAGCACTTCCCAGAGGGAACAGCAGGGATACATCTGGTAATGCAGGTCACTAGGAGAAACAGGTGTCTGTGTAGGGGCTGTGCTTGCTGTTGACATTCCATGCAGAAGCAATCAGACCCAAGACAGGGAGAACTGAAGCTCCACAAAGGGTCAGTAGGAATACGTGCAGTGAACTGCAAAGTTGTGCTAGGGGGATGGAAAGGAGGAGCAGGAGGCCTTCTCTTCCCCAGCTGCAACATCCTGACCTCACCAGCTGCAGGTCAGGATGCCTGCTTGTCAGAGCATGCCAAGGACAGTGTGATGAAAGTGACTTTTGATGATGATAAACACTCTCTCTCTTTGCCTGGATTCAGTACAGCTTCATATACAGTAGGATCCTTCTTTTCCACCTGCTTTAATCCACGAGAAGCCTAATTTTCTTTTTTTTTCCCTTAAATTAACTGCCTGGCCACAGCTGACATTTGCCATGTGACCTTTGAGATCCCAGATACCTGGGAAAAAGCCTCCCAACCACCATAGGGGATCTCTCCTGGACCTCCATGCCTGATCTGAAGCAAGGCAGTCAGCTCTGTACATCATGTATGAATCAGAAGCAGTATGTTTGCCTGAAAATGGAGCAAATGCATGTCTTGCTGCAGACCTGTCTACAGGATCAGCTGCAGCAGAGACAACAGGGATCTGTCTGCACTCGCCACGATAGAGACTCAAGACACTTATGCTTCTGAGAATGGCCCAGGGTGTTTGTTCCTGCCCATAGTATGAGGCAGCTGTCCCCTCTTTCAGGATGATGCAAGCTGCTTCTCAGCAGTTCACATTTATCATAGCAGCATGCAGGTAAGCAGCACCCATGAGCTAGCTAACCTGATGCAAGCTGCCACCGTGGCCTTCCTGTGCCCTTCTGCACTCAGGCTCTTCGCTAAACACGCTCCCAGGAAACTTCTTGCCATCAAAAAAAGAGTAGGAGCCCAGGAAGGAAAACCTGTGTAGGTCAGCTGGGAAATGACTCCTGTGGGCAGATCCTTTGCCACTGTGGCTGTGTGTGCCACCCAACAACTTACCTGCCTTGTCATCTGCCAGACACAGTCGATGAACTGGAGGAAGACAGGAGAGCGATCGGCATCTGCGTGGTTCTTGTCTCCATGGCCAACTCTCTGAAACACAGCAGGACACAGACCATGAGCCACGTCAGGCTTCAGGAGGAAACTGCTGGGGTCTCAGCCACCCAAACCCTTACCAAGAGCTTTAAGAAGGTTCAAATGAATCTTGATTTTGCTTTGTCTGTATCAGTGGGTAAAGGAGTAAAGGACAGCTACTCCCTCTGTCTTTATTCCCTCTGTCTTTGAAGTGAAGTTTCTTTATGGGGATATTTTCATGCTAAATTAAAACAAGAGTTGTTGGAGTAGGGGCTCCAGATGCTGTGCTGGCGCTGATTACAGTTAATAGCTAAAGTTCAGAAGGAAAAAAAAAAAATGAGACTGCTTTTTGCTTCAGTTGCAGCTGTCATCCTGGCTACTTCAGTAGTACAGTGTGCTAGATCCAAACACTACCTACAGACATGGCAAGTGGCAGTAACTGTCACACAACACCTCACAGCTTCCAAGTGCTGTACAAACACTAACCCAGCCCATCTCCTGCCACCTCAAGAGAGGCAGTGATGAAAGTGTCTCCAGAAGTAGGCCTCCAACCCTGACCATGTTGTGTGGCCAAGACATGTGAGGCCTGATTCCTTACAGCTAGCATAGTACATTAGTGGTTATATATTTCCCAGGAGCTCTAAGCACTGTACACAGTCAGAACAAAAACATGCAAGTAACTCACATCCCTGCCTCTTCTGTAATACTCTCCTCCCCTCACCAAAGGAAGTCAGTATCATTATCTTCTTTATATAGAGACAGGGAAGATAAACTACTCAGTGTTTAAACATTAGATAACAATTTTGCTGCAACAGAACCTCAGTTACTTAGTGCCTTTGTCTCTCCACCTTCCTCAGAGCACCTGGCTCTGCAACACCCCCCCCATCACGTGCTGTCAACAGACCTTGTTCTAGCCCTTGCCAAAATTTAATGACCACGAAAGAACAGCTATGAGCAAAAGACAACAGGAACAAATCCTGAAAGGGTACTGCTGAAAGGCTCTCTCAATTCCCATCAGCAGAGAGTGTCACAAGTTCACAAAGCTGCATCTCTACCAACCCTAAGGACACAACCATGCTCCAGTCTCAAACTGCTGATCTTTTACCTAAACCATTAAGAACCTCCCCAAGAAGAAAAGGTGAGGTGTCAAGGCCATAACCAAATTCCCCAGGCTCTTCAACACCAAGGCATTTGTTAGATGATGGTGTTCAAACCATCTCTGAAAGAGGACTGAACTGGAAAGAAACGACCAAAGTAATTCCTCAGTGATGTCTGTCAAGTCCCAGCAGAAACACCTATTCTGAACACAAAGTACACTGATACTTTAAGTCTAAGCATGGGAAGATGAGATATCAGTCAGGCACCTGAGAGATTGAATACCATCTCTTCCTCATATCTCACCAGTACTGCCTCCAAGGAAGTGAAAAGATGACTGGGATGATAGGCAGAAAACACTAGCAGCAGCATTCACCTTTCTTCTGCAAGTTCAGCTGAGAGACTTCTCCCAGGAAAGGCTACATTCCTTTGAAATCCTTCAAGGTGGACAAGAACTTTCTGTTCAGTGCCTTCCGAGGGTTAGTGACTCACCAGCTGAAATCTGTGGCCAAAGCTCAGCCACTCCTTCTCCACTAGCACTTCAAAGCCCCTGATGGTTCGGTAGTAGCCGTCTAACATGAGCAGGGAGAGGGAGGTGAGCTGGGCTGTGCGGTCCCAGCCGTCGCTGCAGTGCACAACCACTGATGTCTTCCCTGACTCCACCTTGTCAGCAATCCGAAGGGCTCCAGCCAGAATCAGCTAGGAGGAGGGAGGAGACAAAGAAGGAAGTTACAAAATCTCCCTGCAATAGAAAGTACAAATGAAAACTGGCTAGTGACAACACAGGCCAAGGCCAAAGCAAGGGCTCTGGCTGCCTCAAGGAGAATGGCAAATCGGTTCCAACTACTTTATAACCAGGACAGCCAAATGGTGAACTCATTTTTTTTTGTTCCAGCAAGATCAGAGTATATCTGAGCTGTAGAATGTGGCCACAACTCTAGAAGAGACCTTGTATTAAATCCTGACCTCTCCAAGGACTGAGCTTAAAGGCAGGAGCATTCTGTGTCTGAACACACACAAATTGGTCATTGCCTTGCAACTGCCCCAGGAGCAGATTTGGCCCTGTCTGCATTAGCAGGTTAACAATGTAAGCTGGACATCTTGAGGAGAGGAAGAGCTCACTCTGAAAACCAACATCTGCAGAAGCTGAAGCATTTTGCCATACTCATCCTGACACAGCTTGGATTCCCAAATCATTTGTCCTGAATTGCAAATCCAGCTCTGGGTTAGCTCTGGATACATTTCCCAGTGAACAGGCTGGCACAGGCTTGGGGTTACTCAGCCACATCCAGGGGCTGCAGCCATACATACCTTGATATGCTCTAGCCAGTGAGTTGACTCCAAGTTAGAGAGCCAGTGAGTCTCCTCAATGTTGGGATACACAATTTCTTTCAGCTTTCTCAGTGACTCTCTCATAACATGAATATTGTGAATGTCCAGGAACACCAATTCTGCATTCTGATAGGCATCCTCACTCTCATAGCCCCCACCTTTAGCCTGAAGAACAAAATCCACATACAAATCATTAAGCAAAAATGCAGTTTATCCTTTCCTTCAATTGTCTGTCCAGAGCAAATACCAGCTGTGCTATCTAAACCAGGCAGAAAACATTGCATTTGTCTTATAACTGGGAACAAACATGTACAGGCACATACTTTGTGCCTCATTCCTGCAACTGTTAATGAATGCTGTAATTTTTACCACAGAATATCACATTACAAACCTCCTCCTTCTCTGTAATTATCATTTATCCCCATTCAAGCTGCTAGCTCATTAGATTCACTCTTCTGTCATTTACAAATTGACCATGTTATGCCAGAGGAGGATGTCCCACACACTAACTGCTTTGCCTAAGTAGTGGGGAAGGCAGATTTGAAATAGAAAAGAACATCTAAACCAAAAAACAAAATCAGCTTTAGTGCATCAAAGCAGTTCTACCACTAAAACAAGGCTCAGACTGATGGCATGAGACCTGAGTTTGAAAAGGATAGAAAGGAGGACCCTGGGAATTACCAACCATTTCAGCCTCACCTCTGTGCCTGGGAAGGTGATGGAACAGGTCCTCCTAGAAGGTATGCTAAGGCACATGAAGGACAGGGAGGTGATTCAAGACAGCCAACATGGCTTCACCAAGGGCAAGTCCTGTCTGACCAACCTAGTGGCCTCCTATGATGGAATGAATACATCAGTGGACAAAACATCCCCCTCAGGGATACTCAGGCTTAACAGAGAGAGTTCTAGTGCTGGTAAGAGGAAGCAGTGAAGTGATACACAATAATCTTTTTTTTTCCCCTTCCAAATCTCATTTCCCATGGTAGATTAATCCAAATGGACCTTCAGTAGTAACACTGCTAACTGACAGACACAAGTGCAGGTGTTAAAAGTGCCTAGAAAACTCAGACCATTGCACAGGATTCCCTGCTCAGTGGGAAACCAAACCCTTTGTGATCCTCAGGCATGATTTGAAATGGTGATGGGAAAGATGCTTTCAGTGATGACACTCCCAGCTTTAGCCACAGGGAAAGGTACCTGACCTTATTGGCTACAGCATTCACACTAGGCCTTGCATCAAATATGAAGATTTTATGTGACTGAGCATTAGAATCCATGATGGCTTGCAGGTACTTCTCATCTTCCTTGCTTCTCTTGCCACTCACTCCCACCATTGGCTGGCTGCAGCGAGTGATGGTTGCTTGGCTTTCTGGGTGAATCCATGACAACACCTTTGAAACCAAATGAGAAAGAAATGAAGGGAGAATGAGATTCATTAAACTAGGGAAGGTTTTTTACCTGTAATGAGATCCTGCCATCTATTAACTGGTTCCAGAAGGCTGGATTCTATGAAATCATCACTGAAGGAAAGAATGAACTCTTTTATCCTTACTCATTCTTTCTGGTGACAAAGTCTGAACAAGTAAGAGGTGACTGAATAGGTTTAAGCTTGACTTTGAAATGTGATGCAGACAGCTTCCTCACTGTTGTGTGAGTCATGGACACACTTTCTCACCCTGCAGTTATTGGGTTATGCCTTACTCTGTGTTACACCACATAAAAGTTAAGCACTTTAGGAAGAGACTTAATTTTTCCACAGACTTGAGAAGTAAACCAGTACATTTTCTCTAACTGCTGAAATAACCATTGTGGCAATGTGTTTTGGTTTAATTTAATTTAATAAGTGTTTTCCTCAAGAGTATCACTAAGTATTCCTCTGTCCTGAAAGTCAGAGGAGACCAGATGATTGCACACACCCAAATAGGGCTGCTTTGCCTTTCCCAGGAACCAAACTGAGATTTAGTCTGGATTTGGCTAAGTTACCTTCTCCATTTGGTTTAGTCTACACCTCTTCCACAACAGTAGTGCCAGCAGATACTGTTGCTTTCCAACTAACTCCTCAAACATATTGCTGTCACTTTTACTATCTACTAACCATTTCTTTGCTCCCTGGAATCCACTCAGCCCGATCTTGCTATTCTATTGATGGCCCAAAGGCATGTACCAAAACCACATCAAGGTGGCTTCTTTTGTCACACTCACTGGTATACGTCCTCTTGACCTGAAAGATGCCACCTTCTTCAGTTCCTCATCAGGAATGTTTACAGGCACAGCCAGAGTGGCAGGGTATGTATCACACAGCTCATAGCGCTCGTTAATCTTGGTCAGCCTCCAGCTTTCATTTGGAATTCCCTAAAGAGGAAACAAGAGCAGATGAGAAAAGGACTTGCTCTGAGACTTCAGCACAGACCTGAAATTCAAGGACATTTAGGGCTAGAGCCTGAGCCTGCATTATCTTGGTAACTGGCATTTCATACCTCTTCCCAGAGCTGCAGGTAGTTTGCTCAAGTCACTGAAAAATCAGGAAAACTGAAAGGCTGCAGGGAAGCTCATCCAATGGCAAAAGAACTGTGGAGGCTACAGATGTGACAACACACAGGTGGATCCCCCCTAAGAGCATCTTTAACATACCTCCTGGTCTCATCATGGAGCTTACAGGAGAGCCAGGAGCAGAGTGACTGATAGTCCTCACTTCTCTCTCGGCACTTAGCTCAAACACAGTGCATGGAAACTGGGGATGGAAAGTGCAGTTACCAGACAGGATGGAGGAGAAGACAGAAGGGAGATGAGGCAGTAAAAAGACCCTCCAAAACCCAGTCTGGTTTGGGCCTTGTTCAGTGTTTGTAGTACAGCTGTGCAATCCCCTAAAAACACCAAAAACCTAATAATGATACATTTCTGGCTGCAGGACTGCATGTGATCTGGACAGGGATGTGCAACTCCTATCCTCCTCTCTAAGCTCTCCCATTGTATTAGTCTTACTTGGGCTGGGAGAACAAGGAAACTACACACATCATTATGCCCTGATGGGGAAGCAACTCAACAGCTTTCCAGACAACACCCAAAGCACAATGAGGATGATTTTTAACAACCCCCAGGCTTGGTTTGGCTGATGGTGGGAGTTAACAGATCACAACGATGTGGTTGCTACTGTGTGCCTGCAAGGAGAGAGTTACAGAGACACATAAAACATCTCTGTGGGGAAGACAGATCTACTCCAGTGAATATGGCCAGATTGCTAAGCACAGAGTCTGTTTTAGAGGAACATCAGCTCTTAAAATACAATACATGCTTCTGTTCTAACAAACAGGACTTTATTTTAAGGAGGGGGGTGGGACACTGATCACCACTCTCACAGCTCCCACAAGAAATCTAACACGAGTCAGACAAGCTGTGGTAATTATGGTTGACCCACACAGACTGCAGCTGGTTCCTCACCAGAGCACTGAGTCATGCTGTCAGAACAGGTCATGCTCTGAAATAGAAGGAGAGGACAGATCTTCTGTCTAATGCCTGTTACACCCTACTTGTGAACCACCCTTAGTCTTGGGGCTCACCCTGGGAAGGAAACGTTACAACAAGGAATCAGCAAAGCTGTGAGGATCATAGGTACTCCAAAATCCTACAGGAAAGCTGTTTTGGGCACTGCCTGAAGCCAAAGAAATGGCAGAAACAGGCATCAAACAGTGTGTATACACAGTCCAAGCTTACTGATGGGTAAGAATAGTATGGGTTGGAAGGGACCTGAAAGATCATCTAGTTCCAACCCCCTGACACAGGCAGGGACCCCTTCTGCTAGATCAGGTTGCTGAAGGCCTCATCCAGCCTGATCCTGAACACTGCCAGGAATGGGGCATTCACAGCTTCTCTGGGCAACCTGTTGCAGTCTCTCACCACCCTGACAGTAAAGAATTTCTTCCTACTATCTAATCTAAACCTAGCCTCTTTCAGTCTAAAACCATCACCACTTGTCCTGTCACTACACTCCTAGGTAAAGAGTTCCTTCCCATTTTTCCTCTAGGCCCCCTTTAAAAGATGCTCAGAGGTCTACCTGCTGTACAACAGCAAGGATGGAATCCCCTGGGTCCCCCAGCTCTGCTGTCAACCAGGGAATAGGAAGACTCTTGCTCTTAGCTTTATGTCAGCTGTGATAAAACTGGTTACTATCTGGAAGTGAACTAAGAGCAAATGACTATGATGTTCTCAGTCCTGCCCATGACTGCACTGCAATGGATCCATCAACAATGCCTGGAGATTTCAGCTCTCCCAAATCTGAATTAAAACCATGCTGTTGGCATAGCCTTGGCAAGGAAAATGGAAGCTAACAAGCAGTTTCACAGAAGAAAAGCTCCTTGTCATTCCACTCTGCAACTTCCCCAGTGCTCCTTGACAAGATCAAGCAGGCACTTGCAGTGTAAAACACCCTCCTCACAGTGTTGTGCTGAATGGCTCCAGCACCCATTGCTTGGTCCAGAACCCACACCTCCAAAGCTCTAAGTCTTTCAGCTGCCACCCTGACAAATCTGAATGAAATCTTTCCTCTGCAATACCCTAGACCAGGAAAATCCACAAGTCCCTAAAGAAAAGGTGCTGTTTGTCAGCATTCAGATTTCCTTTGAATCACAGGGAATGTCTGTTTTGCCCTGGCACAGGAGCCTTGAACCACAGCATCACCCAAAGAGGGCTTTGGACTCAGATCCTGACTTTCTCTGAGGACTTGAAGAAAACAGAAATAAGCAAAGTGGCCTAGAAGAGAAGCCAAATTTACATCTTTCCAGGACATTTACCATGATGCAGTGCAGCTTCTGCACTTATTCATGCTCTTACAGATTTGTGCTTTCACCAGCTGGAATCAATAGAAAAAGTTAAACATGACATAAAGCATGTTGGTATTTCCTCATATAAGATGCATTTCACTGCTTCCTGGTGTAAGCACCCAAAAGCCTACTACTGAACCAACCCAAACTGCTACAGATGCAACTCAAAAAGCCTCTGCAGGTTTAGGACTGCCTCTGTGGACCTGCAGAAGGAGCCCAGGCTCACCTTGCTAACTACAGGTATGATCATTCTGAAGTTGCTAAGGACCATGGCTGCTGGGTGCCCACATCAGTGACCAGAGCTTGCTGCTCTGACTGGAGTACAAAGCCTGTCTTCTCCAAGTAAAGCAATGCTGCTAGGAGACCCTGATTTCAGGAGAATTCACCTGTTCAGTTGTTCTCACAAGGCAAAGTGAGAAAGGCAACAAGGCCACAACCATAGCCATGAATTAAATGTGGCCATGACTGTTCTCCCTGAGACCAACTGGCACAGGGCCACCTCACATCATCCTCCCAACAGGGCAGCTTGGCCAAACTGCCTACTGCTGAGCCTTGGCTTGCATCAGCTTCTGAACTGTTCCCAGGTTTGGGAACAGCTGAGCTGGCCTTGCAGACCTCCCTCTTCTCTACTCCATAAGGGTTCAACTTAGATAGAACCAGGGGAAATGGGTGTAAGCTAGAGGAGGGTAGATTTAGGCTGGATATTAGGAAGAAGTTCTTCACTATGAGGGTGCTTAGGCAGTGGAACAGGTTGCCCAGAGAGGCTGTGGAAGCCTCATCCCTGGAAGCTTTTAAGATAAGGCTTGATGGGGCCCTGGGCAACCTGATCTAGTGGATGGTGTCCCTGCCAGGCAAGGGGGGTTGGAACTGGATGATCTTTGAGGTCCCTTCCAACTCTGACAATCCTATGAACTGCCTTGTCAGGTCCCAGCTCTGCCATGGTCCAGCTGCACAAGCATGGCTCAGCCTAGCAAGGACACTGCAAAGCCACACCAAAGAACTGGGTGAGAATCTACAATTGCAGCTAGAGGAAGAGGATTGTTGAGACAGGGATCACTGGTAGCTCAAGGTTTCAAGAGGGAAAACATGATCATGAAATGGTATCAACTCCAAAAGAAACAACTGTGAGTTCAGAAGGCAGTCAGTGGGTGAGGGCCAACAGCCAGGTCATCTGCCTGCTGGTGTTGACATTACTGATGGAAGATGGCAACAACCCAACCAAGGGAGGTGCAGAAAGTGATCCTTCTTCTCTCACTGGTGCCTGCTTGGCCACAGAAGTCTCTTCAGATGCCTTTTCTGAGGTGATGAGTTCTAATGCTCAGCCTAGTACCTAGTTAAAGCTCAGCTTTTCTGTGTGTTAGCCAGTAAATAACTGCTTTGTACTCTCAACCTGCATACATCTGCCTGGAAGAGTTTCTTTGTGCCTGGCTGAAGATGCTCAAATACACTCAGTCCAAAGAGAAATGGTAACAGCCTGGACTGAGGCTGTGCCTGGAACTTGCAATGAAGGTGTCCCAGTGCTTGGGAACACTCATCATCTAAGCAGATAACACAGCCTTTGTGTCATCTCCACACACAAACCAGACTCAGTTTCCCTCTGGATAGTCATTCATGCCTTTAATGACCTGTGCTCAGTTATCACTTGACCTACAAGTGTTGTAGAAGATGGAATTTCTTCATTTGCAGGGGAAAAACTGCTGAAGACACACCAGCATGGCACTGACATGACCACCTTGCAAAGCACATGTTTAAGCTTAAGTACCTGAGAACCCTTCAGTGACAGGAAGGACTGAGCACCCTAGCTCAGAGGCACATCCCTACAGCAACAGAGGATACAGCTGCCAGAGCCAGGCTGCTTCCTCTGCTGTGTCTTCAGCCCACACTGTGCCCACTTAGCAGATCAGAGACAGCCCAGATCAGTGTTGCAGTAGAGATATAGCTAGCATAGGCAGGATCTCAGCCTAACCATGGGACATTTAACAGTTCAAGTCTCATTTTACTCCCTGAAGTGACACCCAACTATTGTTCTCATGCTCCAGCTTTTCCACTCTGCTTGTACACTAATGCTGGACACTTCTTCTACCCTCACAACAGGTCAGCTCCTCTTCTTAATCTCTCTCTCTACTTCTTCTGAAAGCAGCAGCCACAGGCCTGTCCTGTGGCTCCCTGGGACATATGACCAGAGCAGAGGATTAGACAAGCATCACTTCTGTAGAGAAACATCACACATTTCCAGCCTCACAAACCCTGTTAATGCTTTCCAAATGCTCCCCACCTTATTAAGGAAAATGAAAGCTTTAAGTTACTCCAAAGGCATCTCAAGGCACTTTGGTTTCAGCTGAGTCTTACTCACTTTGCAGTTCTGTTTTATACTCTGCCAGCCTGCCTGTAATAAAAATCAGGGAGCAATTTTAGTTTTAGATTTCATTTGCCACATGTGATTCCATTTACTGACTAAATACCAAACCTCTCCAAGTTCCTTTTGTTCTCTACAGGTTGTTTATTACTCCCCATAGTTTCACACAATCACAGATTTTTAATGAGTTCTGTATTTCCAACTCTTCCAAGAATGTTAACAAAGAAGTCAAGGGTTTATTGAGTATCTTTCCCAATGGCTACAACTCTCTATCACATCAATGCATGGGTAAATAAATGGTACTACATGCAAACCTGCCCTGTCCACCAGCACAGACATAGATCCTACCACAGATTCTACTCTGAAAGATGGCTAGAAGTTGGCTTCCACCTTTGCTTTGCTCCCAAAGAGAAATGACTGACCTGACCTAAGACATACCAAGTTAATGCTGAGCTGCTTATGTGCTAGGCCAGCTCTTCTCTAAGAGACTTTAAACCAATTCCAAACAGTCCTGCAGAGAGGAGTGCACATGTCCTGCTTTTCTATTTCTGATCACAATTCATACAGCCAGAGACAAGTAACCCCACTATCTGATTTGAGGATGCCAGTTTTGTTTCACTGTTAATGACTCCCTGCTGCCATTTCAGGACATAATTCTGATTTACTGCAGTATTTGTTATTGTTTTAACAGAATCTAGTTGGATTAAGAAAAAAGGCTAAGACATTCACACAGATAAATCAAACATCCATAGTTAGAAAGGCTGAAATTAAATAAACAGACTGAAATACCTAAAAGTTTTGGAGAGGACATAAAGCTTCATGCTGCAGGACCTAAATCTTTCTAACAAAAGGGATGAAATCCTCCCCCAGACCAGATGACAACATAAACATCTACTACAGAACAGTTTGCCTCTTCTTCAGCAGCTGGTGTTGATCACTTTTGGAGATAAGCTACTGGAATAGATGGATTGCATGATCTGGAATGGGACTTACTGTGACCTTCCCCAAGTACCATTCAGGTAGGCTGAGGCTGCAAAAAATCCTCATTTGGATTCATTTTTTGTAGTTCCCAATCTAAACAAATGCCTGGGAGCTTCAGCATATGGACATTAGCTTGGTTTCTTGACATAAAAGCAGTCAGGCTAAGGTCTTCCTGTCTGCTCAAAAGCAATCCAAAAGTGGATCACAGCAAAAGGAGATGTTGCAGCCATGTCTCAGCTGTGCCATGCTTTACACACAGCAGTGCTACCTCATCTGGCCACAAACCAAGACACCATGGCCCAGAGTCTCATTTTCTTTACAGAAAGGACTAGGGGAAAGAGGATGAAGTTGAGTCAGGGGAGGTTCAGGCTGGAGATTAGGAAAAGGTTCTTCACTCAGAGGGTGGTTGGGATCTGGAACAGCCTCCCCAGGGAAGGTGTCTCAGCACCATGGAAGTGTTTAGATAATGCTCTCAGGCACTTGGTGTGATTCTTGGGTTGTCCTCCATGGGGTTAAGAGCTGGACTCAGTGATCCTAGTGGGTCCCTTCCAGCTCAGCCAGTACTATGATACTATGAAGAGCTGCAAATCACTCCCATGGAAATAAATGGATCCTTTCCCCATGCAACCAAGCTCCTGCTCAATCACAATCTAAAAACTAAACTGGACAGAAAAGCTTGTATTCTAAAACCAGACAGGTCAGGATTGGAATAATTTACCTCCAAATTCTCAAAGGTCACCCTTCCTCCTATCCAGGTACTGGAAGAATGTCTTTTGTGCTTCCTTTGTTCTAACTGAAGCTTGGCTAAGTGAATACTCTGCATTTCAATGGAGATTACTTTTGATTGTTTCTGCAAAGCTCTCAGCCCTATAAGGAGCATCTTCCCCATACAGCTTGGGGTGCAGATCCCTCTTTGTAAACAGTTCTTTCCTATAACAATAACTGCCAAGAGAGAGGGAGATTCTAAACAAAGCAATAACTGCTGCATTCTCTGGTCTTATTAGTCAGAGTCAACCCTAGATACAATGAGTGCCATTGATTACAAATCAGCAGAGTGTGTCTCCACTAGGATTTTAGATTGTGCTGTCTCCTTGCAAAACATGCACTTTTTTTGCAATGAAGACAGAGGAGGTAAGATACATCTCACTTTCAATTAGCAGCCCAGAAGCCAGCAATCTATCTTAGGCAGCTATTTTAGGAGGGAACAAATCACCCCCAACAGTGAAGCACTCTCTCCCCATCTGTTAATGACAGGCCTAGATCACCAATTTAGAAGGCATGCCTAGCTTTTAGAAGGCTAGAGCTAGAAAAATGGATCTTTAGGTTTTGGATGCCAGGAATTAGATGAACAAGTAAGCTAGGACAGAGGTCTGGTTTGGTTTTGTTTTATGGGAAAGGTCCAAATAAACCTTTAAATTACGTGGCTTGAAATTCCTTAAGTTTACAATGGAAAATTGGTTTTAGGCTGGCAGATCTGGAGGAGACAGAAGTTTACTGTGCCCAGAGCAAATGCATCACCAACTTGTGCTGTTTCCCCTACCTGAGGATTTTATGACTAGTGATTTCATTATTAAAACAGCACCACCACTGAGTAATCTCTATCACTGGATGTTACTACTGCTAAAGCTGTACTGCTGCTGTCAACCACTGCAGTGTGAGGAGCAATGTCCCAACCCAGCCAACAAACATCTGCAGCAAGATCATTCTCCACTCCATGTGACCTGCTCATACTGCACAGAACCCCACCTCTGAAGAGTAGAAAGGATGAGGAAGGACATGGCATAATACCCACCTGTCTTCTGTACTCCCAAGTGGGGTCATAAACCTTCCATCCATTTTCTGGGAAAACCTCTTTGTACTCAAATGCAAAAAGTGGCTGAAACAAAGAAAAATGACCATTAAGAGCCCACTCAGAGCCCATTTCCAGGATGTTTGCTATCTCAAATAGTAATTCATGACTAAGCCTTCTTTTTTCCCCACTGCACTACTTTTCTTTTAGGGCTTTGTGAAAAAAAAGATTTAGATGCTTGCAGTAGCAGGGAACTAGTACAACAAATGTACTTCCTCTATACCTGGGATCTTGCCTCTCTATTACCTAGTATTTCATGGACAAAGAGTTCATTATTGAAGAGAAAGAAAAGACTACTTGGGCAAGAACACACTTACATATTAAGAACTAGATCCCTTCAACCAGTATTTGAAGTAACAACTGCAGTGGCATAACATGACAGAACAAACAAACTGCATTGCAGTTTTGGGGCAGTGCAGTCACCATTAGCTGTAAATCTCTGGTGGATGTCACTGTGTTTTGAATGTTTTCCCTCTGCTACAAGGAAGTATCAAGAAGTTCATCCCCATGCATGAAGAAATCCAGTGATAAACTCTTCCTCTTTTCTATACCATCTAAATTCCAAACCAGACTGGAAAACACAGCATTTCTCCTCCTTCAACCAAATGCACCTCATGTGAACACTGGATGGAACTGACCAAACAGTTTCCTGCCACTCTGTGTCTCTGGCTAAAAACTGAGAAGGAAATATACCTACCAGATTATTTGACACTGGGAAAGCATATTTCATCAGGTTCTCAAATATGGATCGTCTGGTTCTCCCTTCAGGCTTGTGAGCGAATCGCAAGTTCCGAATATCCTAGAGATCAAACAAGGACTGCAGATTTCTCAACCACTTCAAAAATCCAACCTAAATCCAACAGCCAGCATTCACACAGAATCACAGAATCATTAGGGTTGGAAAGGACCCTCAAGATCATCTAGTCCAACCGATAGCCCTACACTACTCTCACCCCTAAATCATCCCCTGAAGAAACGCATCTATCCTCTTCTTAAAAACCTCCACGGATGGTGACTCC